>JARHVA010005240.1:655000-930000 GCA_037957365.1 Torreya grandis
TTATGATTAAGACCCTAATACATGTAATATGAAGAGAAATATTATTCAAAACTAATACTTATGCTAATTTTATCTATTAAAGAGAGGAGAAAAGTTAGAGAATAATTACCTAAATGTGAACCCATCGAGACTCAATCTATCCCTTAGCCAAATGGGATTCAAAAAAGGTTTTTGTGGTTTTTAAGGATAACCAAGAAAGCACAAAGTATTAAATACTTATCCACAAGACTATATTCTCCAAGTAGAAACCCTAAGCTAAGACTCCTCAAGTAGAATGGTGGAAGAGCATATTGTAAAAAATCATGAGTGAATAATAAATATTGGTTGCATATTGAAATAATTATGAAATTATATTGTACTTATAGGAATATTTGATCCTAAACCATTATAAAAATGGTAGTTGTATAGGGTTGACTCATTTGACCTATCATAGTTTTGGACATTATTCACTAGGTCACGAGCTACGTCAGTTGAAGGCCAAACTAGTTCCTAAGTGAAAATATCCTAAAACTATATAGGGTCAACCTAGTTGACCTAGCAAAACCAACTGACAAAAGGGGATTAAGGTGAGGGAAAGGATGATGGAAAGATTAAAAATATTAGAGGGGTGTGTAAATGAGGAGTAATATCTTAGGGAATGGTTTTAGGAGTTGGTTAAATTGTTAATAATGTGGAAAAAAGGGACAAAAATCATGTGAAGCACTAAAGGTCTGCCTACCCCTTTCTTGGTGTACCCTTTAGGGAATGCACTCAGATAGATTGAGTCTCAATGGGTTCTTACAAGATGTAAATCATTATTATTTGATAAAATTTTGAAATATTATGTGTATACATATTCCCCACTCAAATCTCATCATGTGTCACTAAGATGTAAAAGGGGATGGTGCTTTGAGAAAGAACATAAGGACACATAATGTTTATGCTAAAAAATAGTTATAGTATTTTAAATAAAAAATAACTAAAATTAAATGACTAAAAGGAAATAACTAAGAAGCAAATGATGTATACCTTGACTTACCTTTATCTCTAGATGGTTGTCTATTGTGTTGTTATTTTTGATTGTGGAGGGCATAGAGACTGATTTCAACAAACCCAAGAATATAAAACTAAAGAGCAAAAACAAATAAACACAAGAAAGCCAAGATAATTAGTGCTATGAGGATAGGATGTACTTGGGAATTTGGCAAGATGGTGTGACAAGTGTTATGTTAGTCCAAATGACCAATTCAAAAATAAGAGTAAATCAAGTAACCAAAAAACTAAGGCTACTAAAGACTGAAAAACTCAAACAAGTAAAACTCAAGTAATAAAAGAAAACTCACTAAGTCAAACCAAGGATACATGTCAAAGAAGATGGTAAAAAGTGGTAAATTTTTTAATAAATATGGGTAAGTTAAAAACAAAATGGTAAAAAAAAATTGATGAGTGAGTAGTAATAATCCTTATCTCAAACATCAATGGAAAAAGGGTACATAAAAAGGGAAAACAACATTGATGAGTGAGAATTAACAAGCCAATCTCACTCAATAATGGAAAAACGAGGGGGGCAGTCTTAAGTGTCTATGATAAAAGGGTACTTAAACAAATGACAAGTGATAAAAGGAATTTTTAAAAAGTCTAGAAGTGAAGATATATGGTGTAAATATAGTGATCCATAGTTTCTCAAACATTTTGTTTTGATCTAAGGATAGATAAAAATCACATAAAGTAGTGATATCATGTTTTTATGATGTGAAGAAAGAATTATAGAAAAGGGAAAATAGATTTAAAATCACACATTGCCTATCAAGGGGGGAAATGAAATGGGTGGAGGGAAGAATGAAGTAAAAAACAAGGTAGAGGAACTCTTTATCGAATTCAAGACACTCAAATTAGGTTTGCTAAAACAAGAGGACTATCAACCTTAAGGACTATGAAGAACTTCTCTTAGACACACAAGTCTTAGGTCAAGAAACGGGGTATATAAATCATCTCATGAAGACCATATGAATGCAAATTAAAATGGACCTACCTTCCCACAATGTGTTCTCCATTCCTCAAGATCCCTTACAAAGCCATTAGTATATTGTGAAGATTGGGTACTTGCATGAAAAAGTAGGTAGCACCATAAAGTTTGTTGAATTCCCCTATTCCAATCTAATATCCTACTCCATCCCAAAGGACCTCAGATCTATGTGAGGCCAACTGTGGAGTTTGATATTTGATTAGAGATAGGATATGTGCTTGAAATCATGTCTTTTTGTGTGAATTTGACTTTTAAGAATTTGTATGTTGCCTTTTATATATCATTGCCTTTTGTTTCAAATGATTTGGATGTTAAACTTTTTTTATGGATGTTTCTATTCCTCCTCCATACGGATTTGGAAAACCAAACATGGGTGCTAAATATGAATTTAATTTGAATATTTGGGACTTGGTTTCTAAGAGAGACAACTTCAGAGAGTATGGGGTCTAAGAGTCTCATAAATCTAGGTGAAATAAAAGTGTTATCTTGAATTTGACATTGTTTTATTCAATGTGGAGTGAAATGAAGGGTAAATCAAGAGGAATGACATGAAACAATTTAAATTACTTCAAATTAAAAAAAATATGACAAAGGGGAGAAAAAGGGATACAATGATAGTAGTGTGACTCCTTATCATAATAATGAGGAAAGTGGAAGAAAACATGATAGCATAGATTGTTGTGAAAATTCCATCTATCAAAAGAAGCAAAAGCCAAAGCTGAGAACAAAAGATCAAAAATGTTTAAAGGAATGATAAGATGGTAATTCTATGAGGAGTTTTGGGTCCTATCTATGGTCTTACTCTATAATTCATAAAAGAGAAACCCACAAGGGTGTGGAAAAAAATTAGGTAAAAGAAAATGAAGTAAGAAAAAATATGGTATTTTGTGAGGTTTGTCAGGTCTTATCCATGATCTTATGATAAAAATAACAAAACATAAACCCAAGGGGCATTGAAAATAATGAAAAAAAATAAAATAAAAATAATGCTATGGTACATCATGAGGAAGATTGGGTCCTATCCATAGTTTTACACTACAACTCATGAGAGAAAAAGGGAAACCAAAAGATAAAAGGAAGGACAAAAGGTTTGTAACAAAAGTGAACTACTGAAGAGGGAGGGACCCATGAGTAACCTAAAAAAAGTGTTAGATATATGTAGATATAAATCATGAAAATAAGGGAAGGATTAATAAAAATATTTATTGAGAAATTATGCATTGGTGGGTTCTTTAAAAACATGGCCTTAATTGGTTTGAAGGTGATAGGTGCTTGGACCAAGAATATCTTTGACTAAATAGGGACCCCACCATTTTTGGGTGTATTTACCTTCCTTATCATGGGTGTATTCTAATTTAAAAACAAGATCACCAACATTAAATGTGTATCTTTTAACATGCTTGATATGTTGTTTGGAAATTTGAACCTTATATTGGCAGTTATGCTACAAAGTAGAAAGATGAAATTCATCAATGAGATCAAGAGCATGAAAATAATATTCACATAATTCCTAATAGATAATAATACCATGAAGAGATATACAAAGAGAGGGAAGTTCAACTTCTAAAGTAAAGACTAGTTCATAAGTATATACTAGAGAGAATGATTTTGCCCTAGTGGAATTACGTATTCTAGTCCAATAAGCCCAAAGACTAGGATAAATATGAAGGTGACAATCCATGTGGGTCTCAAAAATTATCTTTTGGAGATTTTTTTTAATTTTTTTTATTGGCCTTAGCTTTACCATTGCATTACGAATGATAAGGAGTAGAAAATTTATGATTGATCTTGAATTTAGTATAGAGTTGTTTAACATGCTTATTTTTTAAGTTACTGCCATTATTTAAAATGATAGTATGGGGAATATCAAAGAAGAAAATGATTTGACTAATAATAAATCTAGAAATGGTAGTATTAGTGACATTAACAAGGGGCATATATTCAACCCATTTGGTAAAATATTCAGTGGTTTTGATGATAAAAACATGCCCATATTAGGAGCGAGGTAATTTACCAATGAGATATAATCCCCACATGGATAATTGCCATGGAGATTTGATAGTTTAAAGCTCAACTAGAGGTGAATGAATTAGATCATCATGAAGTTGGCAAGGAACATGATTTTAAGAAAATATGATAGCATTTATTTCAAGAGTAGGCCAAAAGTATCCCACACATAGCCATTTTCATGTACACTATATTGACCACCATAAATGCCCCTATGTGATTATTTAAGAAGAAGAGGGAACCCATTTTGAATAACATAATGTATCAAGGTACCTTCATCATTATGATAATAAAGTATGTTGTGTTGAAATACATACTTGAAAGCTTGTTTATGAATACATGTCTTTTTATTAGAGTCTAAGTTAGGAGGATAAGTTTGGTGTTCTAAAAATTAAATGATGTCTCTATACCATGGGCTTTGTCAAATGGTGACAACCTTGATGTGGCAGATAAATGAATCTCCTGGTTGAGTTGAAGATGGATATTTTATTATTTGTATAAGAAAAGTATGATAAAAAAGGACTTGGTGTGGATGAAAGATAGAGGCTAAAGGGGCAAGAGAATAAATAATGGAATTTTGATCTTAAGGAATAGGCTTAATTGTGAAAGAGATGAAATCCTTGGTGAGATTAGTTTTAATTTGATGATAGGTGATGAGATTATCACTTTTACATTAATAATCACCATTGACTTGGTAGAAAATAAGCTGAGAATCACCTAAAGCATGAAGGTATTGAATGCCTAAATCAATGGTAGTTCTCATGCCTAAGATTAAAGCTTTTTAATCAAAAATATTATTAGTGACATTAAAAGTGAATCAAAAAGCCAAAGGGATGATTTAGCCAAGAGGAATTTTGAGAATTCAACCTACCCCAACTCCTTAAAGGCATTTAGCTCCATCAAATTGAAGGATCCAAGTATCCTCTTATAATTTTACATTAATTTCAAGAATCTCTTCGATAAATACTTTTGATTTAGTAGTATTAAAGGGAGTAGTGAATTCATCAAGATTATTTCCTTCAAGATCAATGGTAAAATTATGAAAATAATATTTGAGAGAGATAGCTTGATTAAGACCTTTAATATAGAGAATATTATCATCTAGAAGACTATCTTGAATGTGATTGGTAGTAGGGACAATAGTTACGACAAGTTGATAATCTATGACCTATCCTTTAATAGATTTTTGAGTGATGATGTAAAGATAGAATTCCATATGAAGGACCATCCATTTTCCAATTCTATCTCTAGGAAGAAATGAATTTGATAATAAGTGATAAAGGGGATCATAATGAATGATCAAATAAGTGGTCTTATAAAGCATTTAATGACAAATATTTTTAGCTATAAAATATATGGTGAGGTAATCACGTTCATAATTTGTATAGTATTTCTCATAATCGATGAGGCTTTGGCTAATGTAGTAGATATCATACTCTCTTCTATTATCATCCTATTGGGAAAGCATTTCCCCAATCGATATGGGTATGGAATAAGTATATAAGATTAGAGGTTGATCATTGGAAGGAGGATGAATTATAAGTGGGTGAAGAAATTATTATTTCATGTTATCAAAGGCTTTTTGACAAGGATCCATCCATTCTAAAGCAAAACCTTTCTTAAGAAGAGATTTGATGGAGTGGATGTGATAAGCCATTTTGGAAATAAATATTCTAATTTCCCCAATTTATCCTAAGTATAAATGTTAGGAATAAAATGAGGAATGTGCATGTTGATGATAATACTAATCTTGGAAGGGTAAACATCGATGCCATGGAGAGAGACTAGGAATCTTAATAATATTCTATATGTGACACCCAAGATACATTTGCAAGGATAAAGTTTGATGTTGTATTTAAGAAGGTGGTCAAAGATGATAGAAATATTGGAAAGATGAGTCTTAAAAATTTTGGATTTAACAATGAGATCATCCACAAAAGTTTCAATAATTTTATGGATGAGGTCATGAAATATATGAGTCATTTCTCTTTAGTAGATCTAGTAGTTTTGAGACCAAAGCACATTTTTACATAGAAATAGGTGACCCATTCTATGGTGAAATTGGTCTTATGTTGGTACTCAGGGGTGATATGAATTTGATTATAGTCTGAGAAGACCCCCATAAATGATAACATTTCATAACCAGTTTTAAAATTGATGATGTCATATATCAAAGGTAAAAAGAAGTTATCCTTGGGAAAAGCAAGATTAAGATTAAAAGAATAAATACGAATGTGAATGATCATAGCGACCTTTTTCTAAATGGGAACAATTTTAGAAACCCATTTAGAATAATCCACTAGTTTGATAAATTTAGCATCAAGTAATTTGATGATTTCCTTATGACATAAGGTAGAAACTTTGGGTGGAAATTTCCTTTACTTTTGATGCACAATATTGGCATCAAGATAAGTAATGATGTTATACACCATGATGATAAGTTCAATACTAGGCATTCCTCATAGGACTAGGCAAAGACCTCACGATACTTATCAAATAATAAGTTAAAGTTATCATGCTCAGTAGGTGAGAGTTTATGAGAAATTATAATTGGTTGAGGATAAGTTGGAGTACCATATTCAATGTGAGTGGTTTGTTTTATAAACATGGCATTGCCATATTGAAAGTGGTATGGTGCATTAGGTAAGGTATAAATTGGATTAGTTTTGGTATCAATGCTAGAAATGAAGTTGTTAGAATAAGGTGCTTTAGTTTTAAAATTCCCAAGTTTATGATGTTTCCAAGGAAGTTGAGGTTCTTGAGCATGAAGTAATTCAAGAATGTATTCATCGCTAGGCAAGGTAGGAATAGGACCATAATACTCAACATCTACTTCAAGATCTAGAATTTGATTACCATGGTGAACATACTTAGAATAGATCTAATGGGCATCTGTTGCCTTGGCATATAATGTAATCTTGGGAGTGTAAGAAGTATAAGGATCGAAAAGGATTGGATTGTCTTTAGATTCTATGATGGGAGAAAGATCAAATGAAATTATATAATCCAAAGGTGGTAAGGAAGGTGCAGGTATTTCCAAAGGTTTGAGAGGTATAATTTATTCCACCACCCAAGGAGTATCAATAAGTGGAGAATTGACAGGAGGCACATGACCCTCATGATCTAAGTCATGATCTATAGGAATGGTATGAAAATCCTAGTAAAAATCATGGATTTGAGTTAAGGTCTTTTGATAATGTTGGACATCCAAGTATTGAGCTTGAGCTTGGGAAATTATATAGTTATCATCATATGTTGGGGAAATTGTACATGATTGAGATTCAAGGGGAGTTTCAGAAGGTGAAATCTTGATATTATTAAATGTATAAGGAGACATGATAAGAGGATCTTAAAATAATTTGGCCACTCTAAAATCATTGAAAGTGAAAGAATATTCAGGTAAAGAAGGATCCTAAGCATTGTATGGAGAATAAATTAGTAATCTCATCAATAAGAGGAATAGTATGATTTCTAGGTAAGAGAGGAGGAAGCCATTCCTAAATGTAGGGAGGTAGCTTAGTGGTATTTAAATTATGTTTTAACTCATTTGGATCATCATCATCTGAATATACAAGAATGACATGTAAATTAGGATTCATGTTGATGAACTCTAGTGAAGGACAACTATTGATTTTAGGGATTGTAGGAATGTGATATTGAGGCTTGGGTTTAAGAAGTTGAATACTCCATTGATTAGGATCAAATTCAAGCTTGTATAATTTTTCATTATGTAAGAATTTAATACATTGGCTACCAAAAGAAGCAATAGCCTTCATTCGATGAGTCCATGAGAAACCAAGGAGTATGTTATAAGATAAAGGGAAATCAAACACCATAAACTTAGTTCAAATGGTCTTAGGTCCAATGGTTAATGGAAGCCAAATAAAACCAAGTGGATTTTGATTTGTCTTATCAAAACCATGGTAGATAAGATAGGTTTGCTTGAGATGATCCTTGTTATAACCAAGTTGTTGATTGAGCCAAAAATATGTCACATGAATACCATAGCCTTCATCAACTAGGACTTTATAGATAAGGGTAGTATTAATGGATATTTTGATAAAAAGTGGTAGATCATTAGCACAAAAAATAATTTCATTATTAATCATGTACTCTTCAAGAAATTTAATAGAAGGATTAGAAGAAGGACACATAGTTTCAATGGTATTCACATTGGTAGGTTTAGATTCAAGATAAGGTGGTTCTTCATCTATAGAGGATGGATCTTCTGTTTCTTGGAGTTATTAGATAAGAAATTTATGGTGATAGGGGGAAGTATGAATCAACTCCATAAGTGGAATATTGTAAGGCATATAGTTAAGTTCCTCAAGAAAGTTTCAAAGTGATTTAGAAGAAGAACCAACATGAGATTTATGAGGTAAAGTAGATTTTGAAGGAATAGATGTGGTTTGAGGTTTAGAAAGAGGAGGTGGTTCCTCATGGGATTCTAAAGTGAAATTATTGGTAGTAGTATCCTTAAGAATTTGTTCTTCTAAAGATGGTTTCATAGGCTTGGTAACAAGATCTTTTTGAGCTAACTTATGATGATAATTAACCTTAGTAGTGTAAAATTATTGAGAATTAGTATAATATTGATCATAATCGACATCAATGGCACAAACATCCTTAATATTGGTTGACTGTTTCAAGAATATTTTTGGTTATTTGAGGTATAAGTGTAGACACCTAAATAGTGTCTAACCCTTGGTCACCTTCCCCCTTGGTCCATTCCTAACCCATTCCTAAAACATGCAATTACTAATTTAAAATAATAAACTTATTTTGAATTAACCCCCCCTCCTTGGACACATCACCCATGACACCTCGCCTAGGACACCTCGCCTTGGACTAATTCCCATCCTATGACTCACCCAACACCTATTCTTACTTCTTTCTAACCGCCTAACCAACTCTTGTGCGTATTTAGCCCAACCTTTGACATTCTCCAATGGATAGTGCACTTGGCAGATGAAAAACAGGCTTGGTGGCTCTTTTTGCCCATTCTAAACCCGCCGACGTCGGACAAATGTTGGCCAATGCCGGCAGAATCACCGACGTCGGTTATACTTAATCAAATTTTCTGACCCTTTGATGACCCCAATCACAAATCGGCTAATCTCTAAAGCTAATCACGACTCTCAAATCTTCTTCCAGTGAAACAAAGTTCTCGTGCTTTTGCTTTTCAATCTTTTGGGCTTCTTGGTGTTCTTGCAGGGATCAACATTCTTGGCAGCACTTTCTAGGCACTAAAGTCTTACATCAGGCATTCTGCATAGGGACTGCACGATATCTCCATCACCAGCGACAACCGAGACATAGCTTTTGCACCTTTGCCAATCCATATCACAGCTAAGTATTGGTACTTTTTTCATTCTAATATCATTTTAAATATATTAGTATTCTGTCTTCTATCAATTCCAAGCATCCTTGACCCAACCTTCCCTGTTCTTCCCGGAGAGGCTGAAAAGCCTTCTCTCACCCCTTTTTCCTTTTTCTTTGCCTCTGACACTCCCTTAGTCTCTTTTTAGGCAACATCCTCTATCCAATCAACCCAACATAAGTTATCAGAGACCTACAGACCATTTGAAGACCTATTTAATCAACCTGACTAAATTATTCTATGGAAAGGCTGAAAAGCCTTTTTTCCTGTTTCTTACTCCTTTTCCTGACAAGATTTTCAGTCCCTTAGATCCCAAACAATCCCTCTGAATCCCTCATAAACCCTCAGACCCTCAGAAGAGATAAAATCCATTCTGCAGACCAGAAACTAGACCTGTAACCCATCCCTAGCCAATTGCCCTGACTGACCTCGTCCACTTCCCCTACCGACGTCGACAGTTTAACCATCATCGATGACCACTCTGACCGATGCCGACAATATCACCGACATCGGCGACTGTGTTTATCAGATTACAGCTTATCAGGTACGCATTTGTTTTTAGTTTTTTCTTTTCACATCTTTCATTATTTCTCTTTTCTGTCTCTGTCATATTCTATCTTAAACAGTGGATTCTCATCCTCCAAGAAGCCTTAGCGCTTCTAGGACCAAGCTTTTTGCTTGGCAATCCACCCTCTTATCAACTAACATTCTTCGTGTTTTCAATGTCTATCTCTTTCAGTGTCATTCCTCCACAGCCAAAGAGGAGTAATCACAACGTCTAGATTACGGTGTGCAGACTATATCCAGGTACATACAAGCCTTGACCATTCCTTTTAGTTTCTCATTTTCTCTCCTTTGAATGTGAAAGAAAAATTTGAATAGAAACATTCTGGCACGCTCGGTGGGACCCTTAGGGCCTTCCTTGGGTTCTTTTCCCTCTTTTTTCATTTAGGTGCATTAGGTTTCTTCCTCTTCACCTCTTTCTTCTTTTCTAAAAGACATCATAAGTAGGAATAAAAAGAACTTTTTCTTGCATTTCTAGACTAGTCAAAAAAAAAATCATTTTCTTCAACCCTTTCTCAAATTGTTTTCATTCTAACTTAACATTTCGATTTGGGGCTTTAAAATATACTGCATTCCATTTCCTGCTTTCTTGCATTTCTTAGTCCACACTTAGTAATTAGTAAACCGCATATTGAATAAATCGTAGATCACTTGATGTTACACAACCAGACCATGTGCACTAAATTAAACATAAAACTTACTTGAGATAAGGCCCGACTGGGATTTCATCACCCAGCGGATACCTTACCCATCCCGATGATCCTACTTGGATTTCACCACCAAGGGGAAAGCCCACTCTATTCTCTGGCAGAGTCTAAACTATAGGGAAAGTATATTTTGGCTAAGCAAAACCAACTAACCACTGGAATCGTGAAGTGAGGGGAGCTTGCTCCTTAGCACCAGGCCATGTACGGAACCTAACATAGACTTTTGAGTGCTTAAACCTACCTGAAACCATCTTTAGATTACCTATTCTAGGACCCTTCTAACAACCAATCTCCTCAAACATCACATTAAGGCATAAGCCACACGATCTTAATAAAATTATTTCTAGGGATTTAACACTAGGATCTGCCTGTTCTCATCTTATTTTCTATTTTTATCTATTTTTTTGCGCTGATAAGGATGTCTTCTTCATTTCCAAAAACTTTTTTTCTGAGTTTCTGGAAAACACAGTAACTGACATCGGTTCAGTAACCGATGTTGGCAACTTTTCTGTACCGGCATCGGTCATCTGACCGACATCAGTAGTCTCCTTCACCGACATTGGTTTTTATACCGACGTCGGTCTATATCCATTTTCTTTTTTCCAAAAATAGCAAGCTTAAAATCCAACTTTCTTGCTGTCTAAACATTCATTCTGGTTTTTTGAGACTGAAAAAACACAGTTTTCTGAAACCTGACCCTTTCTCGCCTTGAATGGTTTTGACACGCAGTCAAACCAAGGCCCTTCTTGACCACACTAGTCAACAACTGCTTCCACCTTCACCATCTATAACTAGTCCTATAATGGAGTTCCACTCGGAGACTGAAAGAACTCCTACTCGCCCAACCCCGCCTCAGACTCTTATTGTCCTAGAAGGGGACCAAGATTTCACATGATTTTTGGACCTTAACATCAAAGCCTTACAACACTATCTCGTGCATAGCCAAACACGAGATTCCCTAGGCAACCCAATCTATGGGATGCCGACTTCCTTAGTCGAGACAAGAATCACATCAACAACACCTATAATCCAGCCACTAGACAATCAAGTCAACACCTCCACCAATAACCCAATCGTGTCTTACCTTCAAAACGTAGCCACTCCATCTAAACCTACCTCCATGGGGGTTTTGGTACTCCCTCAACCTCAAGTTACTCAACCAAACCCCACACCTTTCCAAAACCTACTAGTCTCTATCCCCCCTACTCTTACACCTATCAACACAAGAATAACTGTTTACCCGTCAACAAACGTGGCTACTCCTCAACCATCCTTGACGGCCCCTATCCAACTTGTGCCTACCAACCCCATAACACAAGTGCCCTTGGCTCCAACTTTCACTCCAATAACCAGCTACCCATATGTTGCGTCTACGCAACCAACCACGTCATACGCCCCTCCCAATATCTTTCAAGTGCCTTATAATTTAGGGGGTGCTCCAACTGCCAATCCATCAGCAGATATCATCAAAATGCTGATGGATATGATGTCTAGCTTAGAGACCTCTATTTCCAGCTCACGCAATGCTCTCTCATACGAGCAAATTTGCAATGAGCCCATTCACCCTTCTATTCCAATTAGACCATACCCCAACCAATGGGAGCTTTCCAAATTTTCTTGCTTTCAAAGCAAGGAAGACCCACAACAACACTTATAGGTATTCAGACATGCCTGTTACCTTATTGCCCATGACAATGCATTGCTCTTGCGTACATTTCCTATGTCTCTTTCTGGCACTGTGCTTGACTGGTATAGCTCTATTGCCAGCCATTCCCTCTTCACATTTACACAGCTGGCCCAACTCTTTCTTGATCACTTCTCCATTAACATCACCAAGAAGGTCTCGATCACGGACCTTTACACTATCTGCTAATTCGAGGACGAATCAATAGCTAACTTCATTGCTCATTGGAGAGGCCTCATCAATCAACTCTCCTTTTCCTTACCTCAACTATAACTTATTGAACTATTCTCCCGAGCTTGTGCCAAACATATTTCTTCCACCTTACGGGTTCAGACCTTCCGCACCTTCGACAAAGCCTTCACGATGGCTCGTAAACTTGAATTACGTGCCATCGAGGAGAATAAAGTCAAGTTGTGGAGTAAGAATCCAAACTCTAAGACTAATGAATCTTCTTCTTTTAAACCTTCATCATCCAATCCTAAGTCTAAAGCTTCAGCTAACACTGTAGTCGTTAGACCTTCGTCCTCTTCAACCAATCAACCTGAGCCATCCACATCTCAGAGCGCCACCCGTCAATTCCAGTAGAGATACGTACAACAACAATATACTCCTCTTGGAGAATCATATGCGTCTATACTAGAAAAACTTGTTAAATAGGGGATTCTCAACCTCCCCCAGATTTGACCAATGCCATAATTTGATCCCTCACGTGCCATCCCTGCGTGGTATAGGGAAAATGAATTTTGTAATTACCATCGTGTCAAAGGTCATGACACGAAAAACTATAAAATCTTTAAAAACATAATCCAAGACATGCTTGAAAAGGGTGAGCTCATTCTAGATAATCCCAATGCACCTCCAAACCAGGGCATTGACATCTTCAAGCAACCATTCCCCAATCATCCACCAACCCAAAATAATGTCTAGACCTTGATTGACAACACTCATGAACACGACATTGAACGGTCAATACGGTCTCGCCTTTCATCTCCGACCAACCTCAAGAGGTTAGTCCATCTACCAGTCCATCACGTGTAGACGAAACTCTTTCCCTGGTTAGTTCTCTGTCAACCTCTCTTATATTGGAGGATGCCTCAACCTTACCGGCACCACCGGTCTCACCATCCTCCTTTCTTCTACCTATGGAGGACCTGACCTTACCTACTCCTCAACCACAAGTGGAAGGCACCATAATCCCTGCCCTTTACCCACTTGAGGAGCCACATTCTTCAATTCATTCTCCACCAAGAGAAGAACCTGACTCTCCATCTTCTTTGATCAACGACAATCCAGTTATAACTCCCATACACCTTGGGTCTAAAACTACTGCCACACCTAACATGTCTTCTCAAGAATCCAAACCTCATCCAAAATCCTCTCAACCATTTTCCTGACTAGTGGAGAAATTAGGACTTCTCCCTTCAAGGAAAGTGGAGCATCAGGGATTGTGGGAGCGTCTTAAAGCTCTTCAACATTCCCGTACCCTCTTATCTCATGCTGCCAATCCTCCCAAGGTAGAATCGCCCAAGAATCTCAACAAAGACCAAACTCCCACTTCTAAACTTGCATCTACCCAATCTAAACCGATCAAGTCACTCGGCATTCGCCCTGTCTCTGCCCTCACTCACCCGCAAGTGAAGGTGGACTTAGACCAGACCTCGACCAAAAGTAGTCTTCCAACCAAGTCAAAGAAGACTGCCAGACCACAAAGGCGAAATCCTCCTCCACTGTCAACTTTGCCCTTCATTTTATGTCCTCATCCTTCTACCCTAATCGGCATGCTTCCTACTCTGACCCTTAACCAACACAAATTACCTCCATTACTTCCTTTTCCAACCACAAGTCAACCCCCTCTCAAAAATTTGGCACCTCTCATGAAGAAAGTGCTGTCTTCACCTGTCACCGCACCACCAACCCAAAAGGTGGTACGAAAACCTTCTTCAACATCACCCAAGCAAAAGTCACCAGCGCGTCATGCATCAACAAGCACAGACCCCTTAGTAGGTTCATATGCTTTGATATTACGCCAACTTTTGTAGACTTCTAGCATTACCCTTCCTTCTATCAAGCCATTCCAACCTCTGGAGTCAAAACCTTCTTGGTTCAATGATACGAAGATTTGTTTATACCATCGTATGCCAGGACACAATACCGAGACTTGCTATGCCCTTAAGGCAGTCATTTGCCGCTATATGGAAAAAGACACTCTTCTCCTTGAGGACACTCTTGACCAACCCTCGACACTTTCCCATCCAACCTCTTCAACCACATCAACATCTCACCAACAGGCCATGACCCCTTCTTCACCTCCTATCTTTGAAATCAATGCTATCCATATAACCACTAGGTCACAAAAGGACAAGGCAAAAGAAAAAGCTACTATTCCTTGGACCTATCCTTTTGTCCAAGCACCTCAACCACTGAAACCCAAGATTTCCATCTTAGGTGCATCTCAACCCCCTTCTTCAGAGGCAATCAAAGAATCTATGATAAAATAACTTCACCACACGCCTGTGAAGATGACCCTATATGACCTTATCCAAAGCTCCCCCCAACATCGCCAGGCTCTAATCAAAGCCCTACAGGCAGTGGAAGTCCACCCTGAAGACCCTCAACCACTAGCTGCCTTAGTCCATTCTTTATCCCCTGTCGCCTCAATCACTTTCAGTGATTCTGAAATTCCTACCTCTACCTTGGAAGATCAGGACGCTACCCTTTTCATCACAGCCTACATTGATCAAACTCATATTAAACAAGTTATGATCAATGGGGGTGCCAGTATTAATATCATTTCCACCCACGCCTTTGATCAATTGGCTCTTCCCAATAATTGTGTATCGAAAATTGATGCAATCCTTAGATCCTTTAATGACACCACCGCTAACACTATTGGCACTATTGTCCTCCATATCTGCATTGGTCCACGCACAATCTCAGAGCTCTTCTACATCATTGAGGGAGAATTCCAATATAACATGCTATTAGGGTGACCTTGGATCCGTGCCATGGCTTGTGTCCCTTCAACACTTCACCGTTGTGTCAAATTTGAACATGACAAACAAGTCCATGTCATTCCTGCCAACCCATCCCCTTTTAAGACTTGTAAAATAACCTATCACCCAAACGACATTCTTATCCTGCTCAAGGCATCAACCCAAACATCGTCTCCATCTGCAGAAGCATCAACTAGTACACAAATAGTGATTGCCACCACATCATCTTCTCAATTAACAACCAAGGACCCCATGGATGATATCTTCCAAAGACTTTCACTGGGGGAATATCACCTGCTTACTCTAAACATGTTCCAGACTCCTCAAGAGTATGGACAGCTTCATCAAAACCCAAGCTATGACTGTCAGATTGGAATGGTCATTCCTTATGGTCCTCTTAGCCTTTGAACCAATCTCATCTATGGGGGGCTGGATCATGCTCCTACTAAATCAAATCCTTCCTCCTTACCTCAAATATTCACATCTGATTTCTCCTTTCTTAGCAACCCCACCTTTGCACATACCTACCTTTATAGGTGTGCATGGAAGGGTTTTGGCTTTGGGCATTATGAACAAGGCTCCCATCAGCCTATCGAACCACCCAACGATGATAATGCAAAGAAAAAGTATGGACTGGGTTTCTAAGAACCCACTGAGGCTTCCACAAACCTTTGCCCCGAACCAACCATCGACCAATCTCTTCTAGACTCGCCTATTCTTCCATCCTCACCTATGGAGTCGGTGGTTTCCATCCCTCCTAGTTTTTTTTGCATAAACACCATCTACTTGGAACCCCTAACCTATTAGCTCAATGGGGTTCCCAAGTCTCTCCCTCTCGTTTATCTCAGCATGATAGACGATGAATCGACAACCATCAACACAGTCCACTGCACAGACGATGATGCCATTCTTACCTATATGGGTGCCGATGATTCTTTCATTCAGTGCTCCCTCCCTTCTAAAACATAGGTTATGTTAGATAAATCAACCATTGACATTAACCTTTCATCTTGTGATGTTCCTCATGTCTTAAAGATTGGTTAGTCTTTAGACACCCAAGAGCAGATCGACTATACCACATTTCTCTTAGACAATCGCAAAGCCTTTGCCTGGACCTATGCTGACATGCCTGGCATCAACCCTAACATTGCCACTCATAACATTTTCACAAACCCAGAGGCTAAGCCTGTTAGGCAAAAGCTTCACAAAATGCATCCTCGTGTTGCACTTCTTGTCAAAGAAGAGCTTCAGTGCCTTCTTTCTATCTCCTTCATCCAACCCATCGATTATCTGTAGTGGGTCTCTAACATCTTTCCTGTCACCAAGGCAACTGGGGGGATCTGGATCTACATAGACAATCATGACCTTAACCTAGCTTGTCCCAAAGATGACTTTCCTCTTCCAAACATTAACCAACTTGTTGATCTTACGGCTGGCCATGAGATGTTATCACTCATGGGCCGATTTTCAGGATATAACCAAATCCTGATTACACCAGAAGATCAGCACAAAACCACCTTCATTACACCATGGGGAACTTTCTGCTATTGGGTCATGCCTTTTGGTCTAAAAAACACAGGCGCCACATATCAACGTGCCATGACTTACATCTTTCACGATCTCCTCCATAAAATCATGGAGGACTATGTAGATGACCTGCTTGGCAAATCTAAGCTTCGTCACTACCATTTGACTATCCTCAAAATCATCTTCTCTCACCTTCTTCAGTACCAGGTTCATCTTAACCCCAAGAAATGTGTCTTTGGGGTCCTCTTAGGAAAGCTCCTGGGATTCATTGTCTCTCTTCGTGGCATCGAGATAGATCTTGCCAAAATTTGCGCTATTCTCGAAATGCCACCTCCAACTAATCTCAAACAACTTTGCAGTCTATAAGGGAAGCTCCAATCCATCCACCATTTCATTTCATAGCTTTTTGACTGTTGCCAACCCTTTCATCACCTCCTCAAGAAGGACATCTCCTTTAAATGGGATAAAGATTGCCAAGAGGCTTTTAAAGCCCTCAAACACTATTTGGTTTCTCCACCAGTCCTTATTCCACCAAAAGATGACCAACCCTTCTACCTCTACATCTCAGCAACCAATCATTCATTAGGTGCCATGATTGCGAATCAAGATGAGCAACACTATGAGCAAGCAGTCTATTACATAAGCCAAACACTTGTCGACTATGAAACTCAGTATACTCATACCGAGAAACTCTATTTGGCATTAGTCTTTGCCACTACCAAGCTTCGTCACTACCTTCTCAATCACAAAACCTTTGTCATCACTCACACTGATCCCCTTAAATACATGCATTCTAAACCATATCAAAACCAGCATATGGCTCGTTGGCTCATGCTTCTTGCTGAATTTGACTTAGAATTTGTCCAGCAAAAATCTATAAAAGGGCAAACAATCACTGACCAACTAGCAGATGCCCCTCTTCTCGACAATCAACCTTCTTAGTGCAAGTTTCCTGATGAATCTATCGCCACTCTCTCGACTGATGACACATTCTACCAAATGACGATGTTCTTCGATGGCTCTAAATGTCAACTCGGTGGGGGTGTGGGGGTCATCCTCATTCCACATGAAGGTGAACCCATGCCCCTGTCTTTCAAACTCGAATTTGAATGTACCAATAATATGGCTGAATACGAAGCCTTAATTTTGGGACTTCAAACTGCCCTTTCTTTAAACATCAAGTCCATTAACATCTTCGGTGACTCACAACTTATCGTCAATCAAATCAATGGTTCATATCTTTATAAAAATGAAATTTTACAAAGGTACAAGCACCGTGTTGACACTCTTCTAGCATCTTTCAACCATCACTTATTGCAGATTATTCCTCAATCAACGAATAAGTTTGCTGACACCATGGCTTCCCTCGCCTCGCATATTCCTTCTTCATCATCATCCTCATCTAGAATTTATGTCATGGTACATCATGTGCCATTGCCTTCATACATTTCCACTGATATCAATCTCGTCCATGCCATAGACTCTAGTTCACAAGATGTATGGTATAAACAACTTGAGGACTACTTGGCTTATTCTATCATTCCTCCCAACCTCTCTAGCAATGCGCGACAGGCTTTCATTAAGCGCACCGCTCGCTATACCATGCTAGGGGGCCTTCTCTATAAAATAGGTTTTGATGGCCTTCTTCTTCACTGTTTAAACTCCACTGAAGCTTCTCATGTTGTTAAACAAGCCCATGACAAGATTTGTGGTAGACACTTCAGTGGTAACTCGGTTGCCAAGCGCATCCTTCGCCTGGGTTATTATTGGCCCACTCTTCATCAAGACTGTAGCGATTATGTTCAGCGTTGCATCAAGTGTCAGTAGCATGCTAACTTACTTCATCTCCCTAGTCATGCCTTACAAGTCGCTCAGGATTTCTGGCCTTTTTCACAATGGGGCTTAGATCTCATCGGCGAGATTAACCCTCATTCGTCTCTTTGTCATCAATCCATCATCACTGTCACCGAATATTTCACTAAATGGGTGGAAGCTATCCCTCTCATCTCCATAAAATTCGACAAGATTGTCGACTTCATCAACACCCACATCATCTGTCATTTCGGTGTACCTCACAAAATCATCACCGACAATGGCAAGTCCTTCAAAAATAAGACTGTCCAAAAACTCTGCGACTCTTTTGGCATTAAACTCAATTTTTCTTCACCTTACTACCCACAAGCAAATGGGTAGGCCGAGGCTTCTAACAAAATCCTAACTAAAATCCTCATGAAGGTGGTCAATGACACTAGAAGGGATTGGCACGTTCAAATACCCTTCACTTTGTGGGCCTACCGCACTAGCATCTGAACCTCTATGGGTGCTACCCCTTTCTCTCTAGTGTACGGAACAGAGGCTGTCTTACCTCTCAAAGTACAAATCCTGTCTCTTTGCATTTCACTCCATGACATTCTTTCTAATGATGACTTTCGTCAAGATCGATTAGCTTAACTTGAGTTACTCGATGAGCGTCATCTTGCTGCCCTCAATTATCTCCATGTCTATCAAAATCGCATCAAACACACCTATAATAAAACTCTGAGAGAACGAGATTTTAATATCAGAGACCTCATCCTCAAAGAGAACCAACATGTGACCAATATAAAATAGAGTAAATGAGGCAAATTTGCTCCTAATTGGCTCAGACCTTATATCATCATGCACAAGTATGGATCAGGGACTTATCGTCTGTCTTCTCTTGAAGGCTGACTAGAACCTGAGCCCCTTAATGCTTTGCATCTACGACCATTCTACTATTAGTCGAGTACTCATCCACTTGACATTTAACTTGAGCTCGTCCCTTGAGCAACCCTTGTCCTTTTAATACTCAATCCATTCCACCCTTTTTCCCTCAACAAAATCCTCTACAACCCTTTTATGATGTACGGATGCTTCGTCCTAATAAAAGGGAGCCCTTGACCTTCTATAAGTCTTATCCATGACTCAATATTCTGTCAAAACTAAATCAAGATGTCAAAATATCCAAGGTCACAAAATCAAATCAAAAAGCAGTCTACTCCCTTGAAAGACAGCTGTAATTTCATTGCTATAGCTAAATAGACTGCTCCCTTGAAGGACATCTATTCAAAAGCCCTTAAATCTATAAAGCAAAGTATAGACCACTCTCTTGAAGGATGGCTATGACTAAATCTTGCTAAAAATAACACTCTCTTAGAAGCTTCCTGCATCGATCAGCTTCACAAATGACCACCAAACAAGTGACATCTTTATGTGGACTTCTCGCATTGATCAGTCCACTCTAAAAAAAAAAAACCAGGTCATGGACTTGTCTTGTAGTTGTCTCAGGGTCTCCTATAAAAAGGGGCAACGTTATCCCTACTCTAAATGGGTTACCCTTTTCCTCCTATCATATCACCTACTCAAGGGACTTTGAGCTCACTTTAATGTCAAAGTGATTTGATTACCGCTCTAACATAACTATGGTCAATGATGCAACGCATAAATGGGACTCTTGGTTCTAACAACCCCTATCTATGTTGTCATTTTGGTCCTTGTCAATAAAAGGGTGCTTATGCCTTTTACTTTCTCCCTACACTTTGGTCACATTCAACCACATCATTTGTCAAAACTATTCAATCTGATTCTTTTCAAACCACTCACATAACCTACTTATTCTGGTTTCTATAGACATCAATACACATGGAAACTATCAACCACAAAATTTATGTCAAGCATAAACCATTACTTGCTGAAACATAAATCGACCTGCAATTCATTTTTAGCAAACATCCATCACGAATATGGATAGTTGCTAGGGATGAAAAACCCCGACCAATGTTACAGCTTACACCATTTGGAAAAGGCTGTAGCATCATCTCCTCCTTGTCATTTCAAGCATGTACCCTTAGACATATGGGAAATGCTATATCCTTATCATGACCAAAAACAACCACTTCGATCTTTTTTCCTCCCTTCTTGGGAGAACTACATTGGCCTGAGGCCCTAACGACAGGGGCTATGTAGGCAACACTCAGTTGACATGGGGTCTTTTGGTGTTAGCTCGACCATTCTCTTCATCACTTTCTTTCATCTCCTTCTCTCGTCACCTGCCAATCACATCACAACCAATCACATATTTTCATAATCTTTAGCATAATCATTTTCATCATTTACATCATAATCATTATCATCACCACACAATTAAGCATTCACATCATATAAACCGCAAGTCATAACATAAATATCACTATCACATAATCCTTATGCATCATCATTCAGTCTAAAAGTCATGACCATTCTCATCATTAGCATTATCACAACACATCATTATATTAATCATCATCATTATAATCATTGACCATAACATTATCATCATCATCACATTTAATCATCATAACATTATAATCATAAACATAGTATCAAAACATGCATCATCATCATAATAAAAAATGCTCAATACATTAAACATTAAACAACGTCCATAACACATCAATAATCCAAAACCATCATCATATATATATCAAAATCTTTTATACAATGACACAATCTGTCTCTATCACTCTCTCTCAACAAAATATAATACATCTCGCATCAACAGCTCACAGGTCGGTATATACATCAAAAATACATCTCAAAGTCTACCCTTAAGGCTGTGGCTATGGTGGTGGTGGCAGTGGCCGAGAAGAGGCTGTATCCTCTCCTCCCTCTGATATGTGCCATCTACGAGACCCAAAAGCTATCGCTCAAGACATAGACCACTGTCAGCTCTGCTCTGCCCTCATCTCTGAATATTGCTGTATCTAAGGAAAGCCCCTGATGGCCCTCTCATAATACATGATCTCGTCCAACACATCACTGTATCTAACTAGAGATATAGTCTGCAGTGGACCCATCTACCCTGCTACTATGCCCTATCCTGACCCTTATGGCTGTGGCTAACCTAGCTGTATTGATACTGACTGTCCTGGCCCCTATGAAAATGCTGGCTGCTGTGAGGGCTGCTGCATCAAACCCTGACCTCTCAAAACCTATCCTACTACTGCCTGTGCTTGGGCTATGGTGAGCTATCCCTGTAGCAGTGTGACCTGATCCATCAACACTGTCACTCGACTCGTCATCTCCATCAGCTGACCTGTAACCCCTACCAACTGTCCCTACAAAACTGTGACCTGGGCTTATGTCATGTCCCTCTCCTACCACGCAGTGTCCCTCTCCTCGCGGGCTGTATCCCACTCCCTAGTAATGGCCTAAGGATCTGGCTGTGGCCCTACCTATAAACCTATGTACTCCCTAGCCCACCATGCCGTGTAGGCCTCTGTATAACTTCTGTCACCCACCCCAGGTCCTACCGGCAACTCCTCAAAATCTGGGCCCTCTGTCTCCTGTGGTAGTGGGAGCGGCACCTCAATGTCATCCCATCTATATAGTGGGAACACGGGAGGTATGTCTTGTACTAGCCCATACTAGCACCACACTCTCTCTGCTGGCACTCTCTCAAGCTCACCGACTCACCTGCCCCTAACCCATCTTAGGCTCTAAACACCAACCAGCTACTCTCCCTGGTCTCTGAATGTTGGATAAACCAAGTATGGTCTCCAGATAATGTCTGTAGGAATCAGGGCCTCCAAAACCCCTATGTAGTGGTCAATGTCTCTGACCACTCCGTCTACCCACATCTGTGCCATCACCTCACACCACCACCTAAATCTGACCCTGAAGCCAGCCAAAATTGCCACTGGGAGGCCAAGAGGATGGGTAACCACTATATGCTCATAGGCCCAACAATGTAGCAGGTGGCCTACGCACAAACTGTATCACCACCGCTGACTGATACCCCACCGCTCTCTATACACTTGGGCCAAAAACACTGGTGCCCAGGTGAACACTATCCACTGCTCTAACATCTCTAGTAAAACTCTAGTCATCACGACTAGAAACCTGCCGCCGTCTACATCTGGCAATGCGTATACCATGATGCCTATCATCATCAGCACTGCTAGCCGATGTGTGTCCTCATCTGCAATGTACAAAGGCTCATACACAAAGCTCACTGAGTGGTAGCTCGTCTCCATGACATGCTCTCCAAACAACATAACCATGTGAATGTCATGCACCTCTCTCGAGCATGCATACAGGTCTGCTTTGTGTACTGGAAGCCACAAAATCTGGTACACATCCTTGACTGTGACCATCATCTCTCCCGTGGGCAAGTGAAAGGTGTTGGTGGAATGATCCCACTGCTCGATCAATGCCACCATCAAGCTCATATCTCATGCCACTCTGCAGTATCATCGCAGCCCACCGAGTCCAACTGTGCTCATCTGCACCCACTCATCCACTATCACCCCTCCATGCATCCACATCAGCAATGTCGAGAGGAAATCTCACAACATCAAGGTTAGTCTCGCCTACATCCACCTAAGTCAATCTCATGTTAAAAACTTTCCCTATTTCACTATCTATGCCTAACCCAACACTCGCGAAGCCCTTGGCGTAACTTCGACCCCTCGACTTCAACATTTTTTATTCCTTTTTTGACTAGGTAGCCAACCAACATTAGTTAGCGTGCTGGCGACGGCACTCACCTAACCGATGCCGGTCACTTAGTGACCGATGTCGACAGGTTAGTGACCGACGCTGATCGCTGGTCAGCCGACGCTGGCGAACTTGCTGACGTCGATGACTGGTTCGGCCCTAGGACCAAACGGGGTGAGCCCTAAAAATTAGGGCTTCCCTTTTGACCACTCTTTATCACCCCAAAACCTTCCTAAATCACCCTAGGATAACTTACCTAACCTTCCCACCCTCCTAGCTACCCCTCCCCCTCGATTTTTGCCTAAAAACAACTAAAATTTCAAAAACTAAATGCAAAACAAAAATAGTCCAAATAGGGTTCAGGGCCCTCCTACCTCATCTCGATGTCATCGACGTGGTGGCACAATGGGTACCACTGGTGGTGGACCTCTCGCAGGTCCTCTACTCCCCTTTGCCATCTCCACTGTGTCTCTTTGCCCTCACACTTCACCTAGCCCACAAACACCTCTATAACCTCCAATCACTCTCCAACTCACTCCCTCTCTGCACCAATGCCTATCTTCCACCTCACTGCTTCTTCAGTCAACTCTGGGTCACTTTTAATCACTTGAATCCAGAGCACCTTTTTTCTCTCAATCAAATAATCACAATGACTTTTGGTGGGCTGCCAATCTAGTTTTGTCAGATTTGGTAGGCCACTGATGTCGGCATATGTGTGCCCTATTTTGTCGATGTCAGCTATTTTTGTCTACCGACGTCAGTTTCTCTCACCGACGTCGGCATCCTTCCAATCTTCTCTTTTTTCTCTGTTGCCCCAAAATCATGTTCCTAATCAGTCAGTCCTCCAGACCACATCATTTTGGCCCCCTAGGGCACACTTAAGATCACTTTTGCCTCCATCCATCGACCACTAGACCTTGGAGATCATGACCATCTCCTCTAACCGTGACTACTTCTAAAGCAATTTTGCCTTGGTTGTTTTTGCATGTATGCTACCTCATGATTGGTTAGCAAAATTGTGCGCACACTTTTGACCTTCACAAGTATAAGATCGCAAGCCAGTTGATCCGCACTACTTGTGACATTTTTGTGTTTTCAAGAGCACTTCCTAAGCTTGGGATACCTAGAACACGATGACCATTAGAGCTTTAGCTTAGATTGAATAACCCAATCAGTAGATGACTACATGTTGGGGCCCAGTTATTTCAATTTTGGCACTCCTTGACCCTCGACTTGTGACAATTTGACCTGACCATCTCGTGAAGTGGTGTACGCGTAATCACAACTTTTGCAGCGTTCTCACTCTATCATCTACTCTCTATCAAATTAGCACCCGATTCCAGGTTCCCTTCTCTCATCTTCTGCTTTGAGGGGGAATACCTCATCTATAATCGGGGTAACCAACCCTTGCCTATTTTTGTCTTGCAGTTCACTTGAACAACCAACAAGACAAAATCAACCTTATCCCATACCTGGGGCAACCGACTCTTGTTTTTGTCTTGCAGTTCATTTAGAGCAACCAACAAGACAAAAAGGGGCAAATGTAGACACCTAAATAGTGTCTAACCCTTGGTCACCTTCCCCCTTGGTCCATTCCTAACCCATTCCTAAAACATGCAATTACTAATTTAAAATAATAAACTTATTTTGAATTAACCCCCCCTCCTTGGACACATCACCCATGACACCTCACCTAGGACAACTCGCCTTGGACTAATTCCCATCTTATGACTCACCCAACACCTATTCTTACTTCTCTCTAACCGCCTAACCAACTCTCATGCGTATTTAGCCCAACCTTTGACATTCTCCAATGGATAGTGCACTTGGCGGATGAAAAATGGGCTTGGTGGCTCTTTTTGCACATTCTAAACCCATCGACGTCTGTCAAATGTCAGCTGACGCCAGCAGAATTGCCGATGTCGGTTATACTTAACCAAATTTTCTGACCCTTTGACGACCCCAATCACAAATTGGCTAATCTCTGAAGCTAATCACAACTTTCAAATCTTCTTCCAGCAAAACAAAGTTCTCATGCTTTTGCTTTTCAATCTTTTGGGCTTCTTGGTGTTCTTGCAGGGATCAGCATTCTTGGCAGCACTTTCTAGGCACTAAGGTCTTGCATCAAGCATTCTACGTAGGGACTGCACGATATCTCCATCACCAGCGACAACCGAGACACAGCTTCTGCACCTTTGCCAATCCATATCACAGCTAAGTATTGGTACTTTTTTCATTCTAATATCATTTCAAATATATTAGTATTCTATCTTCTGTCTATTCTAAGCATCCTTGACCCAACCTTCCCTGTTCTTCCCGAAGAGGCTGAAAAGCCTTCTCTCACCCCTTTTTCCTTTTTCTTTGCCTCTGACACTCCCTTAGTCTCTTTTTAGGCAACATCCTCTGTCCAATCAACCCAACTTAAGTTATCAGAGACCTACAGACCATCTGAAGACCTATCTAATCAACCTGACTAAATTGTTTTATGAAAAGGCTGAAAAGCCTTTTTTCCTATTTCTTACTCCTTTTCCTGACAAGATTTTCAGTCCCTTAGATCCCAAATAGTCCCTTTGAATCCCTCATAAACCCTCAGACCCTCAGACGAGACAAAATCCATTCTACAGACCAAAAACTAGACCTGTAACCCGTCCCTGGCCAATTGCCCTGACCGACCTCATCCACTTCCCCTACCGATGTTGGCAGTTTAACCGTCGTCGACGACCACTCTGATTGATGCCAGAAATATCACCGACATCAGTGACTGTGTTTAGTAGATTACAACTTATCAGGTACACATTTGTTTTTAGTTTTTTCTTTTCACATCTTTCATTATTTCTCTTTTCTGTCTCTGTCATATTCTGTCTTAAACAATGGATTGTCATCCTCCAAGAAGCCTTAGCGCTTCTAGGACCAATCTTTTTGCTTGGCAATCCACCCTCTTATCAACTAACATTCTTCATGTTTTCAGTGTCTATCTCTTTCAGTGTCATTCCTCCACAGCCAAAGAGGAGTACTCACAGCGTCTAGATTACGGTGCGCAGACTATATCTAGGTACATACAAGCCTTGACCATTCCTTTTAGTTTCTCATTTTCTCTCCTTTGAATGTGAAAGCAAAATTTGAATAGAGACAATAAGATTTAGAAGCCTATCATTTTTGAGAAACAATGGTGTACTCTTGACGATGAAGGTTGATCATGGCTTCATGATGAAATAAATCACCAAGCATATAGGAGATAGAAAATTTGGTGAGACCTATACAAGATTCATGGGAATAATCAATATTAGCATCAAACTAACAAAATAAATTAGGGTCATACCACTTAGGAGGATCATTGGGATAGATAAAAGGTTTAGATGGCAGTAAAAATTCTTTCCTTTATTACACCAAGAGAGGTGTGTGAGAAGGTGAAATAATGATAGTTTTGGAAACTCTTTGTTTGTTTTGATGAGTATTACTAGTGATAGCATTCATAGATGTTTGAAAATATCCTTTGAGAAGTTTAGGGTTAGGTTCAAATTACATCATGATAAATTATTGATGTTTAGCTTGATCAAGAGCTTCATTAAGTGTTTGGGGAGCAAAATTTTGAACCTTATATTGAAAAGAAGGAGTCAAAGCGGTGATAAAGAGTTTAAACAAGTTATCACTAGTGATGTTGTGGTTAGATTTATATGTTAATGACTTCCATATTTTAATAAAGTGATGAGATAATTTGGTGGGAGATTACTTAGCATTGATGAAGTGGATATGATAATTTTTTGTAAGATCATTGTGTTGAAAATATTTAACTAAAGGATTAACCAAATATTCAAGTTTCTAAATAGAATGTTGGGGTAATTAGTTGTACCATTATAATACATCACCAGTAAAGGTTTTGACTAAGAGTTTAGTTGTGTAGTCATATAAAATGTCCAAATTTGTAGTTTGAGTGTGGCTTGTGATACCCCATCCATAGGTCCTTTTTGCATGCTCTTGTGACCCTTATAGACACCTTCTTTCTCATTACCAATCCTTCAAAACCTCTTAAACCTTGATTCCACCTCATCTAAACTATATTCCATGTGCCAATCCTATTCCCTCATATACCTAACCTATAGGATATGAGTGATAAATTTGGACTACAAAGCTAAAACCCAAATTATCCCATTTTTGGCACTCCTATCTATTTTCACTTTGAGCCCCATAGATCATTTTCATTCAATCCCTATCCTTAATTAGGCTAGCTTAGCATGAATACATCTGACCCATGACTAATAGTTCCCTATAAAATTCCACTCAAAGTTCATTTACAAGAAATGTGACCAAACTTACAAAGTAAGAAATAATACAAACAAAGAACCAAGGAAAACTTCCCTATTCTCCCAACATAGCTATAAACATACTCAAACCCTCATACCAATACCTAGCCACCTTAAACATTATCAAATTAGCATTTTTCATTTGCATCACACTATTTAAAAAAGCACACTAGGTGGGAGAACTACATATGGCTTGATCCCTCTTTGGAGTATTGGTATGTAGGTAGCATACCCACACAAGGGGTGTGAATTACATGTTTAGTTCATCTTACACACTAACCCCCCCTCTTTCTCAAGTTATTCAAATATCATTTTATCAAGCATGATGGAGGATTAGTGTTTGAAGACAAAATCATCTCTACATCAAGTTTTGTCAATAACTAATGCTTTATTTTTCATAGGCAAGCTCACATAGGCACAACACAACTACCCAAAAAGTTTCAAGTCTCTATGATTAGTTTAGATAATAGTAGTAGGAATGAAAAATAACACTAGAAACTAAAGCATCCAATTTTCAATGCTCCTATCCTTTCACCAAATGAAATATAGATTCAAGTTTATGACACCTTCCTAGTCCTACATATCGATTTTCATCCTCTGTATCAATTGTCTCAGTCTATTTATAGACAAGTTATATTTCTTCCTATTTATTTTTATTTTTAAAAAGGCAAAAAAGATAATCAATTGAAAAAATTAGGACTATAATTATTGTTATATTATATAGTGATTTATTAATCCAGACCTTTAACTAAAAGAGGAATAAAAATCCATTATTTTGAAAGAGGTTAAATCATTTGGTGAACCCGACTTACTTCATTTGCACACAAAAACCTAGAAACACTAGGGAAAATTCTTTGCTAATTTTAGCAATATTCTTCTAATTTTTATTTCATATATAAATCATAATTTCACATTTAATTTTTAAAATTTACCATATTAATTTTAAAAATTATTTCTTTCAAACCTTAGTTGCGTATACTAGGTCTCAATATTTTCAAACCCTAGCCTAGGGTTTCAAAAATTTTATTTTTATTTTTACACATTGGTTTGAATATTATAATTTTATTAATCATGATTTAATTATGCAATTTTTTTAATTTTCTCTTTCATGCTTGTTTCCTTTTAGTTGGCATGAATTCAAAAATGACAAAAATACATATGTACATGCTATTTTAAGACCAATTCTAATATATGTCATATTTCATTACTCATTTGACATGATATATCTCCATTATGTGTAATTAAATTAAGAATAAAATCATTACATACTTAGAGGATCCATTACATAGTCTCAAAACCACCTATCAAGTTTTAATGTCATATCTTATGCATAGGAAATAATTTCCTTCTCCTTCTCTCCCCCAAGAGGGTGATAACTACTTTCCCTCTAACTAGGTCCATGATATCACCTCTCCAAAAGGTGAAGAAGCATTTACTATTTTTCTTAATGTATAAATTTAGCTTATATCTTCTTCAAACCCTCTTCAACACATGTGCTTACATGTTTGATCAGAAGTAACTAGGGTTTGCACTTGTGAGACTCTAAGGGATCAAATCACCAGTATAAGCAAGTTAATTTTAGATTTAGAAAAGGTAGAATAAGATATTACATGAAAATATCACAATATTAGAAAATCATATTATAATATAAAAGCCTCAAATGCACCCTAGTGCCAATCATGTATATGCACCTTCACCTAGTCAATTGGTTGTAAGCAATGTTACATATCAAAACAAAAAATCACAACAAAATAACTCTAGAACTAGTGATTCAAAAAGCATTGAAAGATCAAATAATATTTCAAGTGAGTTACTAAGGGAAATGATTAAATCTAAGTTGATCAAACTACCTCCTCTACATCCAATGAGAAGATCCAGATATTAGTGTGTATATCATAAAATTCATGGGCATCACATAGATTTATGTTTGGCATTGAAAAAAAATATACAATGAATAATTGCTAATGAGGACCCTATATAAGGTAAATTAGTCAAGCAATCCACAATGACACATGAACACATTCACAAAGGGTCAAATTTAGAAACAATACAAAAGTGGTTACCAAAGCATAACTTAGAACAACAAAAATATCAAAAAGAAAAATTGGAGCAAAAAATAGTACCAAAAGAATAGGTAAAGCATGAAAAAGATGCAAATATACCTCTCTAAAATGAGGCTCAACTTTCAAAACAATATGGGTTTGGTCAAAAATATCTACAATGGTTTGATTATCAAGGTCAAGGGTTGGGAAAGCATGCTCAAGGCATCATTACTCCTATTCCAGTAGTTAACAATGTTTGTCACCAAGGTTTGGGATTTATTAAACTTACTAAGTCAAATCATTCATAGACACAATTTATCAAAGGAAAATATCTAGATATAACAAAAGTCAACACTAGAATTCTATTGGTTCAAAATCAAGATTATAATAATGAGTGGAACAATACAAGTTATTATAATTTCCAAGATAATAAAAATGAATCCCAATATTTGGAGTCATATTTTAAGCCATTCCCTCATGCTTCAAAATCATGAATGATTCCTTTGTTTGATACAGGACACCATGATAAGGAGTCTCTTCCAAGACTCATTGGTTAGTAGCATTTATTCTTAGAATTTCTTATACATAGTTTATTTCTAAGTACTTGTATATAATCTCTCAAATTATTTGTACATAGTTTCCTTATGATTAATTGTACATAAATTATTTAAAAATACCAAAAATAATACAATATTTAAAAATACCAAAAAAAATATAATCTTTCAAAATACAAAAGCATCTAAATAACTCAAAACACTAGAAAAAATTCAATTGTATGCATTATCCATGCTTTACATTTATATTACCATATTAGACTTACATTTTGTTATTCTATGTTATTGTTTGTCAATTTATCTACATTACCATGCTTCAATTTATCTTCTTTGAGTGTGTGCAGTGACACCCAGATCCTTGATTGCCTCACTCTACCCATTTAGGGGGCATCTTACTTTTACGTTTGAGACATAGATCGACATATCTATCCATCGGAGACATATTATACATGAATACACCATCAAGGTTATGTCATTCCTACACCACATAATATAGTTATCCTGTTGATGTACATTAATTACTAGCTTACATAGATTATTCTATCAATACTCACTAGTATATAGGACTTGTGTATTTCTTAGAATCTACCTAGTCTTATACTACACATTTTACATACTTTCACTTCTTACTTTGATTAGTTAGATGTGAAAGAATTTATAACATTTACATGACTTATTTTCTTGATTTGAGTAGCTAGATGTGATTGCATTTCTCTATTTTTGTTTTGTTACCTATGTGTGCCTTAAGACATTTGCTAATGTCCTTTGCTTGTACTCTTGTATGTGTTTATGGCCCTTGTGCCAATATTTTGGTTGTTTACAATTGTATGTATATGTGGGAATTTGAACATGCCTTATGTGCTTGATTTTCTTAGTTTGAGTGACATGTGACCATGTCCCTTGTTTACTTGGCCCCTTGGCCTCTTTTGTATGATTAGTGTTTCTTGACTTGTGTGCTTGTTTGCTTCTTATAGGTTTACAATGCCATGATCCACATCATGCATTATCTTGCCTTCTTAGATGCCATGATGGCAATACTGATCCATCCCTCCTTGAAAACTAACAACTAACCATATTTCCACTTTCATTTTAGTATACTACATATGCTATTACATTGTTACATCTATCTAGGCATACCCCTATTGATGTAACAATCTCCAATACAAACTGTGCTATATCTTGAGACATCTTTTTTATTATTGTGATTTATCATGTATTTTTTAGCATAACACACTTGTAGAACTACTTATTCTAAGGTTAGTCATTACAGTGTCTTCATACCTACCCTCAGAAGAGGGGGAAACAAACTGGGATTTTGTCACAAAGATCAAAGCCCTCTACTAGTCAAAAATTAATTTTTAAAACACTTAAAACAATAATAAGAACCCAAAACAAGTAGAATAGACCAAAAAGAATAGTGAAGAAAATATAAAAGTGATAAAAAATAGTAAAGGATAAGAGAGCCATATTTGGACTACAATGTCAGATAGTAAAGTCTCCTATTTTTGGAACTCTTATCCAAACAACAAAAAACCTATAATTTATAAAAATAGATAAAAAGGTAAGATCAATTACAATTTTATCAGCTATAATTCAATTTATATTGGGTATTTTTAGTATATTTTTTACTTAGAGTATCCAGATATAGGGGGCATCATGCACAACATGATGGCTTTCACTTCTAGTTTCAAATTGGGCAGTTGGTACAACTTCCAAATCAAAATCCATGTTACAAACACAGTGTTGGTGGTAATGTGTACAACACATTTTCCTTATTTTTTTTCCAAGTTTAGTGTATTACCTAGGTATTCTTAGTAGTTGCATTTGTTATTCAATCTGCATGTAGTTGGCATCACTTTAGAGTGGCTTTCATATAAGCCTAGTTCTCAATTTTAGAGTGGCTTTTATACGAGCCTAATCTCTACCTTTCAGAGTAGCCAAAATTGGCCTAGTTCTTAGTTTACATTAAATTATCCATGACACATTATCATATTACAGAGCATTCATGAGCTTCATGAGCCATCTCATATGACACACATTTATACCAGTATCAGTTCATAGCTTCACACTTAGTGGGTAATGATGGAGCCAAAGGACTAGCTAGCCTTTATATTATTGAGCCACCTACTTAGAAGAATTGGACACATAGTCCAAACATAAATTAACACATGCATGATCACATAAATTCACTTAGTAGGTGATGATGGATTCAAAGGGTTAGCCTTTATATTCTTGAGCCACCCTTGGGGAATTGAGCACTTAGCTCTGTTCATGATATTACTCTTTTAAACACATACATAGAATCACTTAGCATCACTCAACATCACAACAGGTTTTATATTAGTTCATGTACCTAGTTAGGTGTATTTGTTCCTTTATCTTCTTCTCTCTTTTACCCAGCCTTTGTACATTCTTATTTTAGACATAGCATGTCTAGTAAGAACTAATCTACTCCTTATTTTCTCTTACATATTTACGCTTCTCACTATGCTCTCTCTATGCACACTCAACATCACTCATCTTTATGGGCTTCATCCTTGTAGGTAAGTTTAGGTATGCTTTCTATTTTTCCTTTATCCTGGTATTTTTCTTTGTTACATCAGTATAATAAAATAAGGGCAAATATAGTTATATAAAATATCCAAATTGATAGTTTGAGTGTGTCTTATGACACTTATAGACACCTTCTTTCTCATTACCATTCATCCAAAACCTTCAAAACCCTGATTCCACCTTAGCCAAACCATATTCCTTGTGTCAATCTTATTCCCCAATTCTCGAGCCTATAAGATAGGAGCACTAAATTTGGACTACAATATCAAACCTCAAAGTGTCCCTTTTTCAATTCTCCTATATATTTGCACTTTGATCCCCATCAGTAATTTTCATTTGATCCCTATCCTTAATTATATCAACTTAGCATGAATACATTTGACTCATGAATAATAGTTCCCTATAAAAGTCTGCTCAAAGTTCATTTACAAGAGAGGTGACCAAACTTACAAATTAAGTAAAAATATAAATAAATAATTAAGGTAGACTTCCCTATCATTTGAATAAATAGATATAAACATACTCAAACCCTCATATCAGTCCCTAACCACCTCAAATACTATTAAATTAACATTTTACATCTACATCACACTATTGCACAAAGCGCATTAGGTGGGAGAACTACATATGGCTTGATCCTTCTTCAGAGTATTGGTATATAGGCAACTTGACCACATAAGGGGTGTGTATTTCATGTTCATTTCATCTCACACACTAAATCCCCTCTTTCTCAAGTGATTCAAATATCATTTTATCAAGCATGATGGAGGATTAGTGTTTGAAGATAAAATCAGCTCTACAATGATTTTTATCAATAATCAACGCTTGATTTTACATAGGTAGGCTCCCACATGCACAAAACAACTACCCAAAAAGTTTCAAGTCTCTATTATTAGTTTGGATAACATTGGTAAGAATGGACAACATCACTAGACACCAAAGTATCCACATTTTGGTACTCTTATCCTTTTGTCAAACAAAAGCTAGATTCAAGTTTACAACACCTTCCCAGTCCTACACAACCATTTTCAACCTCTGTATTAGCTATCTCAATTTGTTTCCAGATAATTTATATTTCTTCCTATCTATTTCTATTTTTAGAAAGGTGAAAAAGATAAATAATTACATAAATCAAGACTATAATTATTGATATATTCTATACTGATTTATTAATCTAGACTCAACTAAAATAGGAATAAAACTCCATTATTGCCAAAAAAGTTAAATCAAGTTGTAGTGAAGGTATTATTTTGGATCCAATCTTTATAAAGGTTTTCAAAGGATTTAGGAAATGAGGATAGATATTTAGTCCCATCATATTTGATAGTTGGATAGATGTTCATTTGATGGATAAATTGAGCAAGAAGTCGAGTCATATCAGGAGGTGGGTTGGTGTTAGGAGGAATACTCCTAAAATTAGTGTTAGGGGAAGGTTATTATAATATGGATTATTAGTTATATTGTTGATTAAACTTGTGTCAATTACTCCCACATTAGTTTTAAGATTTTTAAGATTAGAAGTATCTTGATAAATATAGAAAAGGTTAGACCCATCAACTTCATCTTGAGGTGTAATTTTCACCATGTTACAAGCCATGGATGAAGGAGGGGTAGAGTTTCACCAAGAGTGATGGTCCTCTTAGGAGGAAAAGAGATGGATAACTGAACATCTCATGTAGTATCTAAATGGATTCACACTATCCAAGAAGATTCTAATAGGGGATTTCATGATGATTGAAGAGAGATGAAAATAATGCTAAGAAGAAGAAGAAAGGAATTCAATTAGTAAATAGGGAAGGAAAAAAATTATATAGAGTCAATTGGGTTAACTTAGTACAACATATAGGATATGTAAATAGTACAAAGTCAACTGGGTCAACCTAGCATAGTAAATAGGAGATGGAAAAGTATACAGGGTCAACCTAGTACAATAGGAAAGGAAAAATAAAAAGACTGTGTCAATAGAAATGAATATGCACTAAAATAATATAATTTTAGAAGTACTTAATAAATTAGGAAATGAAAGGAAACACATAATCAATTGAATCAATTAGGTTGATCCAATTGAGGTGCACAACACAAAACCTTACACCAACACTGGTTAATGCAAGTTTTTAAAATACAAAAAATAATTGAGCAGAGACCAAGCAATCAATTTGAAAAGTAAAATATAAGTGGTCAACCTAAATGTGGTTATATTATTAGAGTATAATTTTATATGTGATAGGAAGTTTTTTGTAAGCAAGGAACAAGAAAGTAATCTGTAGATGGTTTTAAAATGTTTGGGCTGAAAGGGATATGTATTGATAATGATACTAGGTTGATATTGGGGCCTACCTCATCACTTCACACATCTAAGAGATAAGGTTTTTGGGTGATTATTAAAAATATACCATTAAATACATGTTTATAATTGGCCAAAAAACCAAGTTAGCTTCCCCCTTGGTGATGAAATCCAAGTAGGTAGGCCTTGGGTAGAGAATTATTAAAATGCATTTTAATATTTTGTGATTTGGTGGTGTGTACATAAAATATAAAATAGTGCAACTAAATGATAAATTGAAAAGCACATAATTAGAATATGTGATCTATTCTAAGCATGGAAGTAATAAGAAATGAAAGTGTGATCTAATTACTAGCATATAAGGGTTAACTCTAACTTTGAAACATGGTATAATGTTATTGCAGTTGATATTATATGCAAAAAATATATAATAGAGTTGAAATTATTTCCTTTGTAATAAAAAATAAAGGGTTTTAAAATGATCTACATCAATAAGGTTGACCCAACTATCCAAAAAACACAAAATACAAAACTAAGTTGATAGGGTTGACCTAGTTGACTACATGGGGGTAGTTTTAAAGACTAAAAACTGTGAAAAGAAAGACTATAAAGAAAGATAGAGGAGGATATAAAGGAACCTTGGTGAGTTTTAGGATGAAAATAATATGAAATTATTGTTCAATAACCTTGACTTATACTAGTAAATTCTGCTCACTGTGTCAACTGGGTTGACCAAGCTTTATAGAGACCTATTATAAAAGCTTAAAAGTGCATAGGATCAACTGGGTTGACTTAGTAGTCTAGACTAGATGTCAAAGTATAAAAACCTATACTATATCACTTGAGTCAACCTAGTAACCTAAACTTGAAAAAAAGTATACACAGATAGAACATAATCATATGGATGTGATTATGTGTTAATTCTATGCACAGAAGTTATCACTATGTCGATACAGTTGACCTAGCATCCAAAATATATGATAATAAAAATTATAAAATAATGAAATAAGTGAAGCAAACATTTCAATGGTTATATTAATGTGGGTTCACTAGAAATATTCAATCAAAAATGCATCATGTCTATAAATCAATCATGATTGAAAGAAGATAGAGTATACCTACACTTGCGATTGGGGACACATTTGTTAAGTAGGAGCATGACCAATATGGGGATCTGCTAGACATGATTAGGGGATCAATTATCATAATACACTATGATAGGAAGGGTTCAAAAGCCTATAGTCTAACATAATCACACAATAACCCTAAGGGGGTCTTAGGTTTGATATTTCTCTTAATCTAATAATAAGTAAAGTAAAACTAATCTAGTGCTCACCAAATCTTGTGGCACAACATGAGGGGTTAGTGAAGCAATAAAAACATGCATAAGAGAATCTTAGTTAAGCTAAGAATGAGTAAGAGCCTTATACATGGAATATGAAGAGAAATATTATTTGAGGCTAATAATTATGCTACTTTTATCTATTAAAGAGAGGAGAAAGTTAGAGAAGACTTACATGAATGTGAACATATCATGACTTAGTATCTCCATTGGACAAAAGGGATTTGTAAGAGGTTGTTATTATTTTTAAGGATAACTAAGAAAGACCAAAAAATCCATGCCTTATCCACAATGTTAGGAACCCCTTATCCAATAGAAGCACAATTGATTACTTTCTTATAAGCAATTAAACACAGAATTATACCAGAATGATTAACTAGAAACTTGAAACAACAAAGAATTTGAGAGATAATACACACTCTTGTATTAAATACTACTAGAAGAAAATACAATAAGGAAGATGCCACTTCTTCCTCCACCTCAAAGGCTTGCCACACCTCAAGACCTTCTTCCCTCTTTCTCTTGCTCAACCACAACCAACTCAACAATCTGAGTTGTTATCCCCTCCTTGAATGATTCAGCTGATCTCCTTAACCTTACACCTGTAGATCTCCTTGACCTTGCTCCTTGCTTCAATGCTTTTACTTGCCTGCTTGATTTACAATACATACCTCATGGGTATTTAAATAGGATCCCATGCATACAAAAATAGAACTCTAATTACAATAATTAGATACGCAGCTCGTGACTATAATTAGCCCTTAAACATGCAAACACTCGCTTCACTTAACTAACTGTTCATCACCAGTAATTCTGGAACTGCCACAAGTGATCGATGTCGGTCCTTGTCTGTCTAGTGCTGGCTGATGTCGGTTGACTCCCTACTGATCCCGGTTGCCTTCTGCACTATATCTAATCGATGTCGGTCATGCTACCAATTCTGATACTTCTAAAACTCAGCAACCTCTTCATGTCTGCAATAGTTAAAGCTTTTAGCTCCACACCCTAACAATCTCCCACTTGGAGATAAATAGCTACAACTATACCTATACCTATACACCATCTACTTTGTTCCCTTGGCTTTGTATCCCTCTTCAACATCACTTTTGAAGACCAACCACCACAAAACCTATGATGCTATACCTGTCACTTATGCCAAAAGAATTTTGCTGCTCCCAAATTCTTCATGACATACTTCTGAACTAACTTTACCCTTAGCTCAGAAAACTCCCTGTATATGTAACCCTACAACAAGCAACACAATACAGTAACATGATAATGTAGCTAATATTATCCAACCTAGTAAAGAAAAAATATAATGGTCAAACCTCCATTGTCCTGCAGCCTACTCAAGACCATATACCATAGCCTTCTGTCTCACATGTCCATCCACTCTCTTCTCTAATTTGGGAATCCATCCCTCATCCAGTGCTTTCTTCCAGCTGACAACTCCACCAATAAATACCTATTTGGTTCTTCTCCAAGGACTCACACTCCTCATCCATGCCAAGCTCCCACTATTTCTAGATTCTACTTGCATTGTTTCTTCACATCTTCCTAGTTCTTGACCATCAGTAAGCAATATAAAGAAGGTGAATAATGAATATGAGGTTCACTTACCCTTTCTGACCTCCATATGGGCATTTGAGACTCCTTGACAGCTTGCTATCCATCCAACATCCGTTCTAGTGACCGATCTCAGCCATCTCCCAGTTTACTCTGACCGATGGCGGTTCCCTGCACTGACCCTGACTACCAACGTCATTTCCCTGGCCGACACTGGTGTCCCCTCTACCGACGTTGGTTCCTACCTGATCGACATCAGACTTCTCCTGCTCAACTCTACTGACCCTACTAGTCTGCACATGACCGATGTCAGTATCTGCTTGACCGATGTCAGTTCTAAGTGACCAACATCAGTGTCTATGTGTTCCTGTAAGTGATGAATTCTTCATCTGTGAGCTCATCTTGGATCAAACCCTATCCATATTGCCCTGCTCAGAATCATTCAGCCCCTGTGACTGATCTCTATCCTTCATCTCCTCCATAAACACCAAGGCTTCCCTGTTCTTGTCAAAAGCATCAAATTTCCTTTTCTTGTAATGAACTCTATCTATGCTTTTCGAATCTGAACACATACCTTTTGAATCAAGAACATCCATTCCCTTCTTATTCATGTGACCAAGCCTATTAAGCCACATTTTCAAATCTACAGCTAAAGTAGATAAACCAGAAGTATAATCAGTAATACAAGTAGATAGATAAAGAGTACCTACTTTCTTACTTCTTACTAGAACAAGTGCTCCCTTGGTAAAATTCCAAGAATCCACTGTGAGGGTTATTGTGCATCCCTCATCACCCAACCTTCCAACAGAAACCAAACTCTGCTTCAGAACTGAGACATGCATGACCTCCTTCAACACCCATGTGTTGTCCATCTCCAATCTTAGCTACACTTTCCCTTTGCCAACTATTTGACAAGGCATACCATCCCTTAAATAAAGCACTCCAAAGTCTCCCTGTACATACTCATGAAACAAATCTCTGTTTGGGGATGCATGAAAAGAAGAACCAAAATCTAAAACCCATGATCCTACCTAACTATCTAAAGAAAGTATGAGAGCATCTTGTACCACAATATTTACATCCTTTGCTTCTTCATTACCTTCATGTTGATTCTCTTTATCCCTCAACCAACAATCCTTCTTTATGTGTCCTCTCTTTCCATAAAACTAGTAGGTAACACCTCTAGATTTGGATCTCCTTCCCACCTTTGACCTTGATTTCCCTTGCTCTATCTTCTCTCTTTGCCTTCCCCTACTTTGTGCACTTAGAGTATTCCCTGATGATTCACCTATGCTTCTCCTGCGTATTTTTTCATTCAAGATCACACTCACAACATCAACTTTTAAGATTTTAGAAGTAGATGCAGAATTACTTACTGCCATAACCAAACTATCCCAACTTTCAGGTAAAGAACATAAAATCAAGAGAGCCTTTACTTCATCATCAAAAACAATATTGACTGAAGCTAACTGGTTTACCAAACCATGGAAATCACTAAGATGAGTATGTACCGATCCACATTCCTACATTTGTAAAGTAAATAGCTGCTTCATAAGAAATACCTTATTAGAAGCCGAGGGCTTTTCATATAAATTCACCAAGGATTTTATCAACTCTTCCATTGTCTTGCACTGTGATAAGTTGGAAATCACAGATGATGTAAGGCTCAACCTAATGGAACCCAGAGCCTTCTGATCAAGAACATTCCATTCTTCATCGTTCATATCTATGGGCTTGCATGTAACCCCACCCAATGGTAAGTACAAATCCTTTTGATATAGATAATCCTCTATCTGCATCCTCCAATGTTGATAATTCTTGCCATTAAACTTCTCCATTCGTAGCTTACTTTCTTCTGCCATTGCTGAACTCCCACTCAATCAAAAACCCTGTGAATGACCTGTAATCAAATAATAACTTGCTCCCTGTAAACCGTAGCTCTGATACCAACTGTTAGGAACCCCTTATCCAATGGAAGCACAATTGATTACTTTATTATAAGCAATTAAACATGGAATTATACCAGAATGATTAAGTAACTAGAAACTTGAAACAACAAAGAATTTGAGAGACAATACACACTCTTGTATTAAATACTACTAGAAGAAAATACAATAAGGAAGATGCCACTTCTTCCTCCACCTCAAAGGCTTGCCACACCTCAAGACCTTCCCTCTCTCTCTTTCTCAACCACAACCAACTCAAAAACCTGATTTGTTATCCCCTCCTTGAATGCTTTAGCTGATCTCCTTGACCTTACACTTGTAGATCTCCTTGACCTTGCTCCTTGCTTCAATGCTTTTACTTGCCTACTTGATTTACAATACATGCCTCATGGGTCTTTAAATAGGATCCCATGCATATAAAAATAGAACTGTAATTACAATAATTAGACACACAGCTCGTGACTATAATTAGCCCTTAAACATGCAAACACTCACTTCACTTAACTGATTGTTCATCAACAATAATTTTGGAACCACCACAGGCGACCAACATTGGTCCCTGTCTATCTGGTGCTAGTTGACATCGGCCGACTCCCTGCCGACGCCGATTGCCTTCTGCACTGTATTCGACCGACGTCGGTCATGCTACTGATGCTGGTACTTTTAAAACTCAACAACCACTTCATGTTTGAAATAGTTGAAGCTTTTAGCTCCACACCCTAACACACAAGACTAGATTATCCAAGTAGAAACCCTAATCTAAGACTCCTCAAGCAGAATGGTGGAAGAGCAGATTCTAAAGAAGCATGAACAAAAAATAAATATTAATTTCTTATTGAAATAATGATGAAATGATATTGTATTTATATGTGGATTTGAATTTAAACCCTTCCATATATTTTAGTTGTGTAGGGTTGACATATTTAACCTAGCATAGTTTTGGACAATTATTCACTACGTCATGAGCTAGGTTGGTTGAAGGCCAAACTAGTTCCTAAGTGAAAATATCTCAAAACTATATAGGGTCTACCTAGTTGACCTAGCATATCCATCTAATTTAATGGGATTAAGGTGAGGAAATGGAAGATGAAAAGAGGAAAAAAATTGGAGGAGTGTGAAAATGAGGAGTAATAGATTAAGGAATGGTTTTAGGAATTGGTTGGATTGGTAATAATAGACAAATAAGGGACAACCATCTTACGAAGCACCAAAGGTCTACCCACCCCTTTCTTGGTGCACCCATTAGGGTATGCACTTAGAGAGATTGAGCCTCGATTGGTTTTTTCAAGATTTAAAGTGTTAATATTTGATAAAAGTTTGAAAATATTATGTGTATATAAAATCTATTAGGCATCTTCTATCAAGATTCAAACACTCAAAGACACTTCTTTAAAAATCTCACTTTATTACACCATAAATTAAAAAAAAAAGTCAACTTTGACAAGAAATAATTTCACATGTACAAAATTTCATGAAGAAACTCAACTTTGAGGTTATTCATTTAGGAGACTACTTCAACTTTTCTATTTATACCATGCAAAAATTCTAAATATTTTGGTCTCTACATAAATTTATTTCCGCATTAGTTTTTATGGTTTTTACGAAATTCAAAAACTTTGACTTTGAACTAAAATAAATGCACTTGTATGGAAAGTTAGGACATTCCACCACCTGGAGGGTGATCTTCATGGAGTCTACTCAAACTTTGCCCTTTACACCAACTTGATCTGACCAATATTCTACCTTTAACAAGAATTTATTTTCTCACTAGTCCAATGCACACACAATCATTTGAAATCCAATGTCCATATTTTTGCATTTCAATAGCTATTTCCTAAGTCTTAAATTCATCAGTCTCTAGCATGTCATAGCCTACTAGAGCAACTTTTGAGGTTTACAACTTGAGATAGGAAACACTTCAAGACACCAAATTTGTAGGGAAGGATCTTGGCACTAAGAAAAACATCTCCATATTTTAGTTTGACTAGGGTTAATTATTTGAGTACCTACAATAAATTCACCAACTTACTAGGTTATTTATATCTCTATGATGTGCAATGATAGTCTAACTTCTCTTAAGATAGAAGATGCATGTTTCTCTCTCCAAATGATCAAATGACACACTAGAACTTTACTAAGATATCTATGGATGCCTCATAAACTCTTCTTTGTCCTAACTAACCTACACACATGAAATATACTCTCTAAATCATAAAACTGACCTCATACCTCCATTAGGCCATGTTAGGTCTCTTTGCACACTAGACCTAGAATATCAGTCATGTGTAGACCTTGAATATACCTTGAAGTCTTCTTGTACTTCTCTCAATACTTCATCAACATGTCATATATACTTTTACCATGCTCACACACTACATTTTACATCTTCAATCTCAAACATAACTATAATCATCATCACCATACCTCATCATTCCTCATTCATGCTTAAGGACTAGGTCATCAAATAGACCTACTATGCACCATATCACTTTGATAAATTTAAGACACCTACTATATCTCATTACTCAAACACTTTCCCATGCCAAATATCACTCACTTTACCAATATTAATTATTCATGTCTTCACCAAGATAGGACTAGGCTTTGTGAATACCTCACTAGACTATGCTTCTCCAAAATATCACTTTTAAAACATCAATGACACTCCATTGGCTTAATCAAAACCACACTAGCAAGATCAAATATTCAACCACATATCAATGACCAATCTAACCTTGACATCAATGAGATACTCAAAAACATGACATCAATGACAGCTTGCAACACTCTTAAAATTAGAGAAGGGAATATAGCCAAAAAAAGAAATCCAAATATGGAAAAAGTAGGTAACTATTGGGGAAAAAAAGAGGTGGAGGAGATACTAGAGTTACTAAGGGAATTGGAGGATTTATTCTTAAGAACATTTATTAAAGTAAAATAAATAAAAAAGGGTATCGGTACTCTGAAAATATAATTGAAAGAAGATATTAAACCATTATAAAAATGATTATACAAACTAAATCCTAATGTTAAGGAAAAAGTCAAGATTAAATTGGTTAAAATGCTATCTGGTGGAAACATAACCCCTATGGAAGATACTAAATACTTATGTCCCATGGTGATTTAGAATAATAAAAATGGAAAGATACACATTTTCATTGATTACATAGAAATGAATAAGGCATGTTTTCATGATTTCTTCCCAACACCAACCACTTAAGAAATATTGTAAAGTGTTGTGGGAAGAGAAATATATTCCTTCACTAATAGATTATTAGGATACCATTAGGTTATAATAAAACTATAGGATAGATAAAAAACTACATTAACAACAAAATGGGGATCCTTTATGTATATAGTGAATCCATTTTGATTGAATAATGCATTGACTATGTTCAACCATATAATGGTGAATGTGTTTAGGGATTCCATACATTATTTCTTGGAAGTGTATATTGAAATTTGGATGATATATGGATCAATCAAATACCATTTTTAGGTGTTAGAGAGGTTTTTAAAAAGATGTAGACAATTGAATATTACTCTAAATTTCAAGAAATGCATCTTTGCTACACCTTTTATTACTTTATTGCGACACATAATATGTAAATAAGGGTTGACAGTAAGTCCACTAAAAATTACTATAATCATAAACATACCACCACCGAAAACATATAATAAGGTTAGAAATATACTAGGATATATTGGATATCACCCTAAGCTCATAATAAATTATGTAGTGATAAGTACACCCATATAAGAATTTTATAATAAGTGGCATAACCAACTGCTAAATTGGTCAAGACAATGTTAGGAATCATTTGACACATTGAATAATAATATTATGGATGTCCCAATATTATTATTTTTAGATTTGAAAAAATCATTCCATGTACACATTGATGCCTTTGAAATTATAATAGGAGTAGTGCTAGCACAAACCTAAAAACATAAATAGCATCCAATTCATTTACTAGCAAAAAAATGGAAAGAGTGGAAAGGAATTATTCGACTATAGAAAGGGAGCCACTCATTATGGTTTATGTAGTTTAAAAATGTCGACATAAATTTTTGGTAACTCATTTCATATTTTTTATAGATCATGAGACACTTAATTACTTGATAAATATACCAATAATATAAAGAAGAATCTATTATTGTCTTATGTTATTTTAATAATTCAATTTCAAAATTATGGTAAAACCTAACAATGTAAACAATAGACCTGACTTCATATTAATAATAACTAAAGTGGAATATATAGGACCAATTGAGGGTGAATTTCTTAAATCTCACCTATTCTGCATGGAAGTAGTCCCCAAATACATGAAGGGTATTGCATAATTTTTGTCTAGTAGAGAGTTTCTAGTAGAGTACAAAACATTACATAATAAGATATTGATGATTCAAAGTTTCCTTTTATGTTTATTGAAGGATAACTATATAATAAAAGAAGAGATGAGGTGTTTTAGAGAGTAACATTATGGAATGAGTGACATAATATCTTAAGGGAAGCCCAGATGGAGTTGTAGGAGGAAGAACATTAGAGTAGTTATAGGGAAGAAAATATTACTAGCAAGTTTATGGTGAACATCATTTTTTAAGGATGCACATCAATACACAAGGAGTTATGACATATGTCACATAGTGGGTAAAAAAAATACTATAAGTGAGATGCCTCTCCACCTAGTTTTGGTATTGGCTCCATTTGATAAATAAGAAATTGATTTTATAGGTCCCATCAAACCTGTAACAAAGAAGAGTAATTCCAAGTTCATTATTACATGAACTAAATACCTAACAAGATGGTAGAGTTATGCCAAAAAAAGATTATATCACCAATACTACCATGAAATTCTTATATAAAAACATAAATAAAAGGTTTGGATGTCCATTGATCATCATGAATGACTAGGGGAACATTCCATCAATCACATAATTAAGAAATTAATTAAATATTTCCTAATCTAGCCCTACATAAGTACTTCTTACCATCCTCAAGAAAATGACATTGTTGACGTGTTCAATAGGAGAAAGTATTAACAAAATTATGCAATACAAAGATAAGAGACTAAGATACCAATATACTAGTACTATTATGGGCTTACCACACTACTTGTAGATGGTTGAGTAAGTATTACCCATTTTAACTAGTCTTGGATTAAAAGTGATAATGTCAATGGAGTACATATTGCCAAGTTTGAGATTTATGGTAATATTTAGAATGAATGAGAAATATTTCATTCAATAAAGGATGACATAACTAGAAAAATTGGATTAGAATAGATTCTTAGTATTTATAACCAAACACAAGAGAAAAGGTTCCAAAAATCTTGGTATGATAGACATATAGAAGTGAGAATTTTAGGTTGGGGGTAAAAAATATAAAAATCCTATGCAATCTAAAAATAAGATGGCTCAAACCCTATATAGTGAATGAAATTTTAGATGCAGGAGAAATAAATATAAGAACATTGATAGGCACATTGAGACAAGGGTTTATAAATGGACCTCGATTAAAACCCTACATTGCAAGCACTTATGGTGAAGGGCAATGAAAATAATGATGTGACACTATCCTTATATTTGGGTGAAGTTTGGTATAGGTTACTAAGGTTACCTATATGATATGATTTTGTTTATATTCATATATCATATTACCTTCCCATTAGATTATCATTGTCTTCCCAGATGGGAAAGTTGAATAAGGCTACTAAGGTATCCTCAAAATAGTTGTCTTGATACCTAGCTATATGATGCTTTCAAAATATCCTAGTAATTTTAAAGGTTTTGAATGATTGTATTGAGTTAAAATCATTTTTTTTATTTATAAAATTGAAGTTATGAATCAATAAAACTATCCTAGAATTACTAGCTATCAAACTAGTTATATTGTGAGTGAATTATTGATCAAAAAGTGTCATGAATAGCTTCAAACTTGAAAATATCTGATTACTGATCTAAATTACTATATACCTATAATAATATCAAATATAAAACATATAATAATCTCCTCAATTATATTTAACGCACTACACTTATATTTTATGTAACTTTATTAAATAAACAAAGCTTAAAACAAGACTTTTAAAAAATAACTTGCATGACAAGTTATTTGAAGAAAAGAATAAAATACAAACTAAATAAATAATTTTAATTAACAACTATGTAATAATAATTATACTTATACAATTAGACTCTAAGATAACTTAAAGTAACTAAAGATAAACTCAAAATACAAATAAGACTACACTAACACTAATTGATAGTTTTTTTGGTCACCATTCAGGAAGCCACTACAATTGACTGATACAAGCTATAATTAGATAAAAGTGACACCCCAGATTCTTTAAAACATAGTAACTGAGTTAACTAAAGTTAACTGGTAGTTCCAACTAATTTTTAATAAATAATTGAAAATTTTCTAAAAGTGTCCAAAAAACTAATTAAAGTATACATAAATTAAAATGGCCTTCTAAAACAACTAAAAAATCAAAATATAGTAAGACTAAAAAATAGAATTTAAGTTTCCATATTGACATCATACTCAACATTACCCCTTTTGATGAAAGGAGGTGAGATTATTATCATCTCCTTTAGTATTACATGGATATTCTTCATAAATATAAACCATATTAATTGTATGAAATATGATTTAAGGGGTGTATATTAAACTTTAGTAGAGGATAGTGCAATTGTACCATTTTTCTTTGAAGACTAAGAAACCAACCCACTTCCTAATGTAAATAAATAACCTAAAGTTGACTTTATATCATCAAGATATCCTCCCCAATTTGAGTATGTGTATCTAATGAGATTTAAATACATTTATAGTCTAAACTTAATACCATAATTATAATTACCTCTTACATATTTAAAAAATCTCTTTAATGTGTACAAATGCTTGAGTGGTGATTTTTTCATAAATATAGAAACTAGTGAAACCCCATAATTGATATCAGATCTTGTCATAGTAAGATAAATAAAACCTCTCACCATGATTATAAAAGTATTCTAATTAACTTAAGGACTTCCATCCTCTCTCATAACCTTTTCTCCACTTGAAATTGGAGTGTCCTATGCATACTTGGATTGACAAATGAATACTTCCTCTTTATTTTGATAGAATTAGATGCCAAGAAAGTAATTCATAAGTCCAAGATAAGTCATATAAAACTATAATTTCATATCTTCCTTTAATTTATTCAAAATATCCACATATATTTATGTGTAAATATTAAGTCATCTACAAATAGATAGATATATAAAACATTAAAATTCAATGCTTGTATGTAAAGAGTTGGTTCCTTTTGACTTCTTAAAAATATTTGATCCAATAAATAGTTAAAAATTATTTATTACCAATATTTTTTAACTTATTTAAACTCATAAATATCTTTCTTCAACTTATATACCCAAAAAGTTTAACCCTTTACCTCAAAATCTTGTGTCTTCCCCATATATACTTTTTATTCAATCACTCCATTAAGGAATACACTTTTAATAGCTATTTTATGAGAAATACATCATTTATGAGAATATAAAACAAAAATTAGTCTTATATTATATTTATTTACCATAATATCATAGGTTTCATCATATTCAAACCCATATGTTTGTGCAAACCCTTTTACAACTACTCTAGCTTTTAGCTTGTCAACTGTACCATCACTTTTAACTTTAGTCTTATAGACCCACTTTATACCAATGAAATATTTATTAAATTTAGGTTGAAATAAATTTAATGTATCATTATTATCAATTTAATCCATCTCTAATTCATATCATCAACCCATTCTTTATTTTGAATAGCTTTTGCATAACTTTTAGGTTGACTAGTCATTGATGATAATCCAAACATAGTATTTTCATCATAAGTATCATAAAATAAATTAAAATATTTAAATTTTATCCTTGTGATTTTAATATCATAGTTTTTATCTAGTGTTTTATTGGTTGGAGGAGAATTAAACAAATGATTGTTCTTTCTTGATGTTGATGTAGATGGATGACTAATCTCTTGCAAAGAGCTAGTATTATTTTCTGATGAATTAAAAACCTGTGTATGAATTTTTAAGCTCTAAATATAAAATTAAATAGGATAATAAATTCATTTATAACTTATATATACATGATACTAATCATCATACACCTCATTTTCAAAAAAATTACAATCAGTAGAAAATAGTTGTGGATTTACTCGTAAGATTATAAAACTTGTATGCCTTAATCTCATCACTATATCATATAAATTTATGATAAAACATATTAAGATAAACTATAATTTTTTTATATTTTATTGTGTTTATTTTAATTCTACCATTTCCTTAAACTTGGATGGGTTTTTCATCTCTTAATTGCACTTAGATTTGGAAAGAATAATCTAACTTGCTAAAATCATCTTTGTGACTTGTCACCTAATTTGAGTAACCTGAATTAAGAGATAAAAAAATTATTTTATTCCTATATTCCTAAAAAATATGTGAGACAATAATATTTTACCTATTTAAAATCAATTTATTTATCTTGAAAATCCTTCTCTTCCATTTCTTGATTGGCTTGATTTTTAGCTAGTAGTATCTTGCAATCTTTTATCACGTTTCCTAATTTTTTGAAATAATGAAAAGTAAAGAATTTAATGATCTTACATGTAAATTTTTCTTCAAATTTTGTCTTTTAATTTGAGTTTTATAAACTCAATTTATTCTAATTTTTATTTGTATATTTGGTCTTTGAATCCCTTGAATTGGTTTTAAGTGTTTATTCTAGACCATGTTTTAGATCTCTTGCATATAATCTCATCTTATCCTCATGAGATAAGAGAGGCCCAATAACTCATAAAAACTTATAGTGTTCACATATTTACACTCTTCAAGAGTAATCAAAATGTACATCCATATTTGGCTTAAATATCTTAAAATATTTCTTACTATGACACTATCTTGTATAGTTTTTCCATAAAGCTTCATTATATATGCTAAATCATTTACCCTTATGCAATAATCTCCAACTCCTTTAGAATATGACATTCTCAAATTATCAAAATTCATTTTAAGAGTTTGGAGTTTTAATTATTTTACCTTAATAAATCTTTTATATTAATTATCTAATGTATTCCATGCCTAATGGGAACTCTTGTATCTTGCAATTCTTAGATAAATGATTGGGTATATGTCACCTTGAATATAGAAGAATGATTGTGCATCTCCCTTTTCTTCATCATTTTTTATTCTTTTCTAATCTTGTATCAAGGTGTTATAATCTTGAGGTTGGTGTGTACCCATAGATAAAATTATAATAAAATAGTTGACACACAATAATTGTATTCAATTTATCTCTCTAATACTCAAAGTGGTCACATTTAAAAACATGAATATTCATGGAAGCAAAATTTACTAAAACCATTACATCTTCTTAAAATGACTTGAAAAACCTTCTAAAACTTGATTTAACATGGATATTGTACCAAATTAATATTTCTATTTATTTTATTGAGTTAAAATTATCTTTGTTTTTATCTAACATTGAAGCTATGTATCAACAAAATTATCTTAGAATCACTACCTGTCAAACTAGTTATGTTGTGAGTGAAATTATTGATTAAAAAGCATCCTAAATAACTTCAAACTTAAAAATATATAATTTATAGTCTAAAATATTATATACATACAATAATATATTATTTTAAATATAAATTAAGATCCTTGATTCTAATTAATACATCACACTTATATTGTGTACAACTTTATTAAATAAATAAGGCTTAAAATATGACTTTTACAAAATAACTTGCATGACAAGTTATTTCAAGAAAAGAATAAAATAAAAATTAAATAAACACATTTATTTTAAAAATAATTAATCTATAATTATAATTATAAATTTATACTCTAAGATAACTCAAAATCACTAAATATTAATTCAACATACAACTAAGAATACCAATGACACTAATTGATAGTTTTTTGGTCATCATGCAAGAAACCACTATTAATCAACTACCACAAGTTATAATTATATAGATTTAGCTTCATAAATTCCATTAAAAATATTAATTTACTTAAATAAAATTTATTTTCACTTAAAAAACACTAAAAGTGCACCCCATCATTTGGAAATTCATTCTAGTACTCTGACAGTGAACTAATGTTAACTGACAGTTCTAATTATTTTTTAGGAAATCATTGGAAAGTGTCCAAAAGTGACAATTTTTTTTTAAAGTAATAAGTAAATTAAATTAAATTATAAAACACCTAAAAAAATAAGATATACTAAGTCTAAAAATAGAAATCAAGTGCCCATATTGGCATCATACTCAACATTAATGAGGTGACACTATCTTTCTAATTGGGTGAAGTTTGGTATAAGAAACTAAAGTTACCTATACCATATGTTTAATTTTTTTTATCATTGATCATGTAACCTCCCCATTATGTTGGAATTATCCTCCTAGATGGGAAAGCCGAATAAGGTTATTGCAACATCCTCAAAATAGTTGTCTTGATACCTAGTTATCTAATGCTACCAAAATAGTCTAGTGGGATAAATAAGAAGAATATGAAGTAAAAAAGAAGTGATGAGAAAAAAATTATTGAAAAATATAAAACAAACATTTGAAAAAAAATCAAATAAAAAGAAAGAGAAAAAAATTTAGAACCTTAAAATGCATACATAGTAGAGAGAAGATAATAAGGAAGATACTTATCATTTGAAAAAATAAAATATGAGTATGTGGTGATAAATTTCATATGGAAGTAAGAAAATGAGAAAAATAAGAACAAAACTGTTTGTAACTCCTTCTACAGATATAAAAAATAAAATTAAGAAAAATATGGGACTATGGAATAAACTAGTACACAATGGTAAGAGAATATGACATTTTATAAATAAATCAAATAGAATTTTTTTATCATAGACATAAAAATTAGAAAAAAAAAAAGACACCTATAGAGGAAATAAATAGATAACAATGACATAGAATATTGAATAGAACATAGTAGTAGTGCATTTTTTTCATAGAATGAAAAATTAAGTAGACTTGTTCAATAAAACCTAACACAAACAAATCAAGTAGATTTGTTTAATACAAGCTAACACAAGCAAATAGGTGGATGGAAGAAACTATATAGGAAAAAAAAGTTGTTAAAATAATGATATAATAGAGATAAGAATGAAATAAATGAATGATAAGACATGTTATTACATGTGAAAATAATCAAAATAAAGAAACAAATATAAATAACAAATGTTATTAATTATAGTAAAACAAATCAACATGATTAATAGATAAATAAAACACACTATAAAATAAGGGTTTCACTTATAATAAACTATGAAATAATTTGAGCATCGACACTCTACATAAATTTTACATGAAGTGCTCATACTTTGTTGGAAGATAATTTATCAATTATTCAGATGAAGAAAATATGTAACTTCCCCACATTAGTATGGAACATATTAAGAAACCAAAGTACAAGAAACATTTTATTAAATTAGAGAGCCTAAATCCATTGAAATATTTTTCTAAAGTCCCCACTCTCATAACACATGTAGAAAATACTTACAAATAAATTAGGAAACACTTAGAATAAATTGATCATAGGGTTGAGGTAGAGAGAATCATCATGATGTAGCTAAACTCACACACACAATTGTTTAAATATAATGAGTACAACATCATCAAAAATCTAAAATTGGATACATGGAATCAGTTCCTCTATTTTAGATTGATGATAATCGCAACAAAAGTGCTATTGAGTAAATTCCATGATGACATTTTATATTTGGATGAACCCTATCATATCACACTAGATGTGATTCAAATAGTCATATCAATTTTGCATGAAGGAAATTCCACCCACAAGTATGATGGAAAGAAGAATGTTAGTATAAGCTACCTAGCCATGCTTATATGGATGAAAGTCAACAATCTAGCCCTATAAATTCAAAACATGAAGGATTTTAAAGTTTAATTTGCAACAAAGTCCATTACTTTGAAGGTATAATACACAAAAAAAAAATGACTCAAAAATGTTTAAAAGTGTCTAGCTAACATATGACATGGTATCCATAGGCATGAAATATGCATTAGATACCACACTCCATGAAAAATACTTAGAAAAACTCTACAAAATAAAGAAAGGTAAATCTACCCATGACTATTGATATGGTTTGTTTCTTTTATTACTAGCTATGTACTTTATATACACTATTCTGGGACATGAGGGATTAGTAGAATGGACTTCATATTCTCCCATAGGATCCCAAATAATAACTACACTAAAATTTATCCCTATAGTACAAGAGATATAAAAGTTTCTTCAATGAGAGAAAATGATTAGGAGTATGGTAGAGGGGAGATTCCATATTTCCAAAAAAAATTCCAAAAATATTAAAGAAAATTTCAATTCAAACTAGATGTAGACAACATGTAAATCTAACCTTATGCTACAAAAATTTCACCCCTTCCACCTCTACCTTATGAAGTTAATGATAAACAAGTTGAGATAGTAATTATTGGATCTAGGAGTCTACTATTGGGCCCTAGGGCACACTAATTATTTAGTGAAATAGGGGTAGGTTCTTAATAGGAGAGGAAAAGGAGGAGATCTATGACTATGAAACACCATTACCATATTAATAAATAGAGTCATTTTAGATTCAACCTCATACCCATAAATTCTCAAGTCTAAGGAGACAAGTCATAGATTTGGCAACCCTCAATGATGGAGAAGAAGAGGAAGAGGACACAACTACATTTGTGGTCAAATATTATACCACCAGGTAGGAGTTGTGAGAAAAAGATATTGTAACAAAATGTATTCCCCCTTATTCCATACAAAAGAGGAAAGTATCACCTAGACAAGGGATATCCATGAAAATAAAAAGGAAAATTTAGATAATAGAATAACAAGAGGGATCACCTAAAACATATTTAGTAGTTAATTTTTTTTTATATAGATGAGTGGAGGGAAAAGAGGAATAATTTATTCACCATCGACATAAATTAGGGGAAAAATAACTAAAAATTAGTAAAACCTAATGGTCAAGGAAAAATAATGGTGACATTTTGAAATAAAGTTTTACAAAAAAAAGGAGGAAGAAAAATAGAAGATAGAAAAAGAGATGGAGGTTAACATAGAGGCAATATATATGAATAATTTCATAGGTATGTACCATAACAAAGTCAAAATATATAAAGTGGGACACCTACATAATGATGTAGATAACATAAGAAAGAATAGGGTGATAATAACAATATTGGACTATGTCGAGCTAAGTCCATATGAGTTGCATGATGTAAAAGGTAGCCTTATAGAGTATTTGTAGGACATACTCATACATACAAAGGAAATGAGAAATAGGTCAAGATGATAGTTGATAAATATCAATAGAAGACATTAAGGAAAACTATTGTCAAATCAAAGATGTCTCATACAAGTTAGGAAAGACTAAGGTGACTCCAAAATATGAATTTAAAAACTAAGAAAAACATAGATCCTGTATCTAAAGCCCTAGAGAAACAAAGACAAGTCCAAATAAAAAGAAGAGGAGATCATCCAAAAATGAAAGTAATTAGAACAAGAAATTGTGAAAGAAACTAAGAAGATCTAGGAGATTGTAGAGTCAACCACTCAACAAGATAGAAAACTATTAGAAAATGATAATGCAGAAAGGGAAGAGGTTGAGAAAATAATTTTAAAAAAAAGCATAAGAGAAATGAAGAATGGAATAATAATCTAACTAAAAAATTTAGGAGAACATGACGAAGTAACTAGAGGAAAAAATGATATAAGAGGAAAATAAAAATAAGATAGTAGAGGAGGAAAGAAAAATATAAGAAGAAAGATCAAGGAGATTAAAAGAAAATAATTGAAAGACAAAAAGAGGAGGTGAACAAAAAATCAGAGGAACAAATAAATGAAAAGGAGGTATAAAATAAAAAATAGGAGGAACAATAAAAAAATAGAAAAAGAAACAAATTAGAGGAGGAAAGAGATAGATAACCCATCTACAAGTTTTAAATCATCAAGGGATACAATTTAAATTTAAATAGAGTACACCTTTGGAAGATTGGGAGCAAAAAAATTAACATAGTTAATCCCATGAACCCTTTGAAGAGAATAAAAGTAGAGTTGGTAAGGCACAAACAAGTTGCATCAACTATCTCGGTGCAAACACGCATTTTTTAACCTATTTCAAGAAGGAAAACTTATGCAGTGCTATACAAATTGACCCTAATAGAAAAAGAAATAATCAGGGAAAATCTCATTATGAGTGATAGAGGAGATTAGATGTCACAATGTGTCACTCTTGAAGAGGGCATCAAAACATGCCTCAATGTATTAACCAATGATCACTCACAATATAGTCTTAATACAACATTACCCATAAATAAATAGTTATAAGATATTATGGATAATTTTATAAATCATGTAGGATCCACATTTGACAAAAGCTTAATAAAAGTGAAGGCTGGGGAAGAATATAAGGAAGAGTTATTAGGGATACTACGAGAAGAAAATAAAATAAGAAGAGTAGAATAGAAGGACCAAGTAGAGGAAATGTAAGAGATGATGGAAATTATAGTTGCCTACTTTTCTTATTCACTCAATTAGCCCCTATGGACATAGGATAAGAAGGTATAATTGGAACCCAAGGAAAAATAATTGAGTGCTACTTCAACTAACATTGGGACCTAAAACATCCCATCCAAGGTAGAAAAAGCTAAGATGATATCTCTATATGAGAAATATAAGGAGAAAAAATTATAGGAGATACTAATCTATGAGGATATGGAGGATTATGGCACTTACCTGAGCACACAAATGGAAATGATGGAGGTGAAAATAAGGACCATGACATTTACTTATAAATATTAGAAAATTCCTCCGTTTTGGATGATATATTGATGGAAACTAAGGAGACCATGGCATTAGAAGAAAAAATGGGGAAGAAAATGTGATCCTAATGAATTGGGATACTTCTACCATGGATATGATGAAAAAATATAGGAAACATATATCCAAGGGAGGGGAATTCACTTCATGATTCAAAATAGTTGACAATAATTTTTTTTTAAATTGAGGCAAATTAAATAAATTTTGGTATATATTAGTAATTAGAGTTGTATCAAGGATGAGACAAAAGTATACAAGCTAGGAAAATGTTGGCAAGATTCTCTATTAGCCAAAAGACCAAATTGAAGACACTGTAGAGTTGATTCCATTACTACAAAAACATGACACTCATCCAAGCTGACATAATAGAATATTTTACTAACTATATGCTATAGTAAAAAATAATGATTTAAGGAAATGAATGATGACTAGATTAGATACAATGCATATCTCACATGGACATGACCACTGAGTTATTTATTATTGAGTTGGTATTTATACCACAACATTGTAATAGAATAACATAGTGTAGAAGAGATAAGTGATTTAACTTATTTAGGAATAATGGAATTTTATTCTTATTTTAGTTAAAGGTCTAGATTAATAAATAAATAAATAATATAGAAATAAAAAAAGTCTAAATTTTTATTATTATTTATCTTCTTCACCTTTCTAAAAATAGAAATAAATAGGAAAAAATATAGCTTAGCTAGAAACCAGATTAAGATGGATGATATATAGGTTGAAAATGATTGTGCAAGACTAGGAAGGTGTCGTAAATCTAAATTTGGATTTCATTTAATGAAAGGATAGGAGTACCAAAAAATTTACACTTTGGTGTCTAGTGCTATTGTCCATTTCTACCATTATTATCCAAACTGATCATAGAGACCTAAATTTTTTTGGGTAGTTATGTTGTGCCTGTATGAACATGCTTATGAAAAATTGAGAGCTAGTTGCCAATGGGACTCATTGTGGAGCTGATTTTCTCTTTTAACCCTAACCCTCCATCATGCTAGATGAATAAATATTTGAGTCACTTGAGAAAGAGGGGGGGTTAGTTTGTAATATGTACTAAACATGCAATCCACACCTCTTATATGGGTATGTTGCCTACATACCAATACTCTAAAGAGGGATCAAGCCATATGTAGTTTTCCTACCTAACATGCTTGGTATAATAGTGTAACATGGATTCATATTCCAATTTGATAGTATTTGAGGTGGCTAGGGACTGGTATGAGGATTTGAGGATGATTGCATATATGTTGGGTGACTATGTGCAAAGAATAGGGAAGTTTGCCTTATTACTTTGTTTGTATTCTTTCTTGCTTTGTAAGTTTTGTCACCTCCTTTGTAAATTATCTTTGAGTGGGATTTTATAGGGAATAATTAGTCATGGGTTAGATGTATTCATGATATGCTAACCTAATTAAGGATAAGGACCAGATGAAAATGACCATTGGGGCTCAGAGTGTAAATGGATAGGAACATTGAAAATGGGACACTTTGGTGCCTAATGCTATAATCCAAATGGGGAAATCCTATCCTATAGGATCAAGACCTATGAGAATAGGATTGGCATGGGTAATGTTGTTTAGATTAGGTGGAATCAAGGTTTATAAAGTTTTGGATGACTGGTAATGAGCAAAAAGGTGTCTAGAAGGGTCGCAAGAGCATGGAAAAAGGACCTATGGATGGGGTGTCTTAAGTCACACTCAAACTACCAATTTGGACCTTTTGTATGATTACATTTGGCCCCATTTATTTTAGTGATGCAACAAAGAAAAATACTATGATAAAGTAAAAATAGATAGCATACCTAAACTTACCTATAAGGGTGAAGCCCATGAAGATGTGTGATGTTGAGTGTGTGTAGAGAGAGCACAGTGTGAAATGTAAATCTACAAAATAAAACAAAGAGTTGATCAATTTTTATTAGACAAGTTATGTCTAAAATAAGAATGTACAAAGGCTAGGTAAAAGAGAGAGGAAGAGAAAGGAATGAATACTACACCTCATCAGGTACACAAACCAATGCAAAGCCTATTATGATGTTGAGTGATGTTGGGTATGTGTTGTACCAAGAGTAATATTGTGAATAGAACTGAGTGCTCAATTCCCTAAAGGTGGATCAAGAATATATTACATGTACCTTTAGCTCCATCTTCACCCATTATGTAGTGAAGCTATGTGATCATCCATGTGTTAATTAATGTTTGGACTATGTGCTTAATCCCTATAAGTAAGTGGTTTAAGAATAAAAAGGCTAACTAGTCCTTTAGATCCATCATTGCCCATGAAGTATGAACTATGAATTGATAATGGTATGAATGTGTGTCATATGATATGGCTCATGTAGCCTATGAATGATCTATAATCTAAAAATGTGGAATGGATATCCAAATGTATACTAAGAACTATGCCAATCTTGGCCACTCTAAAAGGTGGAGATTAGGCTTATATGAAAGCCACTCTAAAACTAAGAACTAGGCTCATATGAAAGCCACTCCAAAAATTATGCCAACCACATACAGATGGAATAAGGCATGAAAATACTAAGAATACATAGGTAATACAATTAACCAGAAATAAAAGAAGGCAAATGTGTTGTACACATTTCCCCTAATCACTAGTGTTTGTAACATGGATTCTAATATAGAAGTTGTACCAACTACCCTATCTAAAACTAAAAGTTAGAGCCATCATATCATGCATGATGCCACCTAAATCTAGATAAATTTAGTAAAACTATACTAAAATCTACCAATATAAATTAAACTATAGCTGATAGAACTATAATTGACCTTACCTTTTTGTCTATTTCTAAATTTTTTGGGTTTTTAGCTATTTGGATAGCAGCACCAAAAAGTGGACACTTTATTGTCTGATGCTACAGTCTAATTAGGGTGATATTTTTATTTTCTCTTTTTGATGATTGTTATGTATTTTCACTATTTTTATGGTCTATTCTATGTGTTTTGAATTCTGATTACTATTTCGAGTGTTTTAAAAATTGATTTTTGATTGGTTAAGGTTTATGATCTCTATGATAAAACCCTTGTTTGTTGCCCCCTCTTCTGAGGGTAGGAATCAATACCCTACAATGACTAACCTCTAAAGAAAGAGCCCTACAAGAGTGTTATGTTATGAAATATATGATATAGCAATGATGATCCAAAAGATGTCTCAAGATATAACATAGTTTGTGTTGGAAATTATTAGATCAACATGGGTATGCCTAGATAGATGTAACAATGTAATATCATGTGTATTTTGTTGAAATAAAACTATAAATATGGTTTTTTGTTAAGTAGGGATGGATCATGATGTGCATCATAGAATTCAAGAAGGCAAGATAATGCATGATGTGAATCATGGCATTGCAAACAAGTAAACAAGCACTCAAGGTAAGAAGAAAAAAATATACAAAAGAGGCCAAGGGGCCAAGAAAATAGGGGACATGGGCACATGTCACTCAAACTAGAAAAATCAAGCATATAAGGCATGTTCAAATTCCCACATACATATACAATTGAAAAAAAAACAAGATTGGCACGAGGGCCATAAGCACATACAATAGTACAAGCAAAGGACATTGGTAAATGTCCTAAGGCATACACAACTAAAAAAAATAGGAACTAAGAAATGAAATCACATCTAGATACTCAAAGAAAAAAGGAAGGCATGTAAATGCTGGAAATAATATTTCATATAACTAATCAAATCAAGAAGTGAAAGTATGCAAAATATGTAGTATAAGAATAGGTAGATGCTAAGAAATACACGTGTTATATACTAATGAGTATCGATAGAATAATTTGTGTAAGCTAGTAAGTAATGTAAATCAACATGATAACTAAATTGTGTGGTGTAGGAATGACATAACCTGGATGGTGTAGCCATGTAGAAGATGCCCCCGATGGGTAGATATGTTGATGTATGTGTCAAATGTAAAAGTAGGATGCCCCCTTAATGGGTAGAGTGAAGCAATCAGGGATTTGGGTGTCACTACACAGTCAAATAAGATCAAGTGAATCATGGTAATGTAGATAAATTGATAAACAATAGCATAAAATAACAAAACATAATTCTAGCATGGTAGTAGAAATGTAAAACATGGATAATGTATATAATTAATTTTTTTTTGGTGTTTTGAGTTATTTGAATGTTTTTATATTTTGACATGTTATATTATTTTTAGTATTTTGAAATATTGTATTATTTTTTATATTTTTAAATAAGCTATGTACAAGTAAACAAAAAGACACCATGTATAAGTAACCTAAGAAATTATGTATAGGAAAGTAGGAAGAAACTATGTACAATTAAGCCGAGAAATTATGTACAAATAAGTAGAAAGAAACTATGTACAATAATGTGAGTAAATCAATATGTACACAATGATGTAAAAGACTATGTTGGAGGGGGTAAAGGGTTCAAGTATTGTCATATGCCATAGGCTCTATATACATGGTGGATAGCTCCTTAGGTTTCAGTAAGATTTGTGATCTTTGTTTAGTCAAAGATCTATCACTTGTAGTAGTGTCATCTTGCCAAAGGAAAATTGAGTGTCACTCTAGTGGTGATGATGTTGGTTCTCCTCTAGGTCATTTATATCTAGTATGAGGTAGCCTTAGTAGAAGTGGCAAAGCTAGTGCTAGTGGTGATATAGTCTTAATAGTACCCTGAACCTATAGTTTATCCAATTTTTGCTATAAAACTATACATGAATTTGTGTATGGCATATTATTATATGAAAGAGACAAAGTGGGTGACCATCCTACCATGATAAATTTATAATAGATCTATTTCATATGGTAGGTAATGTGATTAATCCATGATTAAGTAATATATCTAGCATAATTTATGGTTGACGATATGTGTTGCCCATCTGAATCTAAATGACTAGATCTATATCCATAGAGGTAACCATGTGAAATTTATGTTTCAAGTGTTCTTTTTGTGTCCATGATTGTGGATTATATCCTGTGAGTGTAGTGAAAGATGATAAGAGTGATGTATGATGTATGATGTAGGATCTAGAGTCATATCGATATTATCCTAGGCCAACTAGTGTAAAGCTCAATCTACACAAATAGTCATCTATGAGTGTGGGTATTGTATCATCATATAAAGTATTTTGGGAAACTATATCAACATCATTCACACATGGTAACTTAAAATTTACCACAAGGGGTAACTATGATATGGGAGTCTCATCAACTATCGTAGGAGAATACAATGGTGCTACGAGAGTATCTATAACTGGTGAAATGACTATGACTACCTAAATAACTATATCTATAGAATCAAGTGGGAGTACTAAAACTATTATCAATGATTATGTAATTATAACAGGTGTAGGAACTATGACTGATGGAGTAACTAGAATGACTAAACTTGCTATAATTGGTTGAATATCTAGAGCTAAGGAAATAACTATAAGTGGAAAAGTGTGAGATGTGATAGTATCTCCTACCTCATATGTATGTATCTAGTCAAGATAATTGTGATGAGGTGGTGACTAAACTATGATATGAGGTGTCCCATCTAGAAAACTAGTCAAAGATGACTCTATAATTCTATAATATATGAATGATTGGTTATTGGTTGGGCATGTGTATAGGTATCCTTCATAGAGGAAATTAACACATCGATGAAGAGTGGAATTAACTACCCCTATAGCATGTATCCAAGGTCATCCAAGTAAAAGGTTATAATGAAGAGGACCTAACATGAACTAGAATTGTGTAGAGAGGGTTTTGAGCCCTACCATGATATCCAAAGTAATGGTGTCTAATGTCTATTTTGGTATATCATCAAACCCTATAATATTCTTATATGAATTGTTCATAGAGGCCATATCTATGCCCATGGTTTGTAATAATATAATATTACACATATTAAGTCTAAAACCACTATCAACTGGAACTCTCTTAATTATATTGGTTTTGAATTGAGTTTGTATGAACAGTGGTAAATTCTAATCAATAATTGTTTGAGAAGGCATGTCCTCATGATCAAAAGAAATAACATCTTCTATAGTTTTTAATATTTTGACCATTGACACAAAATAAGAAGGATATAAATAAATTTTTTTGAGTGAGTGCTTGATAAAGAATGTCCTTAAACACATTTACTTTTTGATATAGTTTTAACATGGAAATCTTAGTTGGTGTGTTTCTCAACTGATCAATAATATCATATGCGCTATGCAAATCTGCCTATGAAGGTGGGTTGGGTTTGATATGGGAGGGAATAGGAGGGTGTTAGGGTTCCTAACTAGGGGAGGAGTCATAGTGGCATGTTGAGTAACAACTCCAACTACATTATCTACTAGTTGTATAGGGATAATAGTATCTATTGGAGGATACTAAAAATAATCGATAGGTTGAGGTGGTGGAGGGATAAAGGGTATTATATAGGCTATTTGGTGATGGGTAGTGACTTGGGGAAGATCAAAATGGACCATGAAACATGTCTTAGCATAGAATAGAGGCTCCAAAGGAGGTGAGACAATAGGTGTAAAAAATATATGTAAAGTTGATCAATAAAAGGAACAACTTGTATGTGCTCTCACTTACAAAAGAAGTGAATCAGGCATATAAGGCATGTGATAAAACCTTTAATTAAGGAATAAAAAACTTATGTATTCATGTACATCATTGAACCTAGTAGAGACATCTTAGGTATTTGAAAGGAGCACTTGCGAATTACTATGATAAAAATGAAACTAATTTAGATGTAAGGTGATACCTCAAGAAGCAAATGGACTTAGTATATTCAACTAGGGTTTGAAATAAAATTATTTTTAAAATTACTATGGTGAATTTTAAAAATTAAATGAGAAATTTTGATTTATATATGTAGGAAAACTTAGAAAAGTACTACTAAAATTAGCAAGGAATTTTCCCTAGGGTTTTTAGGGTTTTTGTGCACAAATGAAGTAAATTAGGTTTACCCAATGATTTGAATTATTTGGGAATAATGGAGTTTTATTCCTATTTTAGTTAAGGTTATAGATTAATAAATTAGTATAAAATATAGCAATAAACAGAACCCTAATTTATATTACTATTTATCTTTTTTACCTTTCTAAAACTAGTAATAAATAGGAAGAAATATAACGTATCTAGAAAACATATTGAGATGGTTGATACAAAGATTGGAAATAGCTATGTAGGACTAGGATGTTGTTGTAAACCTAAATCTAGATTTTATTTAGTGAAAGAATAGGAGTGCCAAAAAGTTGATGCTTTGGTGTCTGACACTGTTATCCATTCTTGACACTATTATACAAACTCATCATAGAGACCTTAAACTTTTTGGGTAATTGCATTGTGCTTATGTGAGCATGCTTATAAAAAATTGAGTACTAGTTATTTTTGGAACTCATTTTGGAGATATTTTTATATTCATAACCATAACCCTCCATCATGCTTGATAAAATGATATATGAGCCACTTGAGAAAAGGGGATTAGTGTGTAAGATGTACTAAACATGCTATCCAAACCCATTGTGTGGTCACACTGCATACATACCAATACTCTAAAGAGGGATCAAGCCATATGTAGTTCTCCCACCTAACATGCTTGGTGCAATAGTGTAATGCAGATGCAAATGCCAATTTGATAGTGTTTGAGGTGGATAGGGACTAGTATGAGGATTTGAGTATGCTTGTAATTGTGTTGGGTGGTTATGTGCAAATAATAGGGAAGTTTGCCTTAGTGCTTTGTTTGTATTTTTCTTTTATTTGTATGTTTTGTCACCTCCTTTGTAAATGAGATTTAAGTGGGCATTTATAGGGAATAATTAGTCATGGGTCAGATGTATTCATGCTAGGTTGACCTAATTAAGGATAAGGACCAGATGAAAATGACCATTGGGTCTCAAAGTGAAAATGGATAAGAGCACAAAAAATGGAACACTTTCATGCCTAGTGCTATAGTCCAAATGTGGTACTCTTATCCTACAAGCTCAAGACCTAGGGGAATAGGATTGGCATAGGGAATGTTGTTTGGTTGAGGTGGAATCAAGGTTTAGAAGGTTTTAAATGACTAGGAATGAGTAAAAAGGTGTCTAAAAGGGTTGTAAGAGTATGTAAAAGGGACTTATGGATGGGGTGTCACAAGCCACACTCAAACTACCAATTTGGACATTTTATATGACTAAAATAAGATACAAAGAAAAATTGTAATAGGTTACAAAGTAGAGTAACATGTACAATTACTTAAGGTATATATATATATATATGTATATATATATGTATGTATATATATATATGTATGTATATATATGTATATATGTATGTATATATATATGTATATATATATATATATATACGTATATGTGTATATGTGTGTATATATATATATGTATATGTGTATATGTATATATGTATATATATATGTGTATATATGTATATATATACATGTATATATGTATATATATATATATATACATATACACACACATATATATGTATATGTATATATATATATATATAATATACACACACACACACACACATATATACACACACACATATACATATACATATATATATATGTATACACACACACATATATATATATACACATACATATATACATATACAAATACAATATATATGTATATATATACATGTATATATATATACACACACATGTATATGTACATATATGTGTGTGTGTGTGTATACATACATACATATACATATACATATACATATACATATACATATACATATACATATACATATATATACATATATATATGTACATGTATATGTATGTGTGTGTGTGTGTGTGTATGTATATATATATACATATACATATACACACATACATATATGCATACACACACACACACACACACACACACACACACACACACACACACACACACACACACACACACACACACACACATAAAGAGAAAGAGTAAGAATTACTATATATTATATGATTTACTATAAATATAGGCTCTACTTAATTCTCATTGTATGTAGAAGTAAGAGTATGTAATAATGTAAGCCAAAATAGAAGCCAAAGTATGTGTAGATAGTTAGTATGCAAGAATGGACAGGTAGAATGACACATAATATGTGTACTGAAGTCTTTGTATGATGAGTGTCACATATGTTTGGATCAGGATAGAAAATAAAAAGGCAAGGGATGACTAAAATAAAGTCAAGGGATATAATATTTAGATACTAAATTCTAATTTATATAACATCTCAATCTTGTATACATGAAAAATACCTATCAGGGCTCTACCTTTCATTTCTATACCTCCCTAATGTTGAAAGTCTCACATTCACCATCTCATTGTTCCTAACTATTTATCTTATGGTCTAACCCTTTCATTTATAATGACCTAGATATCTTTCACTACACAAAAAGATAAAAATAATATATATCATTCATTATCACTTTTAAATCCTTAACAATATCCTAGCCTACCAGACACGTGCATCCCAAATAGGGTCACTTACATCTATGCAAGTGTTCATATTGTTATAAAGTGTTCAGTCCTTAAAAGTCATCTAGTTTTCAAATATTAATCCTACAGATCAACCCATTTATCTTATTGAAACCTAGCATGATATTTTTTCAAAAGGTATGGTATAAATAAAAATATAAGCATACTCATTATTCATATATCATATACCAAGAAAGCACTTTTTCAAGCTCACTAAATCAAATAAAAAAATAAGTTATACTTCCTTACTCTTCTCTATTTTTATATTAGTCAATGGAAGAATCATATTACAGGTATATAACACTCAAATAGCATCCCATGAGTAGTATTTGTCAAGTTACAAGTTAGATCATTGCATGACTTTGAATTTAGTATATTTCACCCTTTTACACACAATCCAACACTTAGGGAAGAACTACATAAGTCTAAGGTCTTCCTTGGAGTATTGGATATGTAGGAAACACTCATTAATAGAGGGGTCCTTAAGTTTAGCTCGACACTATGAGCCCACTAACCCATTTATGGATAATTACAAACACCTAAGGTGAAGAGCTTGGGTTTGATCCCCATATAACCATTGAAAACCTATTTTCATGAGTAAAAGACATAAAAAAAGGTGACAAAAAACACACAAGGCTCTAAGTGGTCATCTAAAAATATAGTGAATATTTTGTATAGGGTAGTTGCATCAAGATTCAAATAGACGGAACAACATAATGTCCACAAGTTGATGCAAGTGTCCCAACCTCTATAAAAAGTATTTTTAGAATCTAATGATTGGATCCTGATCTTTTCTCTTCTTATTTCCACCTCTATGATTGTTAGTTCTACCTATGTATTTGAAACTAAGCTAAGTATTATCTCTTATTTGTGTTTATGAAAGTAAACTACTATTTTGAGTGTAATTTATATATTTAGCATAACTCAAAACTTGAATTCATAATATTTATTTATACAAGTTTTCAAAAAATTGGCCTACTCTAGAGTATTTTCATCCATTCTAGTTTATAGACTATTGTACCCCCTTAACCCTTAAAACCACATATCTAAAAATGGTTAAAGATTTGGTGAATCTAACCTCTACGTCTTCTCATGTAACTCCTAACTTGATCTAGGGTTTTTTTATCCTCTTAAGGTTTCTTCTTACTATACTTATTCACATTTATTCTATCATTTTTATGCAACCTAGGTGTAGTCCTAGATTAGGTGATGTTCCTATTGAATATCTTGAGCTACCCCTTAGGCCACATAAAATGTGTCAAGGTAATACCATGTTAAATTATGATAATAATGAGAGTGATAATAATAATAATGAGTCACAAAATGAAAAAAATATTATAGAAGATAAATCTAACTATAATGATAATGAAACACATGAGCATAATAAAAATGACCAAGTCGACCAAGAAAAAGTTAAATCTATTGCATTATTTTGAGAGCACATTTATGAAAATCCTAAAGATCTCCACAAGATCTTAAATTCTATAATAGAAACTTAAAAATAAAAATGTGTTAGTTAAAAACCATTTCTATCTATTGACACAAATATTGGGACTACCAAATGTTGGCCCATATTTCAATACAAACAAAGAAGAAATTACATTGAAAAAGAAAATATTTTTCACACCAAAATTGTATTGTATTATTACAAATCATTAATATCAATGAAGGTGAAATTTTTTATAATATTTTCATGTGAGGTGGTTATAGAACCAACATTCTCATGAACCAACAATCTCAGTAACAAAATATAATAAGTTAAAATTAAATTCTAACAAACTAAAATACTAACTACGTATTAATCTACCAACACAAAATAAATTAACTTTGGATCACAAAATTCCTAAAAAACTACCTCTTGATCTAAAGGGTTATAGAAAGACTAGAGTAAAGCATTGTTAGTCATCCAAGTAGACTCTGTCATAACTACAATTGGTACACTGTGCATCCTAGACTAATCACATCCTGATTATCCCTGGATTACAATAGTACATGATCATGCACTGTCCAACTACATCGATCCTCACATAGAATCTATCAAAAAAGTGACTACCCTATGTAATATGTATAACACATCTCAAAATTATTCCAAATAATCACCAACATCTCTCATAGGCCTTTGTTCAAAACTAATAATTCTAGCAACACAATGTTGACTCATACCACAAATCACTGATGACTGATCAAAAAACTAATATGCAATATATTATCCCCCTATCAAATGAGAGGTGAGAATCCATGCAATAAATAATCCAAGTAAAAATCAATAAAATGATCCACATAAAATATCATAGAAACACTACATCTATTAAAGCAAAGTACACAAGCCAAAAAATGTTACTACATTAAATCCCAATCTTGAGCCTAGTAGCTCACACAATATGGGTGTGTCACTATCTCAGAAGATATAGTCATAAACTATGGAACATGAAAATTCATGGTAATCCCATCCATTAGAAGAAGATGTAAAGGAATATCCAAAATAAGACCTAGAAGAATGACTAGAATGGTTGGAGGGACTAGTAAAATGTGCTTATGCCTTCTATCAATGTTGAGAGGACCTCCATCAAGAGGGATATTATGTAGAAATATGTCTAATGCCACCATAATTGTAGCATATGGTCTCAATTATACTAGAACAAGAGGAATGATATACACATGAAGAAGAACTCTGATGCTTTTGTCCATGTGAATGTTTGTGGTGATGCTCATGCTTTGGAAAACTATAATGATGTCTATGCTTAGGAGATCTTGAATGGTCTCTATGTCCAAAATGATGCTTATGCTTGGAAGTGTGCCTCTTAGAGCATCTCTATTTCTCTTTTGGATCATACAATGGATTTCATAATTTGATATAGTATGCATCCTCAATAGGTTTTTCTTTCTTCTTTGCAAATTGTCTCTCATGTTGAGTGAGCAACTCACAAATTGAATCAAATGTAGATTTGTTAAGATTATCACTAAGCTATAACATCTCTATAAAATTCCTATAGCTAAGATTGAGACCATTCAAAAAAATATAAATGAGCATTTCATCATCAAATTTTACTCCAGTAGTGCCATATTCTTGTTTCAAATTCTTAATGTGTGACAGATATTCTGAAACATCTTCGTCATCAGTGAGTTTAGTGTTGAGCAACTACATAAAGAGATCAATTTTCCCGTAAGAAAATTTTTTATCATAAAATTCTTTTATATCTTTACATGTTTTCCATGATTCATATTTGATATCTTTTATATGAATTATGACTTGTGCATTGCAAGTGGATTTTAATAATGTAAGATCTCATCTGTCATGTTTGTGAAATTTTGTAAGTTTTGGGGCTTCAGTAGTCAATGTTGGTTATTTTTAAACAACATAACATAATTAATTGAATATTAATTTGTTTAACATTCTCATTGACCATTATTTATAACTCTTATGAGTTAGGCATCTAGTGTCAAAAATGAGACTCATAATTTTAGTCATGATGTAGAAAAGTAAGGAATGCTATCGAGGTTTTGCCTTTACCTTTGAAATAGCTTCTATTTTACAAATGATCATGGGAATTTTGAGAGATTATATGTTATTATAGAATACAATCATAATAAAATAGAAAAAAACTTTCATTTTGAAGGTGTTAGTTTCAACTGAAAATGTACTTGATTTCATTAAAATCCATAGTTTATTCTAAATACGTGAAAAACATATCTACACATGTCATAATCAAAAAATGATTGAAATGATGCTATTGAAAATCCTTTTACATGAAAAATTAGTGGTCATATGAATAATTTGACCATTGTATTTAGAAGATATGATAGTTTCAAATTTTGCTCCTCTGTTAGGCTAGGCAGACCCCCTCTCAATGTTAATTCAAAAATTTTGACTAGTTTACAGGGATTAAAATTACATATAAAGACATGTTGGACCCATACTTGCATATACTAGTTAGAAATCTATCTGAGTCTAGTTTCCAAAAAAGTAACTTTGACAAAAAAATATGGCAATGTGTTTCAAAATTTGATAGAGACGGTCGTAACTGGTACTGATTTTCTTATTTTTTAAAATTAATTCAAATAACTACTTTGAAAAAAAAGAAATTTTTGGCACTTTTGAGGATTGAACCCTTGACCTCTTATTCAATGACTTAAAAAAATGTTTTCTAACCAACTTTCCTTTAACAAAGTTGAATAAAAATCAATAGGCTTTATTACATGATCTTGATTTTTTTGAATTTTGATAAATAAATCATATAGCTATAAAAAAAATGATTTATTTTAAAATGTATATATATATATATATATATATGAATTTATTTAACATTTTCAACTCTTGTCTTCCTAATCTGATGGGTCCCATACATAAAAACTAATGGAATAAACACAAACTAAATAAACATGTGGCCGTACTAGGTCTGTGCTAGAAATTTTCAATACTTTTTTTTAATTGGCTATGTTTGGCATAGTAGTATGTAGGCAGGAATTAGAACAAAATTTATTTGCTGTATAGTATCAGATATATAATATTTCATTCTTCTTCAAAGTGTGATCTATTATTGATAGAAAAAATGCACTACCCTTGTTCTCATATCACTTAACAAAAAATTGAGTTACCTTTTATTTAGATTGCTTGTTGGGTGCTCAGGATGTGCAAGCTTTGTTTGTATTCCATCCAATATTTTTAGTGGCTAATTTCATATGCCATACAAAAATAGTGATCTATCAGTGTTGGACATTGGAAGATCTAGTTTAGACTTATATGTCTGTACAACTCATGTTCAACTGATCCACCTTCCTTCTCTTTTATCTATCATGCTTTGATCCATCAATTTTTGAACATTAGAAGATATAGTGCTATGGCTGGTTTATACTGATATGGAAATGAAGTGCCATATAAAATTTTGGATAGTTTAATTTACCTTTTGCTATCAAATAAAAAATTTGTCTTTCCCTTGAAGCCTCCATAACTCGCCTTGGCTCTACAAATTTCTTCAATTTTCCATGCTGTGGCTATGATACCACTATTGGACCAGATTCCAATGCAAACAAAGAATAAATTACATTTTAAAATAAAATATTTTTCACACCAAAATTGTATCATATTATTCCAAATCATTAATTATAATGAAGCTGAAAAACTTTATAAGCTTTTCACGTGAGGTGGTTACGAAACCAACATTTCTGTGAACCAACAATCTCACTAACAAAATATAATAAGTTAAAATTAAATTATAAAAAATTAAAATACTAAGTATTAATCTACCAACATAAAATAAACTAACTGTGGATCACAAAATTCCTAACACTAGATATGCCTATAAAACATACATTCCTTTTCACTCCCCTTGAGCACAACATTGCCTACTACATCTAGTGGGAGCATGGGATATGTTTTTGAACCATTATTCCCAAAAATTCAAAAAAATATTTCCACATCCTCCATGGAAACAATTAATAATTCAACCCAATTATTAGTTTCAATGCCTATGTCAACATAAGCGGTGTTTTTATCCCCTTTGGTGGCTTTTCAAATATAACATATCAATTCCAATTGGCCTTCTATACAAAACATTATCTAATTTATAAAAAATTTAGAGGCTAAGGTTATTAACATTGAAAAAAATGATTTTAAATCAACTCATGCAATTGATTGAAAAAAATCATTACATAATTTTCTAACACTTAAGATATCTTTGCACCCTTTTCCAATTGGTTTTTTTGCACCTAAGTTCACTTTTTATGATAGTAAGGGTGATATTGAAAAACATCTTAGATATTTATATGCAAAATGAATTTATTATGATTTAAATGATAAAATTTTGACCAAATTATTTTCATGGAGCCTAAAGGACTATGCTTTAAGATGGTTCTATGACTTACCAATCTAATCAATGGAAGAATTAAAACCCCTAGTAAATAGTTTTATAGTACATTTCTCCATCAACATCACTGAAAATATGTCATATACACAAATTGTTAAGATTAAACAAGGAACCAATAAACCTATTAATGAATATGTTTTGAGATATAAAATAGTGTTGGCCAAAATGACAAATCCAATGGTAGATAAATCGAATCAAGACATATTTGAGCAAAGTTTGTTTATCCCATTACATGAGTCCATTTTTTAAATAAGTTTAAATATTTTCATGACTTATTCCATATTTTTTGAGATTTTAAAATGACACTTATTTCCTTTAACAAGCTTAAGTATGTAGAAAACACACCAAAATTTTCTATTTCCAAGTTTCATATCAAACCGAGATACAAGGTAAAATATATAGAACCTAAAAGGGAAAAAAACACAACAATTAATGCAGTATCAAAGAAAATTAATTAGATCATATTCTCTAATGCACCTAAGAGATAATTTACATTATTAACCATGTATCCAGCTTTAATTCTTAAGAATATTGTGGAGTGGCATCTCATATCTCTCCGTCCTCCCATAGAGGTTTATGTGAGTTGACCTCTACCAAAAGGATATGATTCTAATGAATATTGTGGATATCACCAAGGAACTAGGAATTATAAAAATAATTTTTATACCTTTAAACATAATATATAATATATTATTGATAACCAAAATACTACCTTTGATGATCTTTCGAAGGATTTAGGTTCACAACCTAGTGATCATCAAAACCATGAGATACTTAACAATACACTGCAAGATCATTCTAAGAAATATATAGAAGTGAAAATGGAATGTAATACACATCCTCATCTATCAAATTATGGGAACACATTATATAATATTATTGGCACTTATATATGCATGTTATCTCATACGGTTCAGAGACATTCTATTTCATTTGACGATAGTGAAATCATAGATGATGACTCATATATTTCTTCATTCATTATTTATTAAAGCATACCTTGATCATCAGCCTATAAATATGTTATGATTGATAATTCATCTCATGAGAATGTATGTAACATTACGTTAATTACACATTTGGGATATGCACATGATGATTTATACCCTTCGATTAAAATGGTCAGAGCATTTGATGGGACATCACAACATGTTATTAATGAGATATATTTACCTTTACAAGTTAGGATAGTACATGTGGTCACTACATTTATAGTTATACCATATATTATAGTATTTTATATTTTATTGGGACAACCTTGGATAAAAAAACTCTACATAGTACCTTTCACATTGAATGGGTGTATTAAATACATTCATACCAAAAAGTTAGTAATAGTTTTTGAAATTCCATATGAACATCCACTTGAACAAGATAATTTTATTCCCAAAAAACTAATTATATAAAATACTAAGGTTAAAAATCCATGAAAGGTTAATAAACATGAAATACCATTTCCTAAGCAACCCATACTCGAGAGTCTGTTGCACTAGATATTCATAGTGGATTCCATGGAATCCTCATCTCAACCTACATGTTATACCTAGTTGCTAAGAGAAAATAAACATGTTTCAATTAAAATTACAATGAATAAAACACATATAATTAAAAAATGTGTTTCACAAACCCCTACACCTATTACCTCATCATGACCACTAAGTCCTATGAGACATATGCATACACCATAGATTCTAAAGTTTCATATATGACACCTCTACATTCTCCTTGGAAGTATTACCAATTTTATGTACGTATTCTAAGTTTGGAGATACATATGAGAATTATTTATAGAGGAGCATAGGTTATACATTTTCACATTCCAAAAAATCCTAAAGATTGAGAAAAAAACAAGTATTATATAAAATTTAAAAAAAAAATCAAATAATTCAAAAATATAAAAAATTTCATCATTCAAATGTTTACGATCTCCTTGGAATTTATGTTTAATTTATGTTAGTAAATAGCATATCATTTATATAAACATATGTTTTGCACATAATTTAGTGAGATAGAATCATACACTAGACCCATAATACTTGCACATACAAATGTTGGACCTTTTATCTTCCCACATGGCACACTATGCCAAGGGAATATAATTCCTTGATCATGATTGATAAAAGTTACATTACTTTATAATCATTTATATATTATCATGTTGGTCATATACTAATTCTTACACATTCTTATAATCATGATTACATCTTTCAAAATGTACTTGATATGATATGTTACATGGCATTTTTTCTAACACATATATGTAGAGACTAGTATGATATGCCTATGTTGGTTGCTTATACATAATTTATTTGCATGTTAAATTCATTTAGTGTCTTTTTTATTTATTGTTATTATCATGTGTGAATTTTTTTTATGTTCCTTTCTTGTTGGCATTAATTCCACTATATATTACTTTATATTTGGAAACTTGAATATGTCATTCCTTTGAGTGTGTGGCATTTAAATATTCCTCTTGTTTGAGGTCTCCTTAGACCCCTCTTGTGTGATATTGAGTGTTATTTTGCATGTACTTGATTTTTTTGTTGAGCTTATATTGTTACTTTTTAGACATTTACATGATACATATAATTCACCTTAGGGCTTGATATGATCACATACCATGAGCATCATTGATATATATAATTAAACATGATACTCCCATATTTTACATGATTCATACACAAATTATATAGTTATCTTATGCTTTTGAGGTAGGTAACTACCGTATTCCATTCCATCATCTCAAAGGGGGGGCATATCAATGAGGGTATTTCATAGAGACATGACTTCAACAATTATACCATTTTTAGAATTTACATAATTTTATTATAGTTTACATTTTTTACATATACACTTAGCTTATAATCCTATACATTACACCAAATTTTATAGATTTGGAATAAAATTTCTTAGATTTATGACAAATATTATACATAGTTATAGGGAAAAGGTTACATTTTGATAGATAATTCATATTGAGACACATTATAGGTACATATTCCATGCAAGTACACCAAAAATTGTAAACACATTCAAAATTATTCAAATATATTTACCAAGAAGCATCATTTTCACTAGGAAGAATTGTTTTGAGGATTTTATCTCTATAGTAGTTGGATACCTTTAGTAATTTGGCTAAGATTCAATGCCCTCAATGGCTTGAAAATACTTCCATTTTATAGGTTGAGTTGGTTATACCATTCAACTTGGATTTTATTATACTATCACTTGAGTTTGTGTAATTGATATTCAATGATCACAATGGCATGTCACAACTCACCTTTGCACCAAACTAGGGGAATAATTACATTCTAATCCCTATATTAAAACCTAGAGGGTTAATTTTTGAACCTATCTCAGATCCAAGTATTTATAAGGAACCATATTTATAAGGTCAAAGTACCAAGGGGAAACATGGTTACATTGACACACAACTATACTCCTTCCTTGCCCTCTTTATTTTCAAGCATTTAAATTATGCCAAATTTTAGGTTATATAATGTAACATTCTCTTGGTTAAAGGTCATACACTAGTAAAACATTGAAATTGGGCTCAAGCAAAGGTAAGGTGTGTCATATGCACCTAGGTACACATTTATTTCTTTTAACCTAGTTATTTCATCTTTATGCAATACTAAATTAAATGGGGGTAAATGCAGATACTAAAAAATTATTTACAACATCTTAGTATTGTATATTTGAAAAATTCCTTACAGGATTATACCCTTTAATTCTAGACCTCCTTGCTGTCAAAAGGATAATATTTGACATCTCACTATCCCTAATTATTTAGCTTATGATCTAACCCTAAAATTTATGATGACCTAGATATCTTGAAATGTATAGAAAGCTTAAATACTATTATGTATCCCTCACTATAAATTTAAGACCCTCAATAGCTTCCTAGCCTACCGATGTGCCCCAAAAGTGTCATGTTCTTGTCCTCATCTATCACACTTTTTTACTATGCTTTTGAGTACTTTTCCATAAATTTTCCTTCCATATTGTCATAAACCTATAAATAGAATTATGTTTCCATAAACTTTTAATATTTATAATTATGTATTGGAATTAAATATATGATAGTTATCTTCTACTATAGGATGCTTTTTCTATAATATGTTTTAAGGATGTTTTGGAGAAATAAGTATATAACATAGAATATCTTATGGCAAAGGAATCTCATAAAATGGACTATCCTATAGCCACTTCATGACCAAATCTATGAATGAACAAATTTTTATTCCTCTTTTAACAAAATCACATAAAAAACTATAAGCTCCATGCAGCCCAATAAGGAAGTGGTTGAAGAATGAAATAATTTTATTTGTCTTACAACAATGTTGCAGAATTCACATGAAAGATGGCTTTATCAAAAAGAGCCAATTTTGGTTATCCTAAGTCAAATGCTTATTAGATTAGATTATATATTGGTTTGTATAAAAAAAATCCTCTATGGTATATATATGTAACAATAGAGTTGAGAGATAGAAGATGTTGATTAGAGATTATTAGAAATACATTTTGTTAAGCAATTGTTATTATAATTTCTTGCAGCAATTCATAGCTGCATTTTTGATTAATATGAACAAGAATTTATGAATTCAATTAAGTATTGTGAGAGTAAGGATTGAATCTAAAGTTAGAAGAAGTAAAGGCCCCATTTGGAAGTTTTTTAGCAACAATCCAACCCATTTTAATAGCTAATCATGTTATTTGATTTCTTTATGCATTGTGTGTTTTATTTTTGAATTGTGTGATTTACACTCTTGTTTAGATTTGTTTAAGGAAGTTTCTAATGTATAATAATTTATTTCATAGTATTATGTTCATGTTTAATCCTAGCATTACATTTACTATATGACTTCAACATCTTAGATTACAATTAACATAAGGTTAAATTAGAAGATTGAGTGTGCACATAGAGTGAAGTCATCCTATCACGTCTGTGTCCTTGGGTTGACATTTAAATGAAGTAAAAGGTATACACCTATGGTAAATCTCCTTTTTATTTCTAATCAAAAGAAGTATATATGATTGTGAATCAACTACTAGTCACTTTTGGCATCATTGTCTGGCAAGGGTGTCAAACACTTATAATCTTCAATCTTGATAGAAATTATTTATGGATGTTTATTGTTTTTATTTCCAAAGATTTTTTTTTATTTAGTTTAAATATTTATTTGTTTCATATTTTAAAATTACCTTTTTTCAAACAGGTTAGTGGAAATTTTCAAAAACTCCCCATATTACTAACCCTGTGCAAGTAGGGTGGGAAAAAAATTAAAAAAAAGAAGTGGTTGACGTATGCAAAGTGAAGGGGAATATATAGGAATATTTTTTCCTAAATCATCAATCATTACTTCAAGATCAAAAATTCATCTTGAAGCAACTGTGGAACATGAAGGAATTCCTGAAGATCACTCATAGTTATCAATAAAAGAGGTAGAGAAGGAATATTTTTTGGCTAGACTGATAGCACAAGCTAGAGACATTGAGGAGGTTCATACCCTTAGAATATAATCACATGTACCACCTTTGATAATTCCCAACTTGTCACCTCATACGCAAGAATATAAATTTTTATTCCCTCTATCACCCAAATTTATTGCTAAAGAGGCATTTAAGGCTATTCTTACTCCTACAAGAAACACCAAGCCAATAAAATATTTAAATTTAGAGAGAATATCTTCCAAGACACTAGTTGAATCTTATAAAACCTCCACACCATCCCCATTTTATAGGAAACCATACATTCCTAATAAAAAATCTAAAATCTCCATCTTCTACACCCTAGGAAATCAAAGAATTGATAGGAAATTTGAGCATAGGGTAAAAACAACCTCTAATATACCAACATAAAGAGTATTCATGGAGGATCACCAGGAAGAAAAAATACCAATGAGTCTGATACTTTTGAATTTCCTATCATTACTCCAAATGGAAATTACCCATGAAGAATATCCCTCACTCTGCATTTGAGGATCCAAACACATTTATTTTTGAGTTTGACATCTTATGCCACAACTATGATTATAATCAAGACACTCAAAAAATCAAATTATTTACAACAACACTCAAAGATGAAACACTTAGATTTTTCATGGGACTTGGTAAGGATGCCATTTTTACATGGGAAGAAATGAAGAAGTTTTTGATGAAATATCATGACTAATGTAAGGGCAGGAACTATAGGAGAGATGACATATTTTGAATGATACAATCTAATGATGAGTCATTAGAAGAATATATGGAGAGATTTTTATTTATCTTGAAAAAATCCAAACAAATTACAATGGGCAAGGAATTAGTCAAGCTGATATTCCTAAAAGAGATTAGAGATGATTGTCTAGAGGTACTAGATCTAATGTTTAGTGGTGATGTCTCTACACTATCCTTTAATGCATTAATATTTCTATGCATGAATTAATCTAGATAAAACATGAACAAAATTAGGGGAAAAACCCTTCTTGTAACATCTACAATAGGACTATAAAAAGGCGAAGTTAGCAACCTACTCTAGAACATGAAGTATGACATTATCAACCACCTAGATACTTAGCTTGATACATTACATACACATAAGAAGCAAGAAGAAATTGAGAAATTCTTATCCACCCATTACCCTAAATGTAGAAAGAAGAAGGTGGATTGCAAATGCCATTATATGAAATTTCTAGTAGCTAATATAACTGAGGAGAATCTTGAGATAGTGGATCTACATGCCATAAGAGAATATGAGAATCAAGTCTTTTTTATGGCTCAATAGAAACCATGGGTACAAATATTAGGTATGCCATCAAAATCTATGTTTTCAAATTCTCAATTCTCAAATAATCCTCAATATTGTTCTTGGATGAATATACCCAATCAAAATTGGTCCTAAAAAAATTGACAGCTACCCCAAAATTAGTTATGGATGTAATAGAATAGACAACAACCTCAAATGTGTAAATTCCAAAACTAGTAATGGTTCCTTCCCTCTAACTCATGACAACAACAATAGAGAGGCAATCAAGGCTTTTCTGAGCAAATGTAACAACCACAAAAATAATAAGCCATAATGTTAAACACTCATCAACCTATTCAAACCACTCAATTACGCACCCAACCCATCCATAATCCTATCAATAAGTTCATTAAACCAACACATTCCATTAAAATAATGCAATATCCAACATACACCTTGGATATTAATCAAGTTCAACTTCACTCAGGTCATGTTCTTCCACAACCCACCTCACCTATAATCATAGAACACTTTGAACTAGCCCCACTCCATATTAATCCACAACCACCCATGGCCAATCTTGAGCCAAGTCCATCTAAAAATCAAAAATAATATGGTAATCCTCCTTTTTTGGAGAGATTGAACATATCACATCCTAAATCAAAGCTTGAATTCAATATGTTAGGATAACTCAAGAATGTCTACATAAAAATCCCACTCTTTCAAGAAATAAAGGATGTTCTTATCTAAAATATGGATGTTAGAGAGATATGTTTTAAAGAACTAGGAAGAAAGAATAAGGATCCTAAAATAGTCTAGGTCATTAGCCAACTAGTTAATATTATGTTGGGAAATATAGTCCCCTTAAAATATTTTGATCCAAAAATTCCTATAGTTAATGTTAGCATCCATGGCCAACCCATATCCAATAATTTAATTGACTTGGACATAACCATCAATGTGATGACCATGGAGACCATGCAATAGCTGAAACTTACCACTCTCCATCCAACACCCACCATCCTCTCGATGGTTGATAGATTAACTATTAAGCCTAAGGGGATTGTGGAAGACCTTGTTATCACTATAGACTCTTGGTAATATCCTATAACCAAAAATTAATTTAGGGGGTTATCCTCTCATATTTGGCCACTTATGGTTGGTTATTGATGCTTTTATTTGATGAAAGTAAGGAAAAATTCTGATTTCTAATGGAAATGACACCAATAAATTGGTTCTATATCTACTAGCTCAGCCTTCCTAGAATGATGGCCCAACCCCTTGGATTGATGACTTCGAGGAAGATATATCCTTGCAAAATCTCTACACAATTGACTATATTCTAGCTATATAGGCATAAAAATAAGACATTATCCTTACTAGTATTCTAAAAAACACCTATCGATAGGATCTTGTAGCCACCAACCTACTGGAATGTACACTATGCCCTCTTCAGAATACATTTATTAAGAATTATCTTGATGAAATGACAAGAGACATTTGGAAAATCCATAAATTACTTCCTCATCAATGAATTTATGATCCTTTAATCATCAATTTAGAAACCATGTTTTCTTTAACAAAGCAAGTAGACATTCTACCAAACAAACCTCTCAACATCAACACCTCCTTAACACCCTAGCAAGAAATTTAGTTACTTAAAATGCTGAGAAAGAACACAACAAAATTTTATTGGGATTACTATGACTTGAGAGGAATACCACTAATTTATGCATGCATCACATTTACATTAAGGAAGAAAGCAAACCTATTCACCAACCATATGATGAATGAATCATGTAGTTAAAGATATTGTCAAAACTACGTTGCAAAAACTCTTAGTTGTAGGATTTGTTTATCCTATTTTGGATAGCTAGTGGGTCTCTCCCCTAGTCATTATCCCTAAAAATGAGGAAAATGACATAATTACATTGACTACCAAGAATTTAATGCTGATATTTGGAAGGATCACTTTTTCCTTCCATTTATTGATCAAGTGTTGGATACATTAGCAAGGAAAAAGTACTTTTCCTTCCTAGATGACTATAGTGGTTATAATAAAATATGAATTACTCCACCAGACTAAGTTAAAACCACTTTTAATTATCTTTGAAGAATTTATGCCTATGTCATCTTACCATTTGGTCTTTGCAATGCCCCAACTAATTTTCAAAAGGTTATTTTGAGCATAAATTTTTATCTCTCCCATGATTGTGTTGAAATCTACATGGATGATTTTACTGTCTATTGGTAGACATTTGAAGAAATGTTGACCAACCTAGATAAAGTTCTTCAACATTGCTAGGACCACTAATTATCTTTGAGAAATGAAAAAAGTTACATGCTTATAACTGAAAGGATTGTGTTGGGACATCATATATCCCTTTCTAGAATTCAAGTTGACCTAGACAAGATAAGTATCATTAAGGATCCACCCACACCAAAGAAGAAAAAAGATGTTAGAATATTTTTAAGACATGATGATTATTATAGATGATTCGTTAAATATTTTATTAAAATTACCACTCCATTGTTTTGATTTCTTACCAAGGATGCTGAATTTAGATGGAATAATGATTGTCAAACTATCTTTCAAAAACTCAAAGACCTCATAAAAACTCCTATTCTGAGAGGGATTGATTAGAATAATCCTTTTCACATCCACACAAATGCATCTAAAACCCCTTTAGTAGTTTTCCTTGGCCAAAAATATGAATCTCTAAGTTATGCAATCTATTTTATCAGTAAGAATATTCAAGGGGATGAACTCAACTACACTATAATAGAGAAGGAATTTCTTACCATCATCTATGCCATGAATTTTTTTTGACACTACATTATAAGTTACTAAGTACTCATCCAAATAGATTACATAGCAATCAGGTATTTAATGAATAAACCTCCTAAAATAGGTAGAATAATTTTATGGTTTCTTTTGTTATAAGAGTTTTATATTACCATTGTGGATAGACTAGGTAAGGATAATGTAGTAGTAGATTTTTTATCTTTATTACAAAATGATGAGAAAAATATTATTTTTGATGATTCTTTTCCTGATGAATATTTATTTTTGATAATAATTCAATCTCCTTAGTTCATAGATATTGCTAACTATCTTGCTACATGATCACTACCACAATATTTCTCACACAGGGAAAAGCAACATTTGATCCAAAAGATTAGACATTATCTTGGATTTTATGATATCTCTTTATCATTGGGCTAGATTCAGCTATGAGAAGATGTATCTAAGAAGATGAAGCTTATGAAACTCTCAAAGCCTACCATGATGAGCCCTATGGATATTTTTTTTTCCAAATAGACTACCATGAAAGTACTCACTACCAAATATTATTGGCCTTCTTTGCATAAGGATGATATGATGTATACCCATAAATGTGATCAATGTTAGCATATGGAAAAACCCACTCACTTTGATGAAATGCCATTATAGCCACAATTGGTTCTAGAACCCTAAAAAATGGGGACTATATTTTGTAGTTCCTATTGATCCTAAATCCAACAATAAAGAATATATACTAGTGTGCACTAATTATGTCATAAAATGGGTAGAGCTCAAATCCTTAACCCATGCCCAAGTTGAGAAAGTAGTTGAGTTCTTGTATGAAGAAATCTTCACCCACTATGGAGTACCAAGAGAAATAACCATAGACCATGGCCCATAGTTCACATTAGACCACACAGCTACCTTGGTAAAGGAATATGAAATCAGACACAAAAAGTCTACCCCTTACTATCCTCAATCAAATGGGTAGGTGGAAGTAACAAATATAGAATTGAAAAATATCCTCACTAATATTGTCAGCCTACATAGAAAATATTGGTCAAATCATATTCTAGAAGTAGTCTCGGCTTACAAAATCACCTAGAAACCATAATTAATTTTAGTCCATATGAACTATTTTATGGTAAGACGCCTATTATACCCATTGAGTTTGAACATAAAACATTAAGGACAACACTTGATTTGGTTTTGGATCTTTTCCAAGCTCAATCGGATAGGATCATGTAGCTAAATGAACTTGATGAACTAAAAAAAGTAGCACTTCATTACACTAAAATAGTGAAAAGATAACATGTGGGTTGGTATGATAGGAACATCAAGACTAAGAATTTCCAACCTAGTGACTGGACACTACTTTTTAACTCTAAATACAAGGATCATAAAGGAAAGCTATAGTCTAGATGGTTTGGGTCTTATGAGATCGAACAAGTTTTTGATAATGGAACTGTAAAGCTCATAACTATTGACTCTATTCAGTTCCAACTACTTGTTAATGGCCACAGGCACAAGCTATATAAGAAACCATTTTCCAAAGAAACTCTCACTCTCCAACTTCTTGAAGAACAACATCCATCTCTTCTTAATGAAACAAATCAACCTATTCCTATAGCTAAAGGGTATGCCTGTCAACCCTTTTCTAATATTTTCCAAGAGCTATAAAACTTCTTACATCCAATAACAATTCATTCACAATGGCTTGGTTTAGGCTGAATAAAATCATACGTAATAGATTCATACGATTCTAGTTTAGTTTGGACTAGAAAACCTAAAACTAAAAATTAGAGAATTTGGCAATGAAAACCTTTGAACATTATTGATGGATGTTGTCCCATAAAACTAGTTCACTAGCTAATCAACATTCATTAAAAAATAAAAGAGAGAGAGAGAGAGAGAGAGAGAGAGAGAGAGAGAGAGAGAGAGAGAGAGAGAGAGAGAGAGAGAGAGAGAAAGGGCACTACTATAATATTTTTTTGTTTTCATCTATTTTTTCTTGTAGATTCATTCCCTTAGAGAAAAAATGCATTTTCCTTCTTGCTATAGGATGAAAAATGTGTTTTTACAGGAAACACTTCTTACCATAAGTTGTGAAACTTATTTCTATATGAAGAATTTCTTACTATAGGATGTATTCTTAGCATTCCATCCTACATTCCATTCTCATAAATCATTTTTATCCCAATCAAATGACAACACACATCAAATCACCACTTTGAACCATCATTTTTGCATTAATGAAAATTATTCATACAAGTAATAAGGTAATTATTTTATATTTATTTCATGTCATAACTTTTATTAAATACTAAGATGATGGATCTTAATGTTACTAACACACCACCATATCTTTTCCTTATCATTCCAACTCATCATATCTTCTTCTTTGTTGATTGATGTGACCTTTGATGTGCTTCCACCACCACCCTTTATTATTTTCATGAGTTTTTTGTGTATGTCGACTTCATCCCTTAAGGATAAGAAACAATTTAAGTTAGGGGGAGAGTTTTCATAATTCAAATAGATTATTTTTCTCCCAAATAAAAAATCACAAACATTTGCTAAAGCCATAAAACCTTTGTTGCGAGAACATAGATCTACAACTTAAATTTCATCTCATAATATGGGAAAGGACTTGCTTAAACTTGAACCACTTGATATCATTCCATTAATTCTAGATGTAGTATGGGCACAATATTTTGAGAGGATACATGCCCTAAATTAAGGAATTGTAGAATAATTTGTTGGCTCATTACATAACAACCTAACAATAGTAAGAGTATTGTAAATAATTCTAATAGAAACCATCATTAGTAGAGTAATAGGATTGTTATGAATAGGGGAGACATGGCAAGACAAAATTATTGCTAAAACTAAGAAGCAAAAATTCATTAGAGGAAATGAAATCCTAGAAACTTAAAAGTAGAACACTACATGATTATCTTTACTAGGAAGATGGGCCAAAGTTGTGAAGTTCATCTACAAATATTTCACTTGTGAAGGGAGGTATTCCATACTACATGGCATTCACTTAAAATTCATGAATCTTTTATGGCATGGTATAGATATAAACGTCCACAACTTCTTACTCCAAATGATTACAAAAATGGTGAAGACATTTCAAAAAGGTAATTCCAAATATTTTTCCCATCATTGTTTAATTCAGTTGATTGTTCAAGATTATTTTCAGAGGACTAAACCCAACATAAGTTGGGAAGAATTTATCCAAGTACTAAGAGGTGTGGAAAGTGATAGAGAGAGAAATGAAATAGAATAAGAATTATAGGTAGAAGAATAAAGATTATAATAATCCCTTCCTGAAGCTCTATAAAAACCTATAGTAGAAAACTTTCTTATAACTCCACAAGAACATGTAAAAGGAGACCTTCCTATAGCTCCACAAGAACCTACAGAAGGAGACCTTCCTACAGCCACACAAGAACCTATAGTAAGGACTTCCATAAGTAAGGAATCTAGAATAAAAAGGAAAAAACTCATTCTCTAGCCTGATTTAGAGGAATCTGAGGAGGAACTTCTACCTTCTCCCAAAAAGGCCAAGGTAACCTCTAGTCCTCATAGATCTCACAGATTGAGAAGAAAAAAGATAACTAAACCTTATATTATTGAAATTAATGAGGAATCTAGAGAAAAATAGACTGCTAGTAGTGATGAATCTCTAAAGGCTAAAACAAACAAGGGAGAATGTTCTCTAGAATATAATCAAGAAGTAGAACAAGTAGAGCACAATTTTAAAGAGTTTTAAGAGGAACCAATGCAGGAAGAAGAGGAAAAAATAGATAAACCTACCATCAAAGTGGAATTTCCCACTCTAGATCAAGCCCTACAATAAATTGAGTGACTAAGAAAGAAGCTACATGATAAATCTGGAGGAGGACATGATGCACTTGTTGCAAAAACTTTTTAGTTGCATCCCTCTACTGAAGACCATCTTATAGTCATTATTTCACAACCTTATGTAGAGTTAAATTAATAATAACCTAAAACCACCCAAGATGTCAAGTATCAATATTTTATAAACATTTAAAAAATGCACAATTTTAGATGTTGAAATGCCTAGAATCGCTACCTGATGTTGAGGCTAGTTGACTATCTAGTTGACTTAGCCCATTTATTAATTTACTAACTTAACTTTTCAATTCACTCCATTTTAATCCATTTTCCTCTATAACCTCAACCATCAATGGTCAATCTAACCATCTATGGTTATCCTGACCATCAATGGTCAGGTCTCTAAGCTTGATTTAAATCTTTAAAGCATTACCAATTGTATGAGATAAGCATGAAACATCTATCAACTTTTGTTTTTTGATTTAAACCAGCTTTAAAGCATCATAATTAGCAAATTTCTCCTCTATCTAATTATTAACTTCCTCATACATATTCAGTAACTTTATCCTATAAAAGGAAAGAAGTAGGAGAAGAAAAGAAGGAGAAATCGATCAATCCACATCTAAGCTATCTTGCATACAGGTATCTAGTGTCCCTCTATCAAGAAAGAAGAATTAATAGAGATACAAACCTCTATCATAATATATTTTGAAGGCCAAAGTACTATCACTTTGTCTAAATTACTTTAGCCTTCCACTATTAAGTTATAGGTATCTCTTGCTTGTTTTCTTTGATTTATATTCCATTTCTAACCTCTATCCTATCAGACCCGTCAATATCTTATTTTCCATGCCCCTAATCCATAACAAACCTTTATTTTCCCAATTATCTATTATTTAATCATTTTTTATCATTACAAAAATCACATAGGTAACCACTGATGGTTAGCCCACTACCAACAGTCACCTCAACCATCAACGATCACCCAACAGCCAATAGTTAGCCCAACTGCTAATAGTTCACCCAACCATCGATGGTCACTATGGTAGAAAATAATTGATAGTTATTTTCACCCCCTTAACCAAAATAAATCCCTATTTTATATGTTCCTATCTATTGATAGATACTTTTCTTATATTTTAAACTTGACCCTAATTATCTTAGCATGAGTATTAACCCACTTTTTCTATATTTAGTGTTTTGGTTTAACAACAAATTTACTTTCATCTCATATTACATGTGTTTATTTTTTAGTTATTGAATTAAAATTTACTTTCTTTTCATTTATATCAACTTAATTGTTATAAACAGTGGATTGACAGCCTCCTACCAAGCATACGCTTCTTAGATCTAGCTCATGCTAGACAATCCACTCAACCATCCATCTAACAACCTATTTTTTAGTATCTTTCGTATCTACAAGTTATTATTTCCAAGATAAAGAGGAGTTCTCACCATCATCTAGATCATGCACACACTTTGTTAGGTATTCTTATACACACCCTATTACTAGTTTCATTACTTACTTCTAAATTAAGAAATGAGCAGAAATTAATCTAAATTTTTTTGGCATACCCAGTGATATCTAGCATCCATTTTTCTTCCTTTATTACATTCTCATCAAATGAAATCTGAAATTTATTTTTGAGCATGAAATAAACCTTTTGCATACATTGATTACTTTCTTGCTTTAGTTCATCTAGTAACTTAAAAGCAATGTAACTAATCTTAGTCTTCACTCTTTTTATCACACACTTATCCAAATCACATAACCAATAAACACATCAAAACATACTTGAGATAAGGCCTGACTAGGATTTTATCACCTAGCAGTAAACCTTACCATTTCTCGGCAATCCTATTTAGAGGTCATTACCAAGGGGAGAACCAACTTAGCTCTCTAGTTGAGTATAAATTTTGAGATTTAGTATGTTTTGGCTAATCATCCAACACCCTTATTATTATGATGTGTGAAGTGAGGGGGTAGGCCCCAAAACCACACCACATACTGAAGATCAATACAAATTTATCTCTTGAGCACCTAAACATAACCTAAAACCAACCATATATTTTCTCTTTAGTACCTAATATACAAACCAAATTTCCTCTTCACACTTTCTACAACATAAGCCAAAAGTGATTTAAAAAAACCCTAGGTTGTTAATTGCATTTTAATGTATGTTTGATTTCCTTGAGTTTTTTTCTTTTACTTGCTCTTTGTTTGAGGTGTGAGTTTCATCATTTTATCTTTTATTTCCTCTCATGGTCTTTACTAGACAATAGTTGAGGAATCAAAATAACCAATAACCACCTTCTTCTTCCTCCATGGAATATACCTCTAATGTTGAGGGTTCCCCTCATTTTTTTCCCCCTCTTACTAGGCCACTGATTATTGCTAAGGGTGATCTAGATTTTGCTACCTTCCTTGATAATATCCTTGTGGCTCTTCAACATTACCTAAACACCTTATCTAACAATGCCACTTTTGCTTCGATTCCTCCTATGGATTCTCCCTATGGTATTCCTCCACATCTTCTGGTGGGTGCCACCTCAACCCAACCCATGATCACCTAAGCCTCTTCTTTTAATATCCCACCTACCACCACTCCCCAAACTCCATCCAACATCCCAATTAGTAACCAAACACCTACTACCCCAGCCAATACCTCCAACATTAGATCAACTTTACCTTTTATTACCTATACTCCTTCTACCATAGGGGTATCTTCTACCCCTATTTCCACCATTCACCTTTGTTTGACCAACACACCAACTTTTACCCCACTTTATATTTTGCTACTTTCCATACCTCAAACCCTCCCACCTATTAGCACGAGAGTTACCACCCACCAACAACCAACTATGACTTTCCTACCTTCAACCCAATCTACATCCATACTACCATCCCTAAACCCAAACATACCTCTAACACAACCCATATCAGTCCCCAAATAAGTATTCATGACATCTTACCCATATGTTTCTAACCTACAAGGATACATAACACCTTTTACCTAACCATTTATGTCAATCAACCCTTATGTGACACTATCCCAATCTCCTATGACTGCTTACCAATATGTGTCTTCTTTAGCACCCTCCATCACTTATCCATGAATTGATACCACCTAACCTTAATAAAACTTACCACCTCATTATGTATCTTCCCAACCTCAAATATATTTGGTCCAAATGTTAATGGATAAAATGACCAACCTAGAGTCATCTATCTTTAGGTCTCAAAACCTTTTATCCTATGATCAAATCTATAATAAATCCATCCATCCATGCATTCCTATCCATGCTTATCCTCCTTAGGGAGAATTACCCAAGTTTTCCAAATTTCATGGCGAGGAGGATCCCCAATAACATTTGAGAGTAGTTTTTCACTCTTAATATTTGATCATGTATGATGATGCCTTTTCCTTCGTACCTTCCCCATGTCTTTATCAAGACTAGCCCTTGATTGGTGTAGTGCCATCGCCAAACACTCCATATTTTCATTATCCCAACTTGCCCAAATATTTTTAGAGAATTTCTAAGTAAATATATCTAAAATGGTTTTTATTACCAACTTATATTCTATTAGGAAATTTGATGATGAATCAATTGCTGACTTCATATCAAGATGGAGAGGTCTCATCAACCAACTTTATTTCTCCCTACCCTAACCTGAGTTGATTGAGCTCTTCTCTTAGGGTTGTGCCAAACATATTTCCCCCCACTCTTAAAGTTCAAACTTTTAGAACTTTTGATGAGGCATTCAACATAACACATAAACTTGAAAACTAAGCCATTGATGAAGGGAAATTAAAACTACAAAACAATAATTCTAGCTTTAAATGTAATGATCCTCCCTTCACCAAAAATACTAACCAATCCAACCATATCAATACTAAATCAAAAACATCTAAAAATTTCGTTTTACTAAGGCTTCCTCCCACCAACTATCAACCAACCCCATCAAACTAATTATTCTAACCCCACCTACCAAAAAACTAAAACCAAAATTGAGCTCCTTCAAAATAGTACACTCCCATAGGGGAGTCTTAAGCTTCAATTTTGAAAAATTGTTCAAATATAACTTCATCCAACTTCCACCTATCAAACCACCTCAACAATTTGATTCTTCTCACACCATGCCTAGATGGTACAATGAGAATGACCATTATGCCTTTTACCAAGTTATTGGACATGACATCAATAGATGTAATACTTTCAAAAGTCTGATTCAAAGCTTAAATGATAGTGGATAAATCTCATTTGATAATCCTAGTGCACCTCCTAATTAGTCCTTTGAGATATTCACAAACCTTTTCCCAATCATACTCCTTCTACTCATCATCATGTTAATAAATTTGAATCATCTCATTCTCATGATGCACATACAATCAACATTATTATTATTGAGCCTATTGTTGATGAAACCACTACCTCACCCACTTCTTCATCTATTTCACTTATAGAAGTAGTGGACTCACCTTTCATTCCTTTGGATACCCAAATGGAGGAGTAAACCACCCCTTTCTCTTCACTTAATGAGATCTTAACTTTATCTACCTCTCCTGTGATGGAAAAACCAAAGGAGACAACCTTTACTTTAGCCATTTATTCTTCTTCCACTACACCCATTAAAGTGGTAGAATTGCCCTCCATTCCTTTGTATACACAAATAAAGGAAGCAACCATATCCATTCCTTCATTTGAGGAAACCACACCTACCCCTCCCATCATAGAACCATCCATTCCCTCTTTGGAAATCACCCTCAAAGAAAAGGTTACCTCACCCACCCAATCACCAATTTTGGAGCCTACCATCAAGAATAAGGATAGAGGAACCATTCCCTCTTCTTCACATAAAGGCTTGATTTTTGAAACCAATGACCAAGGAACCAAAACCATCGACAAGCCCTTTTCTAGACTAGTCTAAATTCTAGAATTCACTTCTCAGCCCAACTTTGATAGAGCCACCTTTTAGCATCATCTAGGGATCCCTTACCAAAACAAGTCTGAATCTTTAACATCACTTGAATCCACCCTTACACCCATTCTTACCTCTTCATCCAATACCTCTTCCTAAAAAACCATAAGAGAATCATCCCAAATACCTCCATCTAACATTTCGAAATCTCCTCATGCTTTTTTTACCAAACCTATTAAGAATCTATGAATTATTCCCACACCTAGTGAAACTCACCCCTCTTTAAAGTTGGATTTAACATCATCTAGTCCACCAAAGAAACCCCCAACCAAACCAATCAAGAAGGTAGAGTTTCCCAAAATTTAACCTAAAACTATACCCATACCACCTCCTTCCCACTTGCCTTCTATCTTAGGAACCCATCTTTCTACCATCCCAATTACATATTATTCCTCTAGTAAACCATCCCCCTTTTCTCTACCTACACATACCCCTACCAAATCCTCTAGTTATCCTTCATTCTTAACTAACCTATCTACCTCTACTTTCCCACCCATATCAAACCCCTAATTATCTAAATCTTTTACTTTCAAATCATTTACCCCAAAGTCAACCATAACTAAGAAATCCCAACCACCAACCAAAACCATTCCACCACCTACAACTTCTAAGGTGCAAATTGCTTATAAAAAGGATCTCAGTCTTAAAACCATAAACCCATCACCTCTAACACCTTTTAATGAATCATACTCAACCATCCTATAAAGGTTATTACAAACTTATTCCATTATCTTACCACCTATCAAACCATTCTACCATTCTAATACCAAACCCTCCTAGTTCAATGATAAATTGATCTATGCATATCATAAGGAACCAAGACATGACATGAATAATTGTAAAGATCTCAAAGCACTCATTCATATACTATATGATTAGAATGATCTTTTATTAGATAAAATTATCTTACCTCCATTACCAATCCTACAATTAACTCAACCTACCCAACATTTACCTACTCTCCCACTCCCACACAAGAGTGAGGAGGAGGAACTGAAGCAACCCCCAAACTTGATAAATCCCCCATTACATACTATTCATATGGTCACTTTATCATGAGCCTAATAGAAGGACAAAGGAAAAGCTAAAGTGTCTATCCCATTAACATACCATTTAACCCCCCAACCCTCTAAATAAATGCATATACTTACACCTTCATATATCCCACCACTAAAACCCAAAGTATCAATTTTGGGAGCCTCTCCCTCCAACCCTTTTGACTCCATCCAACATATCATGTTAAAGAAAACTCACCATCCACTAGTGAAAATGATCCTTTATGAATTAATCAGCACCTTGCCTCATCATCATCAGGAACTAATAGAGGCACTCTATAGAGGTTCAAGCAGATGATCCTCAACCTCTTACACCCTTTGTGTGAGCCCTCTAAATTTTTACCTTTATCACTTTTTAAGATTCTAAAATACCTCCTACCCATCTTGAGGATTCTGATCCTCCCCTCTTTATCACCACATACATCAATCACACCCACATCAAGAGGGTAATGATTGATGGAGGAGCTAGCATCAAAATTATCTCCTCAAATGATTATGACCAATTTTAGCTCCCTAGGAACATCATGCCAGAAAGCACAATGGTTTTTTTCTCCTTTAATGATACCATGGCCACAACCTTAGGGATAGTTGTCCTTCATATCCACTTGAGACCTCACACCATTCCCAAACTATTTTACATTATAGAAGTTGAGTTTTAATATAATGTGTTACTCAAACACCCTTGGATCTGTGCCATGAGTTATGTTCCTTCTACCTTACATTAATATGTCAAATTTGAACACAAAGGTCAAGTTGTTACCATTAGAGCTAACCCTAGTCCTTTTTCCACTTGTAATATGACATATTGGTCTAATGATGTTCTTATTCCTCCATGATCTACATCACCATAAACTACTAACAAAACCACCACACCACTAACCAAAACCAAGAACACTTCCACCCATACCTTTGATGAAGATTCTACTAGTTCATCTATCTCTTACTCCCAAATCCCTATAGAGGACCCCTTGGAATCCACATTTTAACATCTCTCTCTCAGAGAATATCACATTTTATCCTTGGATGCTTTCCCTACTCCACAAGAATATAGGAACCTCAAACATGACCCTTATTATGATCCCAATATCAAAATCATTATCCCTTTCAAGCTCCCCAACCATCAAACAAATTTAATTTATAGGGGACTTGATCAACCAATTCTTGTTCCCACCACTACCTCATCCATCTGATCATTCACCTCTAACTTATCTTATCTCAACAAACCATCCTTTTCCAAAGCTTACCTTTATAGGTGTGCTTGGAAGGGGTTTGGTCTCAACCTTTATGAAGACCTCACAAACAACCCATAGTTAAAACTCAAAAACCTCATGAGTTATTCATCCTTGGGTTCATACCACCCCACCTCACCAAAACCCATCACCACCATCAATGATGAGGATGTCCCATCTTCATGAACCTCATCTCCTTTGAAGTTTGAAGACTCAGATATCATCCCATCTAACTCTTTTTTATTAACACTATTAGTTTGGGCCCTTTGACCTATCAAAAATATAGTCAAACTAAAAACCTTCCTCTCATCCATCCTAAAATGATAACATGATTCCCATATCATCAACACCATCCAACATCAAGATGATGATTCCATTCTCACCTACCTTGGTGTGGGGGATTATTTTATTCATAAATCCCTTCCTCCTAAGAACCAAACCATACTAAATGAATCCACCATTGATGTTAACTTAGATACTTAGGGTAACCCATGTATCATCAAAATCAACTGATCTTTAAATTCCATGGAGGAACAAGTATACCCTTCTTTCCTTCATGATTTTATCATAGCCTTTGCTTGGTCCTATAAGGGTATGCCCAAAATTGACCCTTATATTTCCATCCATAACATTGTCACTCATCTTGAGGTTAAGCCAGTTGGAAAAACCTTCATAGGATATATCCTCACATCACCCTTATAGTCAAAGAATAACTTCAATGTCTCTTGTTTGTTGACTTCATCCAACACATTAATAATCCACAATGGGTTTCTAACATCATTCCCATTACCAAACACAAAGGGGGACTTTGCCTCTACATCAACTTTCATGACCTCAACCTCACTTTCCCAAAGGATTACTTTCCTTTGCTAAACAACAACTAAATTATTGATCTTATAACTAGCCATGAAATGCTATCTCTCATTGATAGTTTCTCAAGATATAATTATATTTTGATTGCCCCCAAAGATCAACATAAAACTTCCTTTATCACCCCATGGGGAACATTTTATTACAATGTCATGACTTTTGGACTAAATAACACTAGAGTAACATATCAACATGCCATGACCTATATCTTTAATGATCTCATCCATAAAATTGTAGAGGACTATGTGGATAATCTCCTTGGGAAATCCAAACACCACAAATATCACCTAGCTATTCTCAATCATCTTTGATTGACTAATCCATTATCATGTTAGAATCAATCCCAAGAAGTGCATTTTTGGGGTCTTATTGGGAAATTATCTTGGATTTGTCATTTATCTTTGATGAATAAAAATAGACCCTACCAAAGTCAGAGCAATCTTGGATATTCCTCCTCTTACTAATCTTAAGTAACTTCACAACTTGCAAGGAAAGCTCCAATCCATCCATAATTTCATCTCCTAATTATTAGATAGATGTCAACCCTTTCACCATCTCCTCAATAAAGACATTTCTTTTAAGTGGACCAAGGACTATCAACAAGCCTTTGATTCAATTAATGAGTAGCTTCTCTCTACCTATTCTTATTCCTCCTAAAGATGACTAGTCTTTCTACCTTTATATATCCACCACAAACCATTACTTAGGGGCAATACTCACTCATCATGATGAACAAAATAAAGATCAAGCCATATATTACATTATCCACATACTTATAGAGTATGAGACTTAGTATACCCATCCTAAAAAACATTGCCTCGCCTTAGTCTTGTGTCTTCTAAACTTCATCATTACCTTCTAAACCACAAAACCTATGTTATAACTAATACCAACCCACTTAGGTACATACACTCTAAACCATGCCAAAACCAATGTATGGCTAACTGGCTTATGCTCCTAATTGAATTTGATCTTGAGTTCCTTTATCAAAAATCCATTAAGGGGCAAGTCATCACTGACCAATTGGCTAAAGCTCCTCTAATTAATAACCAATTGCTCCCTCTTGTTTTTCTTGATGAGTCCATTGAAACTCTTTCTCATGAAGAACCCACCTACTAAATGACCATGTTTTTTAATGGATCCAAATGACAACAAGGTGGGGGTGTTGGAATTATTTTCATTCCCATTAATGGTAAACCTTTTACCCTTTCCTTTAAACTTGACTTTGAATGTACTAAAAATGTGGCTGAATATGAAGCCCTGGTCATAGGTCTCCAAACCACTCTAGCTTTGGGAGTCAAAACAATTAGTATCTTTGGTGATTCCTATTTTGTGATCAACCAAGTCAATATATATTATCAATGTAAAAATGATGTCCTATTGAAATAAAAATAACTCATAGATGTACTCTTAACATCATTTGATCATTACCTTATCTAATCAGTTCCATGCTCTACCAATAAATTTGTATATATAATGACTTACCTTTCTTAAAAAATCCCATATAAACGTATCAAATTTAAACTATTTATCACCTCCATCAATTTATCACACCTTCATATATTAGTTCTAACCTTCCTACCATTTTTAGTGTGGAAGTATCTCCTTCTAACATTTGGTATGACCAAACTTTTAACTACCTTAATCTCAGCATCATTCCTCTCAACCTTTTGAAGAATGCTTAGAGAGCTTTTGTTTAGAGTACCTCTCATTACACAATACCATAGGTAATACTTTAAAATCATTGATTTAATGGCGTCCTTCTCTATTGCCTTCATATTCATGAGGCCTCCCACGCTATAAAGGAAATACATGATAGAATATGTGGGGGACACTTTAGTGGCCTAGCTATCACTAAACATATCCTTTTACTTGTATATTTTTGGCCTACCATTAATAAATATTATTGTGATTATGTAAATAATTATGTTAAATTTCAATATCATTCTAATTTACATCATGCACCTACCCATGGCCTTTGAGTATCCAAAGACTATTGGCCATTCTCATAATGGGTTCGATCTAATTGGGGAAATCAACCCTCATTATTCACAATGACACCAATCTATCATTACCTTCATTGAATATTTCACCAAATGGGTAGAATCCATTCCTCTTATCTCAACCAAATCTAGAAATATCATTTATTTCATCAATCATCATATCATATACCACTTCGGTGTTTCCCATAAGATCATCATTGATAATGGAAAATATTTTAAAAATAAGTCTAGCTATTTGTGATGATTTTGGCATCAAGTTAGGATTTTCCTTTCCCTATCATCCATAAGCAAATGGATAGGTGGAAGCCTCCAATAAAATCCTCAATAAGACGTTGACCAATATTGTAAGTGCTTTAGGTTGAGATTGACATTTGTACATCCCTTTCACTTTATGGGCCTATCACACTAGCATTTGAACCTCTATGAGTTATACAACTTTATCTCTAGTCTTCATATCTGAGGTAGTCTTGCCTCTCAAAGTTTATATTCCTTCTCTTTCCATCTCTCTTCACGAAATCTTTTTTGAGAGTGATTATCATCAAGAAAGTCTCACACGTCTTGAACTTCTTGATGAGCATCACCTCATCATGCTTAATCATCTTCATGTCTATCAATATCAAATCAAGTATGCCTACAATAAACACTTGAAAGAGTGAGAATTCAATATCAAAGACCTCATACTTAAAGAAAATCAAGAGAGATAAATTTGCTTTCAATTGGCTTATAGCCTACATCATAACCCATAAGTATGGATCAGGAGCATATCATTTTTATTCTCTTGAAGGTAACCTAGAACATGATCATCTCAATGATTCACATTTGTGTCCCTTTTATTGTTAAAACAAGGATTGGACTCACCTTTGCATCTAACTTAATCTCATCCCTTGGTTTATGATATTTTCACTCCCCTTATACCTTTACCCAATTCTGAGGACATTTGATTACAACATAGAACCATGTGATTATCCATCATAGTTATAGCTTAATCCTAATCATGGATACCATGGATCTATCAATGACATGGTTCTCATGGATATTTTTCATCTCTCATCAAATGGAATCCCATGATCAATTGTCTCTCAAACCATTTTCCCTCATCTACCATCACTGGAATTTTGTGCTAATAGTCTTACCTCCATAAAGGTATCCCTATAAGCCTAAATATAATTGTCCATGTCTAAACCAAGCATTCAAAATCAAACTAGGATACCAAAATATTACTTGGGTCCATATATCTAGCATTGCAAACTACTCCCTTGAAGGAAAACTATCCAAAAACTTAATTACATATAGATAGACTGTTACCTCAAAGGATAGCTACAACATAAAAACAAATCCAAATTTAGACCACTCCCTTGAAAGATGGGTAACTTAAATTTGAAGCTTCCCACATCGATCAAATTCACTAATCTACAAAACCAATAAAATCACAACAAGTTAGCCACAATTAACTTTTACATATGGAATTAGTATACTTCCTACATCGATCAGTATACACATTATATTAAGGCATGGACCTATCTATTATAGTTATTTGGTAACCTATAGAAGGGGAAATCTAACCCACATCAAGTTACCACATCACCTATTTCTCCTTAACCCATCTACCTATCACCTACTTTTCCTTCTTAAAACTCTCTAAAATAAAGGGACTTTGAGATTACTTGATAAAAAATGACTAGGATACCTTCCTTTTTAATCAAATCATGCTTATAAGAAGCATTCAAAAGGCTTATTTTCATTAAGTCAATCCAACTTCAGTTTTTGTTAGGCCCTTACTAATGAACACATCATGCCTTTTTCTTACCCTTTAGTCATTAGTTCATGTAGACGTGTCTCATAATTCTTCTCTCTTTCCCATATTTAGTGTGTTATCTAAACCTACTTTATGTGTCTTCATTATCTCTCAATATAACATACCATATCCAAATAGTCAACATCATTTTCATCCCAACCTTAATCCATATTCACTCATTAGTCCATATCATATCTAAGCATCTAAGATTAGTCTATATCATATCAAAATAGATTGTAGAGAAGATACAAAAAACTCATTCTCCCTCAAGAATTTGAGATTGGTGACTTAGTTTTGAAAGAGAACCAAAATAACATGCATGTTGAACACAAAAAGAAAGGCAAGTTTTAGCCTTATTGGTTAGGACATATATTGTCATAGAAAACTATGGATTAAGAGCATATCAACTAGCTAAACCTAATGGTGAAAAACTTTTAGAGCCCATGAACATCATACACCTTAAGAGGTTCTACGCATGAACAACTTTGAACCATTATCTACAAGACCCCTAACTTGGGGGTGACTTGTGCTGACATAATTTTATCCCACCCTTTTATCTTACCTTAAATTCATTTTATACTACCCTAATCCACTTTTCATGATTCTAGATAGTAAAGGCTTTGAATCCTTGGCACTCTGAACACATTCTTCATCCCATTGTGGATTTCTCACTTTGAGAAGCATATTCTTTGTTATGTCTAAGGCATGTTATAAGCTTGAACACTTTTTATCCCTTAACTAATTATGATCTTGATTATGTCTCATGAACATTATGAACATCCTCAATAGCAGTTCCATAAAACATTTTAGCTAGGACAATATTGTGCAGTTTAAGACAAGTGAATAAAAACATCTTCTCAATTCTAAATTATTTCTACACTATTATAGATAGGTGAATGTAGATACTTATTTTTTACTTCAAGTTTCACATTATTCTATATCACATTTTCTGCTCTTTATTGTTTTATCAAGATCCCTCCTCTTGATGATTTGGGAGAATAGGCCATTGTAGCTAACGTAGATATCTTATTGGAACCTCTACTCTTAAGATGTGACTCTCCTTGTCTAAATGGTCCCACCTAGTGCATATTTTATCTCAAAAACACCAAAAACATTATTAATACTTTTAAAATACCAAAAACATCAGAACATGATCCACAAAATAGTACAAACATTGTCTAATGCTTCTATACATTTATACATTCCCATTCCACCATGATATTCTATTGCCACTTTACAAGCATAAAAACACCAGTTCATTTCATCTTGTCCTACACTCTTGCCATCTTGTCCCACATACTTGCCATTTTCAAGATCATTCTTTCTCATCTCATCAGCTTCTTATTTTCCATACCATTCTCATTTGTTTATTGTATCTTCCATTTCTTATATAACATTAATCATGCTAGTCTGATCATCATTTTTCTTCTATCCCTTTTTTTGGGAGAACTACGTTTGTCCTGAAGTTCATGTTAGAACATGAATGCATAGAACTATGTAGGCAGTGTCCACTTGTCTTATACATCTATAGTTAGCTTGGCCAACCCCTTCCTTCTTCTCTTCCTCCATTTCTTCTATCATTATTTCTCCTTAATTATGGAACAATTGTTGTGTCATTATTCTTTATTATGATGTGGTGGAAAGTAAAGCCTCTACTGCACATGCATGAACATTTGTCTTTAAACCACACTGATTTAGTTTTTATTTGTGTATGTTTATTTGAGTTTTCTTGCTGTTTTGTTCTATTTTCTTGCTTTTTTATTATTCTTTCACACCTCTCATTTTATTTCTTCTCCTTTTCTCTTTTTATTACTTCTTGTCTCATCTTGGTCTTGTGTTTCCTTGATTATTTTCGATTATTTCTTTTGTGTTTCATAACATCTTGATGATTAATATGGATATTGATTGTCTATATCTTGATCTTATGTTATTATGTTGTTCTTGGACCATTTTGTTTATTTGATTGTTGTTGGTGTCTTGTTTTTCTATTTGATTTTTATTTTCTCTTTTGTGTTCAAGAATACCTTGATGATCCACATCGATCTTGATTATTCATATCTTGGTCTCATGTTGTTAAGACATTCTTGACTTTTATTTTTTAACATTTATGTTATTAATTAAGTCTTGATTGATCATATCTTGATTTCAACTTAGTTTCATATATGTTTATCTTTTTTTTGTTTTTGCTTTTTTGTTTAAATGTAATTCACTGTAACTCTAGTTTTGATCATTGTTTTACCATTATCCTTAGTTATAGATATTCAAATTTGAACTAGCTCAAAATAATTAGAATCTTATATCCTTCTAAGTTATTCATACTTATGATGCCTAATTTATTTTTCTATAGCAAGCACTTTGTGCTCAAGTCTCAAAGTCTTAACGTTAACATTAGCTCTGATGAATGATTATCAAAAACACTTTGCAAAACCTAGGATCATGATATAGAATTAGGCTTCTAGGTATCATGCATTTTAGGCTTCTCTGTCTATGATTAGATGTGAATCTCTTTTCATACATTATAATTATAATCAATTCTTGGTTATTTTTCATCATTCCTCATTCCATTCTCTCCTAAACATGGGTGAACTAAATTAGCCTAAAGTTCATGTTGGAACATGAGTCCATGGAAATATGTTGGCAATGCTCAATTTTTATTGAGGTTAGCTCAGCTATCTACATTCTTATTTTCATCTCTCTCATCACTTTATGCATTGTCATATGCTTAGTTTTATATGGCTTTCTTAGCCATTACACCATCACATGTACATTTACATCCACTCACTTTAACCTATCTTTTGGGTTATATCTTTGAGTTATTTTTCTTGCCAATTGCCCATGCTGGGGCCCAACATCTAGACAACATCCAAATCAAATCATCTCTATTGGGGTAAAATCATTATTTATTCTTTATCAATGATCAAAATTCACCCTACTGGGGCAAAACTATTTTATCATGATCACATTTTCTCTACTAGATTACTTATTATATTCTTTGTGGAGACCCTATTCTAGTGATGTTTTCCTTCTTGAAGTAAAACATTCTCTCTTTTCCTATAATTCCAAGCTCTCCATAGTAATTCCCATGATGGAAATATTTTAATGTTCAACATGTCTTGATATTGATCAATGCCATAAGCATGAAACTTGTACTCTCAAATTGGATATGTTTAAAGTGTGTCCCTTAAATTTATGTATTGTATCTTTCCCCTTCCCCCTATCTTTAGGGCCTATTATACCTCTAATTATATTTTGATCATTGATGGTAATCACATGTGCAAGCATTAGCTCATCTGGATGTGATCTATTCCATGGGTTAATCTCTCACTATATCTCTCTTTTCAAGTGCCCATCTTTTTCTTCCATCCTAGTATGTCCTCTTGAGGGGGCATCATGGGTTTATTCTAATTTATTATTGACAACTCTTTTCTTTGAAAAGATGTTGCTTCACCTAAATGTCTCATTACTCCTCAAATAGAGGAAAAATGTAGACATCTAATTCCTAATACCATTTGTGTTGAAATTGTCAATCTCACTCGAATTGTACTCAAATGCACATTTTAGGTCAAAATACATAAAACACCCTAAATTGTTCAAAATTGTCACTTAAAAGTTCTAGTTTAGGTCAAAGTATCCCTAAATAGGGCAATGCATTTTATGGGCCAAGCTAACTTTGACTATATCATTTCGAGTCAAAATGAAACTTTTGCCATTTAGTGCTTTAGATCACTCTTTTATTCTAATTTATTTGTACACATCACATACCTTTGTTATTTGGTGTTGGAAACATACTAAATGGGAATACATCTTCAATAAATCTAACATCACCTTCTAATTCCTCTCTAGTCAAATTACAACCTAGTAATATGACTTTTTGACAATTTGGATTAATTGTGCACCAATTTCCAAAGAATTGCATTAAACTTGATTAAAATTACTTAAGATAATTAATCCAATTTAAGAGATTAAGTAATAATTCCATAGATATTTTTGAATATCTCATTATTGTAAATTGATTTTGAATATATGCATCACCTAATGACATCATCTATGGGATGGCATCCATCAAGCCATAAGTGCATAAAATATTGGGATTATGGGTCACCCCTGCCTAGTTAATTCCTCACATGCCTCTTTAATTCTTATTTATCTTGAAGATATTTATGAGTTTAATTCTAAATATTAGTATTATCCATGGCCACACATCTTAATCTTGAGATGGACAGTCATGGTTGATCTTAACCAATCTCAAAAATTTATAAATAGAGAGGTCATGGACATGAATTTTAAGCTTGATTTATGCAAAGTTATTATGCATAACTGTCTCTATAATCCTTTTCAATAGACCATTAAAATTAGTTACAAGATTCATTTATAGGCTAGTTTAGTGATTTAGAATCATGAGCCTAGGTTTTATGGAGTGTTCTTGAGACATTAGAGGAGTTTTCCACCTTTGTTGACAAAGACAAGGATGCTTGATTAAGGGAGAACATGTTTTTGAGCCACATGGGTATGGTGAATACATTTGGGAAGGTAATATGATGTTGCTTTCTTTCATTTGTTTCTTGATATCCTTTGTAATTCCCATAGGAATAAATAGGCTTAGTTAGTTATTTCTTTATGCATTTTTCATAATTTTTGGACTAATGTTTGACTAACTTGATTTTTAATACTCTCTACACTTCCTACCTTAGATACCTACCAATGACACTGACCCTATCTAGATGACTTTTTAGGAATGACCTGATCAGCTATGACCAACACTATGGACTGATTAACCTATCATATGTCTCCCTAGAACCTGACATTATTTGTATCAATATTGGTAACTTTAGTATTATGTGATATTGATTATCATACTTAGTCATATTTTATGTACATATTTTCATTTCAAAGGCCCAACCCATTTTGTGTCACCCACCTCATGACTCACCTGATATCATTTATCAAACCTTGACCTAATTTTGCTTTCACCTCATCACCTCCTAATTTGAGGGGAAATACCTCCTCCCATACTTGAAGCAACCTGAACTTGAACAACAATCTATTTTTGTTTAGAAACTTGTTAATTTATGACAACATAAAAAAAGGGTAAAATGTAGATGTTCAAAAACTACACAATTTTAGAGGTCAAAATGCCTAGAACCCCTACTCGATGCTGAAGCTAGTTGACCACCTAGTTGACCTAGCCCATTTATTAATTTACTACATTAACTTTTTAATTCACTCCATTTAACCCATTTTCCATTAGAACCTCCACCATTTATTGTCAACCTAACCATCGACGATTAGCCTGACTATCTATAGTCGGGTCTCCAATAAATATTTAAAGTATTACTAGCTATATGAGATAAGCATGGCACATTTATCAACTTCTATTTTGTGATGCAAAGTAGCTTTAAAGAATTGTAATTATACACTTTCTCCTCTATCCAATTATTAACTTCCTCTTACACATTTAGTAGCTTCATCCTATAAAAGGAGAGAAGCAAGAAAAGAAATGAGAAAAAAATTGAACAATATGCATCCAAGCTATCTTACTTACAGGTATCCAGTGTCCCTCCATCAAGCAAGTAAAATTAATGGAGACTCAAATCTCTATCAAAATCACTTTTCAAGGCCAAAGTACTATCACTATAGCCAAATTAATTCAATCTTCCACTACTGAGTTATAGGTATCTCTTACTTGTTTTCTTTGATTTATATTCCATTTCTAACCTCCCTGCCCTATCAAACCCATCAATATCTTATTTTACATTCCCTTGATCCATAACAGACCTTTGTTTTCCTAATTACCTAATCTATATTCCTTTTTTGATCATTCTTAGAATCACATAGGTAACCGTTGATGGTTATCCTAACTATTAATGGTCACCTCAACCATTGATGATCACCCAACTGCTAAAGATTAGCCTAACCATTAACAGTTCACCCAACTCTTGATGGTCATTATGGTAGAATATAATATCTAGTCATTTTCACCCCCTTAACCCCAACCAAACCCTATTTTATATGTTCTTGACTATTTAGAGAGACTTTTCTAATTTTTTGAACTTGACCCCAACTATCTTAGCATGAATATTGACCTACTTTTGCTATATTTAGTGTTTTGGTTTAACAAGCAATTTAGTTTCATCTCATCTTACATGCATTTACTTTCTAGTTATTGAATATGAATTTCATTTCTTTTAATTTATATTAACTTAATTTTTATAAACAATGGATTGAAAGCCTCCTAACAAGAATACACTTATTAGATATAGCTCATGCTAGGTAGTCCACTCAACCATACATCTAATAACCCCTTTTTAGTGTCTTTTTTTATCTACAAGTTATTTCTTCCAAGCCAAAGAGGATTTTTCACCATCATCTTGATCACATGCATACTTTATCAGGTATATTTCTACACACCCTATTACTATTTTCATTACTTGCTTTCGAAGTAAGAAATGAGCAGAAATTAATTTGAAACATCCTCATTTAAAATAGCTTCTAAATTGATGAATTGGACGGATAATCAGTTTGAAAGTCTGAAGTTATTAAAAAAATAAAACAATAAATTGAAATAAGAGAATAGGTTGAAGGAAGAAAGAATCTCTAAAATATAATAAAAGATTGAATATATGGATTATCTTACCCAAAGGCTCATTAATTGCAAGCCTCGTATAAGAGTATATTTAGTCTATCTTGAGGAAAAAAGGAATAAGTTTAAATTTATGAGAACTTACTATGACATGTGTTGTGAAGTAATTGATCCCCTTGCCTTCTTTCAAATCTATAAATAAATATCATAAGAAGAAAAATCACAAGTATGCAAGTTATATCTTCATAACTATGTTGTCCCTTATGACAGGGAATGGAATCCTACCTTATATGTTAGAGATGTACTTCTATAGGCATTTTCATCATATCTATTGAATAAGGAAACAAGAGGAAGAGAAGTAGTGGAATATAAGAAAAAGGAAAATGAAAGACAACTACTTATCAAAAGAGAGTCAATGGCACCTGATGTTATATTGATAGAATGGGATAATATCATGCTAAAAAAGGAAGTCAGAACTTGGTTTGCTAAGAATTGTGATGTAGCCCAAGATTTGTACTTGGGTTTGAGAACTTCTATTGGTCCTACATTAAGAGAATCATATATTGAATAATGGAATGAACTCACTCCTAATTTAAGGAAGAGAGAGCCATATTCCCATTCTAACTTAAATTCAACATTTAATAGGATCACAAAGTATATTATTCTTGCAGGTGAAATGGGATCTCAATTTTTAAGCCTCACATTCCATCCCCCTCTATTTTGGTATCCTATTCTAGATTGACAGGATAAAGCCCCATTATATGAATCTAGGGAGGTCAGAATTTGGGAATTCTTTGAACAGAGGTGTGGATTTTATGCTCACCTTGCTAGTGGTGTCATAGATCACATGGATTTTAGAGTTCTTTGTGAAATGGAAATGAACAAGTTTGTTTCTCATAGTCAAGTAAGATCTTAAGTTTGGGGGTGTGATTAGCCCTAGAAATGTATTGTTCTTGTCCTTATTTACCATACTTTTGAGTGCTTTTTTGTAAAGTTTCCTTCCATATTGTCATAAACCTACAAATAACATTATGTTTCCATACTCTTTTAATAGTTATAATTATGTATTGGAATTAAATATATGATATTTATCTTCTTCTATAGGATGATTTTTATATAATTTGTTTTAAGGATGTTTTATAGAAATAGGTATATAGCACGGAACATCATGTAGCAAAAGAATCTCATCACATGGTCTATCCTATAGCCACTGCATGATCAAAGCTGAGAATAAATAGATTTTGATTCCTTTTTCAACTGAATCATATAAATAATTATAACCTCCATGGAGCCCAATAAATAAGTGATTGAATAATGAAATAACTTTGTTTGCCTACATCAATGTTTTATAATTCACATGAAAGATGACTTTAAGAAAAGGATCCAATTTCAGTTATCCTAAGTCAAATGTTTCTTAGATTATAATATATATTGTTTTGTATAAAACAATCTCCTCTATGATGTGTGTGTGTGTGTGTGTGTGTGTGTGTGTGTGTGTGTGTGTGTGTGTGTGTGTGTGTGTGTGTGTGTGTGTGTGTGTGTGTGTGTGTGTGTGTGTGTGTGTGTGTGTGTGAAATAATAGAGTTGAGAGATAGTAGATATTGATTAGAAATTATTAGAAGTACATTTTGTCAAGTAATTATTATTGTAATTACCTGTAATAATTCATTCATATATTTTTTATTATTATGAACAAGCATTTATAAATTTAACTAAGTGTTATGAGAGGAAGGATTGAAGCTAAATTCAAAGGGAGGAAGGACCCCCTTTAGAATTCTTGTAGTAACAATCCAACCCATTTTAATAGCTAAGCATTTTATTTGATTTGTTTATGCATTATATGTTTTATTTATAAATTGTGTGATTTACATTCTTGCTTAGATTTTTTTAGGAAAGCTTCCAATGTATAAGCATTTATTTCATAGTATTATGTTCATGTTTAATTTCAACATTACATTTACTACATTAATTTAACATCTTAGATTAAAATTAGAAAAAGGTCAAATTAGATGATTCAGTGTGCACATATAGTGAAGTCATCTTATCAAGTCTACACCTTTGATTTAACATTTAAATGAAGTAGAAGGTAAGATCTATTATAACTCTCCTTGTTCATTTTGATTAAGAGAAATATATCTGATTGTGAATCAACTTCTAGTCACCTTCTAGACACTCATTCCTCACATAGTGATAGTTGTATTGATGCAGATGTATAAATTATTATCAAGTGTATAATATTCAAAAGTCATCTACTTTAAAAATATTTTGAATCCCAAGGGTCAGCCCATTTATCTTTTTGAACCATACCATGTGATATTTTTAAAATGTGTGGTATAAATGCAAATCTAATCCAACTCATTATTCATATATAAAATACCAAGCAAACACATATTTAAGTTTACTTAATTAAATACTCAACTAACTTATACTACTCTATTATTCTCTATTTTTATATCAGTCATAGAAGTAGTCATATTATAGGTTTGAAGCACTCAAATAACAACCTATGAGCATTATTTGTCAAGTTAAAATCTTGATCATTGAATGTATTTGCATATATTATATTTCACCCTTGTGCAGACACAAGCCAACACCTATGGGAGAACTACATAATTTTGAGTCCATCCTTAGAGTATTATCTATGTAGGTAAGATTCATTGATAGAGGGGTACTTAAGGTCAACTCAACACCATGAGCCCATTAACCCATTTTTGGAAAAATACAAAGACCTAAGGTGAAGATCCAAGGTTTCATCCACATACAATAATTGATAGCTATGTGAGATAATAAAAGACATAAATATAAAGGTGATATAAATTACAAAAGGTTCTAGGTGGTCACTTCAAAATACAATGAATATTCCATATATGATAGTTGCCTTGAGATTCAGATAGAAGCATCAACATAATTGTCCACTAATTTATGTAATTATTCAAGCCTCTAAAAACAATATTTCCATAATATGACCACTAGATCTTTATCTTGTCCCTTCCTATTTCCACCTCTATGCTTCTCATATCTTCTTGTGTATTTATAGAGAAGCTAAGTATTATATCTTATTCATGTTTATGCAATCAAACTACTATTTTGAGTGTACTTTATATATTTACCACAACTCAACACATTAATTTAGAATATTATTTATCTATGTTTTTAATTAATTGGCCTGATCTAGAATAGTTTTATCCATCCTAGTGTATATACTATTTTTAATTGAGTTTAGTGAAAAGAATAAATAAGATAGATTTGTAGCTAATAAACAATGAATTACCAAAGCTACAAGCTACAAAGTAAGAAATTATAGAACAATTAAAAAGAGAGGATAATATTACAAACACACACATAAGTAAGACCCAAATGATATATTTTATTTCACAAATGGTCTCTAATTTACTATTTCCCATACAATTGCTTATAACACCTTTCAAACGACCCATCACATTCCTCTATGACTCTTCACTCATTATGACCTTTTTACTTCTTTTTAACACCTCACTTATCCATTTTATTCTTTTTATTACAATTAATAATATCCCTTTTACCCTTGCTAACACTCACCTTGACTTAGATAGGTGTCTCACCCTGAGACACACAAAGACAACAAAATCAAATTTTTACAATTTTTATCCATTACAAATGCATTTGAGGAAATATATATTACTCCTACTCCTACTATCCATGGCATCACATGATGGAGCTTCATGCATCTCTACTCTACCTAATCTAAAACCCCAAATACATTTACAACTTTTTAAAATTATAAATACTTGGCTTGAAACTATGTCAAAATATAATAGAATCCAATTTTGAAAAATAATTATGAATATATATCAAGGAGAAAATAAATAAAACAAAACTTAATATGATGGTAAAATATAATAATCTTTGCATACTTATGACATACCCCTATAATATGAGTCATTCCTTATATTACACACCAACCCAACTAGCTATGTGAGCCTAGTTATAAAATAATGCATATCATCTATGTATCTCTATATTTTATTAATTTCCTCTTGAGGATTGTAATGCATCCTTCAAACCTACAAACTTTTCCATCTGATTATACTTTCTCTATGTGTTTATGACTTTATGCATTGCACGTTCTTTTTATTTTCACCAAACTCCAAAAAGGGTTAAATAGAATAATGGATTATGTAAAAATATATGTTCCTAGTGTATACACTCAAATTTAATGATTAAGTTCTTGAAAATGTTTAATATTGATAATACTTACCTTATTTGGGATATTTTCCATTTGGTTAAATTGAAATATATATAAGAGCCTTCACTATTATATTCACTATTTTGAAATTATTTAAAACATCATTCAAAAATCCCTTTTCTACTTAGATATTTTTTCCAGATAAGTTTAAATAATTTATGTCCTTTTGGGACAAGACCACACTAGGTTTGACATGACTTCAACTCAACCTTTTTCACTAGTGTGCCCTTATCCCCAACACTCTAACAATCACTTTTTTAAATTTAAAACACTCTATGTCGGCCCTCCCTTGATTTTATAAAATTTTATTATTGGATATATTTTAAATTTACCACTATATAAGCACATCAAAGTCACTCAACACACTAATTTAAATCTTATAAAAAACATTGCATATTGAGAAAAGGAAAAATAATATTTCCAATTCAAGTTTTGACTTATTGCAATAGTCATAGTCTAATTATAAAGCTATTTATTGAAGGTAAAAGGAATTAATTATCAAGAATTCAAGTTAATCCACTAGTTACATACATATAGTGAAAATATTAAGATTTCACATACCTCTTTAGTGTATGTGAAAGAACTAGGGTTTTGATATATTAGGTCTTTTACATGTTTAATCAATTTATATAGTCATTCAGTTAACCATATTTGATAGCCATAGACACTTAGAAAATCACCTATACAGTCAACCCAAACACTATTGTTGTCAAAGGAAAAGGCCAAAGTGTGGCCCTATACAACTTAATGCACTCCTATCCCAATTCATTTTATAATTATAATTTCATGTGTGACGTAGTACAAAGACATTTTTAGTTAGTTTTCTAGTCAATAGTCACCTTGCACAGTCAACATACATAAGATCCAAGTTAGGTTTGCATAATATTTTGGAAGTTACTATTTATAGATCATTCCAAAATATGTATTTTGCTATATTTTATATTTAGGTTATGTAAATTCTATAATCTAAATAAGCATTTAAAAATTTTAATGGTTTATATAATTTCATTGTTAACAAAACTAACCATTAAACATTATAGTGAATCCATGATTTTTGTATGAACATTGCTTTCTATTTTCTTTGTTTTTATCCTAGGATTTCATATAAATTTATATATATTATTGACACTAAAAGATGATAATATTCGACATTGAGTATAAATCCAAAATCATGATTCAATATTATTTGACCTTAGATCTCAATTTGGGAGAAAAGAAATTATCTTCACCTCGGATAAATTATGACACTGAAGCATTTTATTTTGACCTCAATTTGATGTTTTTGATCTCTATACCCAAAAATAATTTGAATTTTATTTTATAAATATTTTATATTACTTTCTTCTTGTTTTTATTAAATGTTTTCCTTTAATTGTAAAATGACATAGATAGTTGTCATTTTTGGCTATGTTGTGACCTATTTTTCTAGCAACATGAAATGAGGGATACAATCCCAATACTTAGGCCCTAGACATTGTTATACATGGATTTTAATTTACCTATACCTCATGATATATTGGAAATTCCCAAGGTCCTTTACTTATAACATAGGAAGCCTCTATAGATATTTGATTTGTGGTGCACTTGAGAGGAGTGTATCACCCAAAGAAGTTACTCTCACCATACCATCAAAGACATGATAATGGGATATAATTCATGGTTTATCCTTTGTATTTAGTGATATAAAATATTGGGATGACACTAATTTAAAAATGATCAAGTATAATTGAGAGCCCACACAATCATTCAAACCCTTGTCTAGATCACCCTTTACACCTTATTTTTTGCTTGTATTGTATTCATAATCACTAGCTCCTTTGTACATTCAAGATTACTTGATAGCACTAAGTTTTGTATTTGTTTCATTTAAGACATTTAAATTGTTTTTATATGTCATGTATACTCAAAGTAAATATGCTAATGATGTTCATCTTCTAGATAAGTTATTCTCTACTTGTAATATGCCTTTTAGTTATGATGATGAATGGATAAACCATAACAAGAAATAAAAAATGGAAGAAACATATATGCATGATTATGATTTTGATGATATAGAAATGAATAGATAATTTGATTTTGATGAAAATTGGGAACATGAGTCCATAGAAGTGAATTCACCTCTAGATTTGTCTCTAATTTCATCTTTATACCCTTCTTCAATCACAATTCTTGATTTCTCTTCGGTTTCATATTCAGAATCTTCTTTGGTTTTAGCTTTAGATTAATCTTTGGTTTCACCTATAGATTCCTCTTTAGCTTTCAATATGGATTTACCTTTAGATTCTACTCGGGATCCTCCTTTACCTTATTTCTTAACTCATAAATTAGAGTAAAAAACATTATAAAAATGAATATCTACTCTCTCTTAAATTTTCACCTACCATTCTAAAATAGTAACCTTATCCTTGCATACGTAACTTATTTTAACACCTTGTTAATGCGCTTTATCACATTTGCACTTATAAAATAAATACACATAAAATAGTCTTAATGAAGGATGATTTTCATGAAAAAATTCTTGTTTATCCTTCCCTTGAAGTGTAAAAGGATATTAATGGTAATGAAGTCATCCTTATTCTTTCTAATTACTAGATATTAATATTAGATGCCATAGTTATTTCTCCTTGTCAACCAAGGATGATGAATTCCCTTCCTCTTCCATTAGCACATCAAAAGCTAAAATTGAAAGTAATGACATTCATTTTTACACATCTTGTGATGTTTCTTCCACTTAAATCTCATGCTTGTCTCCACATGATGTTACCCTTATGCCACTATGTCATAATATTAGCATAGAATTACTAGATGATGACAATACATCTTTTTCTAGTAATACTTATTCTAATGCTATCAACCAACAAGAAGCAAGTGACTCATATATATCTTATCCTTATACATCTTCCTATTATAAATAAATTTTAAATGGATAAAATTAATAATATAATTCAACCCTTAAATGAACCTATTTAGAACCTCAACATGCCATCACTATAAATCATATCATTAATGTATGTTGTTTATGTTTTTCAAGATAAAGTATGTCACTTATCCTTAGAGGGTAAAGTGTACCACACTTGGGTTAACTCCAATATACTATATCGTAATCCTATTTTTTGTAAAATTTTATAGGTATGTCTCCCTCCTAACTTCTAAATACTTGCATTTTCTATATTTGATGGAAGTGGGGACCCTTACCTACATCTTAGTAATTTTTGAGAAACCATGAATGGATATAATGGTAGTCAAATGTTATTTTAATCATTTCCTTAGAGTCTCATGGGGTGTGCACTTGGTTGGTTTCATTCCCTCCATATTAGATCCTTAAATAATTATTTTGAACTATAGGAACCTTTCTTGATATACTATATTCAAAATAAGGGACCTAAAATCACTTGTGAAAGGTTACCTTCCTTACATGAAGACAAATCCAAGAAAGTTTGTGATTACAGTTTAATATTTAAGACTTGTATGATTTAATTAATTTATCAAAAAACTAATTAGGAAGTCCAATATATTTTTTAAAGGTCTTATTTACCCATTAAAAGTGAATCTACTTTATCATGCTTGTGAGTCATTTTTAGCTCTTTGTTATGAGACCCTATCATTAGAAGAAGAAATTGGTATTGTTCAATTATTAAACAATATAAATGAGGATAATGAGTTACATAAAGAATATTCACATAAAAAAATATAATCATGTAAAGTTGATGTGCATATTCCTAATAAGATGAAAGAGTTAAATTATAAATTATCTTCTAAAAACACAAGTGCTACATAACTCCCTAATAAGAAGGCACATATTTATTTTCATAATCCAATGCATAATGTTGAATTTACCATGGATAAAGTCAAAGCCATAAATTAAGGAAAGGAATCCATTCTTAAATTTATTAATCACACTTATTCCTTTACATCAAGGAAGTCACAACCTCTCAAATATGCTTTCAATGATCAACCATATCATATTTTAAATACATTTATGGATAAAAGGTTAATAAAATAACTCCCTAATTAATAGCACCCTCATAATCAATTGGAAAAAATTGAAAGGCCAACCATTTTTTACTTATCATGGAATTAATGTACACCATGATAATGATTGTTATACATTACAAGGAAAGATAAAATAACTTGAAAATAAATGTATTAAATCATTTAAAAAATTGATAATAAGCTACCCAAGTCTTCATCTCTATCTTATAAATCTCTAAATGTTAAACAAAAAATTTCTAAAAAAATCCAATACAAGATATAATGGTTTATAAGGATTTTATTAATGGAAAATGTCAAGATAAAGACACCATTGATAGTTGTAAAATTAACAATATAAGCAACAGAAAAAACATTAACACGATGTTTTTAAGGTGTAAATTTTTCAAAATTCAAAAGTGCCAACTAAGTTAACTACACAAGTATGGATTCCTAAGTCAAAGTAATTACAAATTGGGCATAAGGAAATACATATACATAATGAACCAAATATTACATGTACAAGAAATAAATAGTAACTAATTTTTACACATTCATTTTCCCATCAAGTTGATAATTTACTTAATTTTAATGCTCAAATTTCAAAAAAGAGATACATGAACTAGTTATAATTCTATCAATTAATACCAATATAACATAATCTAAGCATACATATAAATGAAATTATCAAATATATATAAATAGATTAGTCCCTAGTTATTATGCACCATTTTTTAAGTCATGAGATGAAGCAAAGTTGAAGTTATGGGGTTCAAATTTGGCTACTAAGACAAAAATAACTAAGTTTTTATACTTACCCAAATTTGTAAAAAGGGATAAATAGAGCCAAGTAAAAATATTTATGAGGTCAAAATTTGCACACAAGGAGGTGTTAGGATAAAATGATCACATGGGTCTATTAATTTTTGTGCCTAGTTTATATGTGTTAAATCTCAAGTCAAACAATGCAACGTGACAAAATATATGCTTGAGAAAATTAGGGCTCTAAGGTAGTTTGATAGTTTTTTCCAACACTTAGTAAATTTATAGGTTATAAGAAAAAACTAAGAAGGTATGTTTATGATGTCATATGTTTCATGTATGAAGGCTTTAGGAGAAATTGATTATATGGATGGAATCTCTTATGTAAGGATCATATGCACTAATTTGATATTCATGAAACTAAGCATGACAAGAGTTATGTAAGGACAAAGTTGGCCTTATAAGGCAAGTTCTAGGCATAGCTACCTCTAGATAGAACAAGCGTAGTAAGTACATTAATGGAATTGTATCTTACATATCCTAATGATTTATACATAATTTAGCATATGGGTTTGTTCACTTTTATTCCTAGTTAATATGGTCCAAATTTTAGATCAGGTAATTAAGCAAAATAAAATTTATGTAGGTGTAAATGTAGCCTTCCAGGCATATTAAAATGGTCTCCATAATTAGCCAAATCTACACAAGGTAAAGTTTGAGCTAGTTGGAAGATCAATGGTTCACACTTAATCGAACATTAGAGATTCAACAAAGTGTGATGATGTCAAATTTTCAAAAGGACCTCCAAGTTAACATGAAAGTGACAAGTGTCATAATCATAAAGCCTAGATAATTAATCTATGGTACAGGTTAAAGTCAAATTTTTAAAAGGTCAAAAAGCAATGCGAGGATGCCAAATGTCTCAATAATAGGAATTGATAGCCATGTAAAAAAGGCACACACTTATTCTAAGTGTTATATCTTCGAGGGTTGGATAGATATAAAGATTGAGATTTTCAAAATATCTAATGGTGTATAGATGATCATGCAAAGGAGATCTAATAAAGTGAATGGACTCAAATGATATAAAGTGATTGATGTTTATCGACACAATATAAAGTTAAAGATCAAGCAAATTTGAGAAGATCTACAGAGTGAAAGTGATCCAAAGATATAGGAAGTAGTGAGATGAGGTCAAAGTGTCAATGTTTAATGACCAAGTCAAGGTGAAGATCATGCAAGTTCAAAGATCTAACAACATTTGAAAGCTTGGATGAGAAATATCTAATAAAGTGAGTGGACTCAGATGGAATAAAGATCTTGATGTTTAACATCAAGAAAGAAGTAAAGATTGTGCATCTTTTAAGATCACATAACACATAGAAGCTCAAATAAGGAAGATCGAATAAATGTGTTTTAAAGTTAAGACAATTTAATAGAGACCATCAGATCATGGTGCTATAGGTAAGATCAATGATTGAAATTTAAAGTCACGTCCTGACAAATGGTTAGTTGGAGAAACATGTAGGAAATTGAATATAATCTTTATATCTCAACACATACAATAATATTGATCAATCCAACTAATCAAATATAAATTAAAGAGCCTATTCATCTAAACTTGAGTCTAAAAAATGATATAGATAGTAAAGAGACCTATAATTATGGTGTAATGAATGGAATTGAGACGTGGGAAACTAATAGTTCAAGTCTTAATGAACTAAATTTTAGATATGATATGATGTGTTTTTAGTCTAAGTGTGAACACAGAGAAGAGGCAAGCCCTAGATCATTTATTACACACACACACACACACACACACACACACACACACACACACACACACACACACACATGATATCTAGGACAAAGAAAAAATGTGCTAAATAATTACATTTGATATTGAGCCAAACTAAATATGAGTAGAGTGGTTGGTGAAGGAAACTAAGTGTGTTGAATAAGTAAATATCTAGACATAGGACAAGATGAATAAAGAGGATCAAAGAGGAATAAAGGCATGAAGAGAATGTGTAGAGGATGATTAATTGTAGAATAGATGTATAACAAAAAATAAAGATTTGGATTCATATATGAATCTGGCTTGTAAACTAGTGTTGTATCTCCATAGAAGAGTCTGATAGGTTGGTGCCATCAGATAAGCTGATTGGGTGCTCAGATTAGGGAGTGGGTGCTTCCTTAGAGTTTAAGATCTTAAATCAATGGATCAATGTCTCCTTAGGATTGGTGTCCTTAAAACATTATAACTAGCGAGATTTGCCATTGAGGCTTTGAACTATGAGGCTAGATTTAGATAGTAGACTCTAGTAGCTATTCTCACTTTGGTTTTTTCCAATGGGTTTCCCATGTATACATCTAGTGTCATGATTATTTGTGTGTGTATGATCTTTGTATGGTTGATTTGATCTACATATATATTTTAATCTACATTGAAAGTATTTAAATAACTAGTTTTAATTGATATATTGATTCACCCCCTTCTTAATATCTAGTTGTATTCCAATAATTGGTATTAGAGCCTAGGGTTCCTTGAAAGAAGCTTAATTAGCTTAGGTAGACCTTGGAATAGTGAACACAATATCTAGTCAAGAAGGATCTTCATCAAAGAAGGCACCTCTCTTTGATGGATCTAACTATTCATTTTATAACATAATAATGGAAACATATTTATCCTAATTAGGGTTTGATGTATGGATGTCTATGGTAAGTGGATATACAACCCCTGATATAACTCTTATTGATCAAGCTACCAAGAAGGCATACGAGAGAAATTCTAAAGCATAAAATTTTATTCTTTATGGATTGTCAAACTTAAAGATTGTCAAATTTATGCACTGTCAGAATACACAAGACAAAGAAAATGTTAAAGGGAATCTATGAAGGAAATGAAAAGGTAAATCAGGACAAGTGACAAATCTATAAAGGCAAGTTTGAGAGCCTTAAGATGAATAAAGAGGAGAATATTGTGGACTACCTCCTCAAGGTATATGAAATAGTAAATATAATCAGAGGTCTTATAAAAGAAATGAAAGAGTCAATCATTGTCAATAAGGTTTTAAGATCTTTGCCATCAAGATATGATTCTAAAATATCTACAATAGAATAAGCAAGAGATCTATATAAACTTATTGTTGATGAGTTGCATGGGACCTTCATAGCATATGAGATGAGAATGGGAGAGATAGGCACGTTCAAGAGAGAAGTTAAATTCAAAGTAGCCTAGAAAGTAAAGGAAGAAACATCAACATCTAAATCTAAGGAGACTGATGAAGAAGAAACTAACTTTGTCAAAAACCTAAAGAGAGAATCTAGAAAGTATAGAGGTAAGTTACCCTTCAAATGCTTTAATTATGGTAAAGTAGGACCTTTTGTTACTAAATTACCTCATAAAAAAAAGGATAACTCTTATCAAGTATAAAGTATCAAAAAGGTGAAACCCTACTATCCTAAGAAGAATAACTTCTTCGAAAACAAGAAAGGTTTGTACACAAAAGAAGACAGTGACTCAATGGAAGACAATAATAGTTCAAATGATGATCATGACTCTACTTTTGTGGCTAAGGGAAATTAATTTTTATTCATGATAGTAGGATTAACTTCTACAAATCTAGATCAAGATGAAGTTGAATAATTGAATGAAGAAGAAGGAGAAGTGGATCTAGAATTTTAGCTCATATGTGCTCTAGATGAGATTGATAAGATGAGAAAAGAGAACTTAAAACAAAATAAGGTTGGACAAAAATAAATTGAGAAAATGTCTAAAAGTCTTGAGAAATATGATCAAATGGTAATTAGCCTAAAGACACAAGTTGAAGAGGCTAAAATAATAGAATATGTAGTCAAAATGGAACTACAATCTAAATCTGATGAATGTGTGAATCTTGAGATAGAAATAGTGGCTTAGAGAAACGAACTTGAAAAAGCCAAAGGTAAAATAAATAAAAGTATGAAGTTGATAGGAGGATCAAACATTCTTAATGAACTAATCAACTTATCAACTCTCAAAATCCCTCAAAAGAGAGATCAAGTCTTGGTTATAATAAGGGAAAAAGTTCCTCAACTAGTACATCTACTAACCTATATGAAAACTTCAAAGTAGAAAGAGAATCAGGAGTAAAGAAAGAAAAATATTGAAAGGATACAAATAAAAACTCAAGCATAGCTAATGTGAAGAAAACTAAACTTGAAAAGAAGCTTGAAAAGAAAATGAAGACAAAGGTAGTTGATGTTGTTGCATACACCAAGGTGAGAAACTTGAAGAAGCCATAGCTTAGAATAATTTCTCATGTTACACCAAGTAATTATATGAACAAGTATTTCTCATATTTTTATGGTTATTGTTATAGCTATAATCATTTTGGTCATAAGGCTAGTAATTATAGAGTTGTAACTATAAGGAGAATCAATTTTGTAATCAAAAATTCAATTAAACCCTTGGTGGATACAAATGTAATGTTTTATAATTACAATAAATTTGGTCACATAGACAAACATTTTAGAACTAGCTTTGTAAGATCAAAAGTAAAAAATGTAAAGAAAGACATGCCTCCCAATGTGAACAAAGGTTCACTAGTTTCTGAAAAGAATCTAAATAAGAAACCTAAGGATGTGTAGAGAGTGGAAAATCAATCCATGATTGCTCAAACTACACTCCATGCCAAGGATCATAATTTTGTGGGTGATAGATAGTGGTTGCTCAAAGTATATGAATGGTGATAAGATCAAGTTCACAAAATTGAGAAAATGTAAGAAAGGATCTTTCATCTTGGGAGACAACACAATAGTAAAGATCAAAGTTAAATGAACCTTAAACATAGATGGTAAACTGACTACACATGATGTACTTTATTTTAAGGATTGAAGCATAATCTACTAAGTGTCAACCAAATCTATGATAATAGATATAAGGTCACATTTGATGCAAAAGGCTACAAGCTAAAGAGATCTATAAAAATAGTTACAAAAGGGAAAAGGACTGAGAGCAATATCTATAATCTTGTTGAAGTGAATGGTAATAGTTTTTTGATGGGAAAGATTGATGAGAGTTTATTGTGTCATAGGAGAATGGGTCATGTCAACTTTGATAATCTAGTCAAAGTAAGCTCAAACAAGTGTGCAAGACACATGCCCATGATAACCGGACTAGCAGATACTACTTGTAAGGAATGTCAACTAGGCAAGTAGACAAGGGTCAAATTTCAAACAAAGAAATATGCAACTACAAAGCCTCTATAAATATTTTATACTAATATTTATGGTCTTAATAAGACAAAAGGATCTAAATGAGAGTAGTAATTAATGTTATTTGTATATGACTACTCAAGAATGACATGAGTAACCTTTTTCAAGGTCAAATCTCAAGCCTTTGAAAGATTCAAGATCTTTAGAGCCATGGTTGAAAATGAGATTTGAAGAAAAATCAAATGCTTAAGATCTAATAAAGGTGGAGAATTCAGCTCAAATGAATTCATAGAGTATTATGAAAAACATGAGATAAAAAGGCACTATTATGAAACAACTCCACAACAAAATGGAGTTGTTAAGAGAATGAATAGAATAATCAAGGAAATGCTTAGAAAAATGCTAAAGGAGGCCAAGATACCTGATAGATATTGGAGAGAAGCAGTCCAAATAGTAGTATACATCTTATACAAAGTTTAATTGAGGGTAAAAAGTGACAAAACTCCTTATGAGCTATGGTATGGAAAGCCTACCTCTATCAAGTACTTTAGACTGTTTGGAAGTAAATGTTACATTAGAATAAAGGAGGACAAACTAGGAAGCTTTGAATCAATATGTGATGAAGGAATATTTCTTGGTTATTCCACTCAAACCAAATCCTATGTATGTAATAACAAGAGGCTACACAATATGGTGGAGAGCATAAATGTCAAGGTTGAATAAGGCATAAAACATGTTAAAACTGACAAGGAAACTAGTAATGAAGAGGAAAATCTTGAAGAAGAAGCCAATAGTGAAGATGTTGAGGAAAATAATGAAAAATCACCTCTAAGATTTGTTTAAAAGGATCATCCTAAAGAGCACATAATTGGCAATAATAATGAATGAGTTCAGACAAGGAAAAGAGCTATAATGAACAAAGAGAAAGTAAGTTTTGATCTAATGTTTGAAATTGAGCCTAAGAACTATGTTGAAGCCAACAAGGATGAGAATTGGCTAAAAGCCATGGAAGAAAAATTGAGTCAAATAGAAAATAACAAAACTTGGAAATTAGTTTAAACACCCTCAAACAAGAATGTGATAGGAACAAAATGGGTTTATAGAAACAAGCTCAATGAAGATGGAGATGTTATAAGAAATTAAGTAAGATTGGTGTGTAAGGGATATACACAAGTAGAAGGTATATAGTTTGAGGAAACATTTTCTCTAGTTACTAGATTGGAAGTTATAATAATGTTTCTAGCATTCCCTATTTACAAGAAGTTCAAAGTCTATAAAATGGATGTAAGGTCTATTTTCTTGAATGGTAACCTAGAAGAGGAAGTCTATATTGAACCAAAAGGTTTTTAGTTGTTAGATGAAGAAGATTATGTATGTGGAATTAAGAAATCAATGTACAGTATAAAATAATCACCTAGAGCATGGTATTCAAGATTGGACCAATACTTATAACAACAAGTTTCAATAAAGGATATACAGACAATAATATTTAATTCAAATGAGAAGGTGAGCATATGTTGATTATTTTTGTTTATGTATATGACATCATTTTTAGTGGTAGCAATAAAAAAATGTGTAAAAAATATTATACACAAATGCAAAGTGAATTTGAGATGTTTATGCTAGGAGAACTTTCTTTCTTCCTTGGTTTACAAATAACACAATATGATGAAGGGATATTCAAACCCAAAACCAATCATGCAAAGGAGATTCTCAAGAAATTTGGAATGGAAGATAGCAAACCAATTATTACTCCCATGATAACTAGATGAAAGTTAAGAAAAGAAGATGAACCCCTTGATGTAAATCAGACTATGTATAGATAAATGATACATAGCTTGTTATACCTAACTACATCAAGACTAGATATCATGCAATCAATGTGCATGGTTTCTAGATTTTAGGCTTCTCTTAAAGAGTCACATGTCAATTCAGTGAAAAGAATCTTTAGATACATCAAGAGCATAATTAAACATGGCCTATGGTACCTTACAAGTGAATATTTCACTTTGATAGCATATACTAATGCTGATTGGGAAGGAAGTGTGGATCATAGAAGAAGTACTAGTGGTGGTACATTTTTCCTTGGAAACAAACTTGTTTCATGGTTGAGTAAAAAATAAGAGTTAGTTACTCTATCTATAGCAGAAGCAGAGTATGTAGAAGTAGTGGCATGTTGCACTCAAGTCTTATGGATGAATCAAACACTCAAGGATATCAAGGTTGAGTATAAGTCACATTAATTCTAATCCTTGTGATAATTTAAGTGTAATAAATATATCAAAAAATCTAGTGATGCATTCTAGAACCAAGCACATATCAATCAAGTATCACTTCTTACGAGAAAGGGTTGTAGATCAAGAGATCATAATGGAATACATGCCAACTAAGGACAAGATTGTAGTGATATTCACCAAACCTCTTCCCAAGGAACAATTTGAAAATCTAATATAGAATTTGGGAGTGGTGGTTCCTACACCACATCACTAAATCACTAGTTATAGTACACGAATCCATGGGGAATCTCTTGAAATATTTATTAATCCTTGGAAGAAGAGAGAAAAGTCAAATCATGTATGTATACTTCTAAAAATTACTAATGATTTGAAAGTCATATATTCTTGGACAAACTCTTTTATCTAATAAAGGGGGAGAAATATTTGGACAAACAATTAGCTAGAGTCCTTTTGCCATTGATGTCAAAGGGGGAAAAAAAGTGCAAATTCTCTCTTTAGGAGAAAGAGAAAAATTCTCTCTACAAAAGTTTGGAGCAAAAGTGCAAATGTCAAAGAAGTAAAGCAAGTGTCTAAGTTGAGTATTAGGCAAATGTGCCATTACCTAAGGGGGAACATGTATGGTATGAATAACTTCAATTCATACTCATTAGAAGCCAATGAAAGTAATGATAAAGAAAAGAGAAAAGTATTAGAAGATCAGAGCATTTAGTTTGCCATCAATTACAAAGGGGGAGAATGTTGGAAATATGATTTTCATTGATGTCAAAAGGGACATATGAGTATGTCATTAATGCTCAAGGATGAATATGGTGATCATGGTAATCCTATCAAAGTGAAAAGATGATTGGAATTCTTGTGTGCATGAATGGAATTCATCTAGTTCTTCATAATGATCATCTAGACATTTTGGGTCTATGACAAAAAAGATGAGAATGCATTTTGCTGATGTCACCATTGCCATGTGTGAATGAGTATGGGGGAGCTGGTCACATGGTTATGATAATATTAGTCCCTAGTTATTGTGTGTTATATTTGAAGACATAAGGTGAAACACAATTGAAATTATGGGGATGCAAAGTCATCTACCAAGACAAAAATCACTAAGTTTCTATACTTAGCCAAATTTGCAAAAAGGGCTAAACATAGCCAAGTAAGCATATTGATGAGGTCAACATTTGCACACATGCAAGTATAAGGATAAAATGATAGCATGGGTCTATTAATTTTTGTTCCTAGTTTATATATGCTAAATCTTAAGTCATTTGATGTATCATGATAAAATATATGCTTGAGAAAATTAGGACTCTAAGACATTTTGATAATGTTTTCCAACACAGTCAAATTTTTAGGTTGCAAGAAAAAGTTGAGAAGGAATTTTTATGATGTGATATCTTGCACATATGAAGGATTTAAGAGAAATTGTATATATGGATAAAATCCCCTATATAATAGGATCATATGTGCTAATTTTTAGGTCATGCAACTAAGCATGACAAGAGTTATACAAAAACAATGTTGGCCTTCCATGCAAGTTCAAGGCATAGCTAGCTCTATGTTAGAATAAGCTCAGTAAATAGATTAATGATTTTATATATCACACACATGAAGGATTCATAAATAATTGATAATTTGGGTTTGTTCACTTTCATGCTTAGTTTGTATGATCCAAATTTTAGACCAAGTAGTTGAGCGAAGCAAAAGTTATGCAGGTGTAAATATAGCCTTCTAGGCATATTAAAATGGTCTCCATACTTAGCAAAATTTATACAATGTAAAGTTTGATCTTGTTTTAAGATCAATGGTTCACACATAAAGTCAAATTTTAAAAATGACCTCTAAGTCAACATGAACGTGATAAGTGTCACAATCATGGAGCTTGGATAGTTAATCTATGGTGCAAGCTAAATTAAAAAGGCCAAAAATTAATGTGAGGATGCTAAATGTATTAATAGAAAGAAATGATATCTATGTAAAGAAGGCATGTGCTTACACCAAGTGTCATATCCTCCAGGGTTAGATAGATATAAATATCGAGCTGGTCAAAATATCTAATAGGAAATGGGTGATTGTGCAAAGGAGATCCAATAGAGTGAATGAAATCAAATTCTATAAAGTGCTCAATGTTTATAGACACAGTGGCAAGTTAAATATCAAGAAAATTTGAGAATATTGATGGAGTGAAAGTGATCCAAAGATATAAGAAGTAATGAGGTGAGGTCAAAGTGTTGAAGTTTAATGACCAAGTCAAGGTAAAAATAATGCAAGTTTAAAGATCTAATAGCAGGTAGAAGCTTGGATGAGAAATATCTAATAGAGTGGGTGGATTCAGATGGAATAAATAGAACAATGTTTAACATCAATAAAGAAGTAAAGATTGTGCATATTTGAAGATTGAATAGCATGAAAAAGCTTAGATCGGGAAGATCAAATGGACATGTTTTAAAGTTGATCTAATTTAATAGAGACCATCAGATTATGTACCAAAGGCAAGATCAATGACTAACATTTAAAGTCATGTCCATATAAATGGTTAGTTGGAGGAACATGTAGGAACTTACGTATAAACTCTATATCTCAACACAAATAATGAAATTGATCGATTTGATTGATCAAATCTACATTAAAGAGCCTATGCATCAAAAATTGAATCTAACAAATGTTATACATAGTAAAGAGACCTATAATTATGTCATGATGTATGGAATTAAGATGTAGAAAACTAACAGTTCAAGTCTTAATGAACGAAAGTCTAGAGTTGATATGATGCATTTGTTGTCTGATTGTGAACACATAGAAGAAGCAAACCCTAAATCATTTGTTTATATATGTGATATCTAGGACAAAGAAAAAAATGTGTTGAACAATTGCATTTGATATTGAGCCAAATTGAATATAGAGTAGAGTGCTTGGTGAAGTCAATAAAGTGTGTCAAATAAAGAAATATCCAGACATAGTACCATAGGAATAGAGAGGAGTGAAGAAAAAGAAAGGCACAAAGAGAATGTGCAAAGGATGATCAGTTGTAAATTAGACCTAAAACAAAGAACAAAGGTTTAGATTTATGTATGAATATGACTTATAAATTGGATTTTTAGCTCCATAAAAGAGTCTAATAGGTTGGTGCCATCAGATAAGCTGAGTGGGTGCTCAAATTAGGGACTAGGTGCTTCCTTAGAGTTGAAGATCTTAAATCAAGGGATTGGTGTCTCTTTAGGATTTGTGTCTTTAAAACATTTTAACTAGTGAGGTTTGTTAGTGAGGCTTTGAATTGTGAGGCTAGATTAGAATAGTAGATTTTAGCATCTATTCTCACCATGGTTTTTTCTAATGGGTTTTCCACATATACATCTGGTGTCATGAGTATTTTTGTGTATGATATTTGTATGGTTTATTTGATCTACATATATATTTTAATATACATTGAAATTATTTAAGTAACTAGTCTTAATTTATATATTGATTCACCCCCTCTTAGTATCTAGTTGTGTTCCAACAACATGGTCACATATCTCTACTTTTACACACTAGATGATCATAGATATATTCTTTCCCATGGGAGCCATGGAAATTATTATCTACATATCTAATATTTGTGCTATAATATTAAGACTCAAATACACATACATTAGGGGCATATTATTTGTCTTACTTTCTAGCCACACTATGCTTTAACAACTTGTTGTAGATTGTCTGAATCCCTCCCATTTTTTCTATTTTTGAAGCCTTTCTTCTCAGTATTTCTATTTTTTTTTTAAATTCCAATATTTTAAAAAATTCAAAATTAGGATCTCAAAATAATTTTATTATGTTACTAGTTCACTTATTTCCATATACTATTTATTTCATGTTAATTCAATAACATATTTCAGTTTTTAAATACACAATGCTTTTCAAAATGTATGTGAGAGTGATACATGACATACTATTACATGATTATTTGATGTTATGCATTCCTCTTTAACCCACAACCTTACTAAGCTAGGGTTATTTAATTTTTCTTTGTGAACACTTCAACATGTTGTATCCATCCATAACCTCTCTACCATGTTGACCTATATATCATACAAATGTTTTGCTAATCACTCATACTTTACATTATGTTACATGGATATGCTATTTGATAACAATGGCATTTATAAATATGGTTGATTCATAATAGTCACATTTTCTATATGTTTATTATTAAAATTCTTACTTTACTAAATGATAAGTTAGGAATTACTTACTTATTGTGTGTGGCACTTGGCATTGTCTATGTAATATATACATGTTCTTACTTATATGGCACCATCATGTAATTTAAGTGTGGTCCTTGGCCTTACTTTTTGTGTGATATTCACATGTTCCTTATATTTTAAAGTTGAAATGCACCTTGTCATGTCCTAAGATCTATTTTAATTAACACAATGGAAACACTCCTAAGTTGTGGGTGACCTATGATAAAAGTGAGTATTTAGAGAAGGCCATCTCATTCTCAAACTAAAATGGACATGATTTAGGATCAGGTTGTATTCCTAAAACCTACACTAACAAATCCTACCTAAGATACACTAAGACTCTTGTTCATAAAAAGAGAGAGAGAAAATGAAAATTTGAAAGTGAGGTGATGCACCAAGATTTAAGGATCTCCTCTACCTGCTTAGAACAACATAAGAGAATTTATGAAAGACTAAAATTTATCCTACATAATCTCCAAGTTAGACATCTATTGCATAAGTATTTCATATGGAGGTGGTAGCCTATGTTATAACTAGAGATAATAGATAAAAGGTCCTACATAAGACACATTTAGGGATTTTCCACAACCAATCACTTGCATAATCAACTATAACATATCATATGACGTACAAAATATTTGACTACTTTCACCAAGGCAAGGAGAAATAGACATACAAAATGGAAAACACTCTCTACCACAAGTTTAAATCAACAAAACACTAAGATTAGATAAGATACAAAATGGATAAGGTAAAGAACTAGTATTCTATTAACCCAAAGCCTTAAAAGATAGCATTAAAATTCTCTACATAAGCAATGTTTTGTGATACCCAAGAAAGAGATTATAAAATTAACCATTTCCAACCCTTTTTATAATAAATGACAACCAAGAGAGGATAAAAACACTACTATACTATATAAATGTAGCTATTAAATCATAACTCAAATCATGTAAGAGAGGAGATACATGTAAATTAGGAGCATTAAGCTCTCTTCATTGCCTTCATAGCTACCATCATGATGGTCTCCATGGAATTTAGTGTAGTAGGGGAGGAAAAGGCCTTTATTGATACTACTATTATCATTAAGATAATTTTTGGATGATTAATGTGTTCATTTAGGGTTGCTACACTCGATAAACTCCTACATTTATTTCCTAAACTCACCCCTCTCTCCACACATGCATGCCAAAGTCTGTTACATGGTTGACTTGAGAATAGACCTCTTACAATATTTGGAGTGTTAAAGGTTGACTTACCATGATGAAAACTTCATGGAGTAGGTTACACACCTTTAGGATTATTTTTCAAATTCATTAAGATCCCATAATGCTCTTAATGACCTTTGATCTCCACTATTCATAATATTGAAGGACTAGTCAAGAGACCTATCCAATGTGATTCTTTTACTTGAGATATGATGGAGTTGAAATATTTGAAATCATCCTTGGAGCCTATTAAGAGGCTTCTTAGAGAGGCTTATAAACTTTGATCACCATCACATCTACCTATAAGAACTCCTTGAGAGGTATAAGAACATGTGTTTCCATGTTTAAGATAATCTTACTCTATCTCTTAACCTACAACCTTGATTTAAGAACCATAACTTGAAGGGATCCATTTTGTACTCTAAAACTTGTAATTCACCTTGGAAACACTTTAAAATAATCATGAGTATCCTTAAAAAGAGAATGGGGATTCATGAGATATGAATGAAGGCTTGTCTTGACCCTAATCACCATTAAGTAGCCTCAAAACCCTAATGTAGTTCTATAAGTGGTCTTGAAGTCCTTGAAAAAACCTCTCATTCACTCCTTATTACCCATGAAGTTTGTGAGATAGACCTATTTATTTATAATTCCATGTTGATGGACTCAAGAATAAATCATTTTAACTATTAAGACATTGTGTAGGCTGTAACTTTCATTGAAACTTGGATTTTTACATAATAAGTTTGATTGAAGTTTGTAGGGTCTAAAAATATTAACTAAGACCTGCAAGATTACTCCTAAGCACTTTTTGTAGTTTTTTTATGCTCCCATGAAAAATATATATGTGTATTTCCTTAGATTTTGCGTTCACTTTATAGGCCTACAATATTATACGTTGTATTTCTACTTATAATCTTGATACTCTATAGTTGGTCCTTTAGACCTATAACTCTCATATTTACCTCCTTTTATATGTTTTAGATGACTATTTTATATGGTGATAGGGACATGCTAAACTTTTTATCATGACATATATCCCTAAAACCTTCTTAGAGTTATTATTCTTTAACTTACATGCCTTTTGATGGGATTTGAGGACTATAAAAATTTGATTCATCAGGTCTGTAAGCTCCCTAAAACCTTGAGGCTCTTGAAATCTATATCAATGATCCTAAAACCTTAAAAAATTACTATTAAATCCTTGAATATACAATTTAGGATCCCCAAAAGGCCCTCTAAAATCTTCCTTACGTTTAATGAAGCTCCTATTATTTGATAACATCTACTTATTTTTTTGCAAGCCTACAGGTGTTATTGAGATCTATGATAACCTTGGAATAGTTTTAAGGGTTATTATAAATTGTGAGATCTAATTTATCACCCTTAAAGTTTCCTCCACTCTTGAAACATAAAACCTTAATGTACAAGTTCCTTGAGAAGTCTTGAGAATTGACCTTTAATCTAGATCAAACATGAAAGGCTTTCTTGGCACCTGCAGCTCTTGAAACTTTTCCCAATTAGTATTATAAGCTTGGATATAATGGATGATTTTAATTAGAATGTAGTCATATAATATTTATATCATAACCTTTAAGCTTGCATTGGTAGGTGTGTATCTCTAATAGGAGACTGTAGTCTATTTTAAACTTCAAGGGTTTGGTGTAGGCTTGGCACTATGGCTTTGGAGATCACTTTAAGACATCTATAGTCTTAAAATAGGATATAAGTATATTAAAAAAAATTAATAATCCATTAAATACACATAGAAATGTAGAGGGATCTATCAACTTGAAACCTCATGCGACTTTAACAATTTCTCTTGATCACTTCAACAACCAGTTTAATCTAGTATTTCATATTAAGCATTGATTTTCAGCTAGAATTTCAAATATTATGACTATTCATCTTGTTCAAGCCTGAAAATTCATGCAAAGGTCTTGAGGTTTGTATCTTTTTCTATTTAGACTAACTCTTGTCTTGTAATCAAATGCAACAGGTTGAGAACCCTTTTGAAGCTTGAAATATCTCATTATTAAACCTATAGGGCTATAGGTTCTTAAAGAACCTTGAAGGCTTAGAAACAACCCTTTCATGAGTCCATGGAGAATTTTCAAATCACTCACAACATTTAAAGCATGGTCATAGTCTAGAAAAGTTTCTAGAGGCCCTTGAGAAATGTTGTAACTTTTTAAATATAAAATTGCCATCCCCTTATTTACATAGGCCTACAACCTCTAAATCTTCCTCCACTTACTTTGGAACTTATCTTAGTATGGAATTTGGATAAAAAATAGAGATCTTTGGCTTCATACTTCAAAATTTTTTTTGGACTTTCAACTAAGATATAAACACCTTAAAACATATTGAAACCATCATTCTTCTTTGTAAACCTGTAGAGGTCTTCTTCAAGCTTGAACCCTATGAAAACCTTAAAAATGTCCCCCATGGCCTACAAATTTATTTAATCTATAATAAGTTATCTTATAATTATGGAAGACTTGTAAACTCATATATTTCACCTGAGTATGTTCTAAAAAACCAAAAATTAAACTCTTGGGTTTGAAAGGTTTGATAGGGTTTAAGAATACCTATGGTTTTCTTGACCATTTGATGTGGTTTGAAGCTATCCAATTTATTCTAGTGACTTGGAATGTTTTATTTCAAACCTCCTAACCTATTCCATAATTTACCCCTTTCCATTCATCTTGAGAGATGTAATCAAACATTAAATCGTGCCTCCTTCGAGCTACTTGTAGGATGTATTAGGGATTTTAAGTGATTATTCATAGCCCTACTTGATTCTTGTTACCTATAAAAACCTATAGATGACCCCTTAAGACCTCATCCATGATCTCTAATGGCCATACTTATCCATTTAAATTATGATCAGAGATGGCACATCCTTGAAAATTTTCTATAAGAACTTATGAGCAAGAAGTTGAATCAATTGTGCCCTGCTAAGAGGTATGTGAGCATGGTTTTCATCCTTAAAAAACTTTGAGGAATTTAAAATGATGAAGGGGAACCGAATGAATTTATTTTATGCTTGAAGACCATTGTACATCTCTAAAAATATTGAGAAACCTTCATAAAACCCTATAATTTCTTGCTAACCTTCATGATTAAGGCTTACTATGCCTTATTTTACATTAAATAGCATTAAGGAGGGCTTGAGAAACCTAGTATATGTTTGAATAAGGTTTTTTATCTTTTATCCATGCATAAATCTCCTTTTCAACCCCTAAAGTTGTGATTTCAAGGCTAAAACCTACCATTCACTAGGTCTATAACTTTATAAAATCTTTGTTTATGGATTGTATTCATGTGACTCCTTATTGAAACCTATTATTCCATCAATGAATGTATCTTACCCTCATTTAAGAACTTGCATGAGGTTTTTAGACCATAAAGACTTCAAAATTATGGTGTTTACTCGATTATAACTCTGGAAAACTTGCAAAAGATGACTGTAAATCCATAGTTTGAATCTTTAGGCCTTGAGGAGGCTTAAAAGTAAGAGAAAAAATTGACCTTGGTGGCTTGAACTTGAGAATATCTTCATCTAGCCTACATAAACATCTTTGGAGCAATAAAAATGGCATGATCATAATGGTTTGGTTATTACTAGATGCACTCCTCCACATTAAGAGAGTTGAATGTTACCAAAAGTCAATAATGAAAGGAAATTATCAATTTAAATATTGTTTTTAACTATTTATATAGATGGAAGAGTTTTAACATAAAAATGGATTTATATGATATTATAAAACATTTATTTCCCTCTATGATGTCTTCAATGAATGAAACATGACACCATGACCCTTTATGGACCTATAGTCATCTTTTAGGATCCTTTTCTTTGTTATTACCTTATTATACCTATTAAGACTCTTCTTTACCTTATTTTCCATTAGAAATAACATGTGATTAGACCATAATGAGGGTTCATGAAGACATTTTGGAATATTTCAACACTTATTTCAGGGCTTGACAACTTGGTATAAGACTCCTTTTTAAACACATTTCTCATTGAATAACCTTAAAAAATACCTTAAATAAAATAAGAACCTATGAAAGACCTTTGAAAAACAATTTACATTGTTATACATCTATATAGGCTCTAATATAGGTATCTTAGAAATCACTAGTTATGTAATGGAACTTTGTTAAGGTTTAAATGAATTCAAATAAGAAATTTGGTACACTCCTTCATGAAGGATCATGCCAACCTAAGATATCAAATATGCCTAAAGTCTCAATGAATAAAAATCTAATTAAGGAAATATGAACAGTCTTGGACATACTTGATTCTAGGCCACAATAATCATCATGAAGGTGTTATGAAGCTCATATTCAACTAGTTTTTGCAAATAATACCCCTCTCCAAGTGTAAAAATGTCTATAGAACCAAAGGTAGCTAGAATAGCCAAAATTCTAGTGACTTCCAAGGGTTGTTTGCCTACCTAAACACTTAGACCACTTGCCTTACCAAATCCATTGGGCATTGAGTCAAGAAATAACTCATTTTTAAAGTTACACTCTATTCTAACAATATTAGGAAGACTTAAATACCTGAAAAATAGAAAATAAATAAGAAATAAAAATAACAACATGTGAAACAAAACATAGGAGAAAAGAAAGAGCAACTAGGATATTAAAACAATGGGTAATTAACACTTGGAGATATGACACAAGCTAACCTACTATGTATAAATTTTGAATATGACTCACTCAACCTAGATCAAAGTAAAACCCCTTAAAATATTTTCCACTTCATATAAGTATATCATCATGTGGTTTATAGGTGTAAGTGAAATTTGGTATTTTAGACTGAATACTTGACATATCATCTCTTAAGAGTGGTTCCTTGGTGATGACTACTATCCCATTCTCCCCCTCTTTGATTATCAATCTCACATTCTTGCTTTCCAACTATTCAATTGGTTCAAGAAAGATTTCTCTATTGATAAAGATCTTTAGTAACTCCTTAGAATTAAATTTCATAGTTTGTTTGCTTAGGGTAGCTAATATTATCTCTAATTTACAATTTGGCATTGATCTTGTACAATTTATTGAGCATTATCAAGCTAAGATATGAATGATGTAAGTTCTTTGGTATCCTCGTGTTTCTCTTTAGGTTCCATTGGCTTGATTAAATCTTCAAATTATTTAAGGAGATCAAAATAATATAACCAAAATTCATTAAGATATTATTGAGGCTATAGAAGACTAGGTAAAGGGTGTCCTTGGGCATGTAAAACTAAGGGATGACTATTGCAACCTCATTTATGTCTTCATCTTGCTTGGTGATAGCCTCAAACTCTTTAATGAGATAAAAGAATTACTACCACACTTCATCAAGGTTCTCTCTTGGATAATGGAAGATGGTATGAAGGTAAATTATTCATGTATACAATAATAACTTAAATCTACATCTTCATTACAATCACATGGATTAAATTCATATCGACCTTTAGCCTAATCATCAAAAGAAAAATCATGAACCTTTTTTATTGGTGTGGTATCCCCAAGATGAGTGTCGTATTCCTCATGCAAGATGTAATTGCCTAAAATAATTTCTTAAAGGAACTTATAGGGATCATATTGATGATGATCAATTCACCATTCATTAAGTAAAATATCAAATATGATTTTAAGAGTTTTAGCTGGTTCATGATCTAGGGCATACTCTTATTAATCAAGAATGGTGCAATTAACATTGGAGATATTGGGCATTGTGGATCTATGTGATATCTAAAAATTGATTCAAAATTGATAGTAAATTTGGTGCCATACCTTGTCCTAAATATTATGTGAGACTAATATGATGAAAAGTATCCATGTATCTTAGCAATGAAGTCACGTGATAGGCATAAACCAAAATATGGGGGTAAGTCAATGATTAAATAATTTTGGACAAAAGAGACACTTGTAAAAACATGAAAAATGAGAATTAATATCTTAATCAAACCAAATATTTTGGTGGTTATACCATATAATTGTAATAATCCCATAGTGTTTGGTTCATACTTCAAGCCTAGCTTGTCAGCCACTTACTTAGACTTCACTGAACTACTTACACCAGAGTAAATCATAAAATTATGAACCAATTAGTCACCTATGATGAGAGAAAGGTAGAAATGAGGGGGGTTGTAACTTACACTTGAATTTTATCCCTTAGGTTGAGGTACATTAGTAAATACTAATTTTAACTCCATTTCTAGTCTAGTTGAAAGCTGGAGGTTGGACAATGTTTCTTTCAACAAATCTTTTTATCTTGGGATGGATAGAGCCTCCCACAAGGAGATATTGTAATTTTTCCTTTTAATTTTATTAATTATGTTGAATGGAACACCACTAAAATCTAGATATACCTTAGGAGTAGTAACTACATCTTGAATTTGAGTGGATTAGAGTTGATTCTTAGGTTGGAACTCACTTCTTATGTATTGTTTTTTAGGAATAACAACCTCTTATCTCTGATGTTGACTGATTTGAGGCTAGTTTTACCTTTGAACAACCTAATTTTATTATGTTTTATGCTACTTATTAGTTTTTTCCCCCTTGGTAGCCTCTTGAGAAGCATGTGAAGCCACAACTTAACCAATTAAGGAAGATGGATCTCCCTCCATTACCCTTTTCTTGAACCTTGTGTTATATGATATAGGTGTGCCACATTTTCTTGGATTTTTATTTTGGTTCATACCACATAATTCAAATTATTAATACTTCACAAGATGTGAATCACCTTGTGATTAACCTGGTTCATTCCCTTCTTCAACTTATGGAGCTGGTTTAATAAACTTCTTTTGAGAAGATGATACACTTTGCACCATCAAGGCCTTGTTGAGTGTGACATTTGAATAAGTTATATGATTATGAGGTTGGATATAAGGAAATAATCACTCATAATATTTCACCATTTTTTTTCATGGGAACAATTACATTTGAGGTAGTAGTAGTATTAGGGTTATGGCTATTATAGGCCTAACATGAGTAAGTTTGCCCTATACTTAAGAATTACCTTGATAGAGATATCTATTATGCTAGAATGGTTTATTATATGACTGATAAGGTCTGAAATTATGCACTTTGTGCCTCTTTATATTAACCAAATAATTTCCAAAGTTATGCAATAGTGACTTCACCTTATGTAGTTCACTAGTTGGAGTTATTTGCTAACTAGTTGGTTGGTTGTTTGCTAATAGAATGCATGCCAAAGTGGGTTGAGTGGGTGGTGTAGGGGAAGTTACATTAAAATTGGTAAGGGATGCCTTGGGTTAATTTTTTGATCTTGTATGAGGTAATTTTCAGCCCTAATGGCAATATCACAGGCATTAGAGAGAGTTGTACTTCCCATAGATTGAATCATCAATACTATATCACTATTTAAGGGTCTCATATAATAAAATAAATTAGTGTTAGGGGTATGTTTAATCAATTTTGGGATTCTATCCTAAGTTTCCTATAATCTTAAATTGAATTCCACTATATACTCATGTGGAGATCTCTTGATGGTGGCTAGTTGCTCCATGAGTGAGAGGTAGTCACTCCTATCCTCAAACTACTGGTACAATTTTTATCCCAAATCATCTCAATTATGTATAGAAAATAGTTATATACATATATACTATTAAAGATCCCTCCACTTTAAGTATGTATCTAGAATTCTCACATCTATGTAGTCCTAGGTGACATGGTGAAATGAACAAATGTTTGAAACATCCTGGATATGATAAATATGATTTGTGGTGTCTTACATAGTAAATAATGGGATGTTATTTATGGATAAAATATGTATGTAATCATATTATTTGAGAGATAATTGACTACCCATATAAAATTTAACAAACAACTGATTCCTTTGGGTTGTCATGTGAAATATTTGAGGTGGTATTGGGGGGAATTGGTAGAAAACAAGGGTTTAGAATATGGAGAAAACCTTTGAACTCTCTTAATTATATGTGAATTTAATGATAACTCAACAAAATAAAACTTTTTAACTCTAGAATATTCCCTTGTTTTTACTTTTATAATAAAGACTAGGCACTAATCTAAAACTAGGATCTTTAAATGCATTTCAGAGTTGCAAAGTGCTTGATATGTGTGTGTAATAACTAAAAATTACCATGAGTAACACTAATTTATTATAAAATTCATCAATAATATGAAGTATTTATCCCATTGGGCATGCTAGAAACTTTTATCACATTATAGTGAACCTTATTAGGTCCTCTGAGTTATTTCAACTGACATAATGGAAACTCTCCTAAGTTTTGGGTGACCTATGATAGGAGTGAGTCTTTGGAGAAGGAGATCTCCACCTCAAAGAATAGTGCAACTAATTTAGGATTAGGTTGCATCCCTAAAACCTAAAGTAACAAAGACTACCTAATACATACTAAGACTCTTATTCATGGAGAGAGAGAGAGAGAGAGAGAGAGAGAGAGAGAGAGAGAGAGAGGAGAGAGAGAGAGAGAGAGAGAGAGAGAGAGAGAGAGAGAGAGAGAGAGAGAGAGAGAGAGAGAGAGAGAGAGAGAGAGAGAGAGAGAGAGAGAATTTTAAAAATTTAAACTGAGGTGATGCACCAAGAATTGATGATCTCATCTACCTGCTTAGAAAAACACAATAAAACTTATGAAATAATTAAATGGGTACACAACCTGTAAGTTAGGCATATATTACATCAGTATTTTATATGGAGGTGGTAGCCTATGTTAGAACTTGAGGGAATAGATAAAAGGTCCTATACAAGACATAATTAGGGAGTTTCCACAACTAACCACTTACATAACTAGTTGTAACATAACATATGACCTAAAAAAGAATTGCTTATTTACACCAAGGTAAAGGGAATGGACATACAAAAGTGATAACACTCCTTATCATAGGTTTAAATCAATAAAATATTGAAATCCCATAATATAAAAGCATGGATAAGGTAAAAAACTAGTCTTCTATTAATCCAAATGCTTAAAAGCCAACATTACAAGTCTCTATAGAAGTAGAGTTTTTCTATACCTAGTAGAGGGATTATAAAATAAGGAATTTCATCCATTTTAATAATAAATGAGAGCCAATAGAGGATAAAAGCACTACTATACTACATAAATGTAGTTATGACATCACAACTCATATCATGTAAGAGAGGAAACATGTGTAAATTAGGGGAATTAATCTCTCTTCAACACCTTCATACATACCATCATGATGTTCTCCTATGGAAGTTGGAATAGTAGTGGAGGATAAGGCCTTTATTGATATTATTTTTATCATTAGGAGCATTTTTGGTTGATGAATATGTTCATTCAGGGCTGCTACACTTGATAAACTCTAGTATTGTTTGCCTTAACTCGCCCCTGTCTCCACACATGCATGCCAAGGTCTGCTGCATGTTTGACTTGGGAATAGACCTCATGTCCCATTTAGAGTCTTGAAGGTTAACTTTTAATGATGTAAATTTCATGAAAGAGGTTAAAATAATTTAGGATTAGTTTTCCAATGCTTTAGACCCCATAATGCTCTTAATGACCATTCATATCCACTATTCATAATCTTTAAGGACTAGTCAGGAGACCTATCCAATGTGCTTGTCATGCTTGATATATGATGGATTTTAAATGTTTAAAATCATCCTTGGAGCCTATTAGAATCCTCGTGGAGAGGCTTAGAATCTTATATCACCATCACATTTTCCTATAATAACTTCTTGAGAGGTCTAAGAAACATGTGTTTCCATGTTTGAGATCATCTTACTTCATCTCTTAACTTGTAACCTGGTTTTAAGAGCCATGAATTTAAGGTATCCATTTTATACTCTATAAATTGTAATTAGACTTGGAAAAACTATAAACTAATCATGATGGCCTTTGAGAAGATCATGGAGATTCATGAGATATGAATGGAGGTCTATCTTGACCCTATCACCATTAAGGAGCCTCAAAACCCTAATGCAATCCTATAAACGGTATTGAAAACCCTTGAAAACACATTACATTCACTTCTTATTACCCATGAAGTTTGTGAGATACATATATTAATCTACAATTACATGTTAATGGCCTCAAGAAGACCTCATTATGACTCTTAAAACATTATGTAGGCTTGAAACCTTCATAAAAACTTAGATTTTTGCATAATAAGTTTGATTGAAGTTTATGGGCTCTAAAAATAGTAACCAAGACTTGAAATATTCCTCTTAATCACTATTTTTAGTCTTTTAATTCTCTCATGATAACTCTATAGGTGTATATTCTTAGCTTTTACCTTCACTTTATAGGCCTACACCATTGTACCTAGTAATTATGCCTATAATATTGATACTCTAAAATTACTTGGTCCTTAAGAAATATAAATTTCATCTTTACCTCCTCTTGAATTCTATAGGTAAGTGTTTTATATAGTTATGGGGACATGCCAAACTTGTCATCATGACTTATTTCCCTAAAACCTACTTAGATTTCTAGGTATTTGACTTGCAGGCATTTTGATGAGCTTTGAGGACTATGAACACTTGATTCATTAAGGTTGTGAGCTCCCCAAAACTTTGAGACTCTTAAAACTTGTATCAATGAGCTTTAACCCTTCATAAATTACTATGCAAGCCTTGACTATACAGTCTAGGATCCCTAAAAGACCCTGTGAAATATTTTCGAGGCTTAATGAAGCTCCTAACCTTTGATAAAATATACTTACTATATTTTTAGGCTTAAATGTGTTATAGATATCTATGGAAACATTTACATGGGTTTAAGGTTTCCTGTCAATCAATGAGATCTCCTTTATCACCTTGTAGGTTTCCTCCACTCTTAAAACATCAAACCTTAATGTAGAACCTCTTTAAGAAGTCTTGAGAATTGACCTCCAATCTTGATCAAATAATAAAGGCTTTCTTGGATCTTGTAACTCTTGAAACTTTCCTAAACTAGTCCTACAATCTTGATTACCATGGAGGCTTTTAAGAATATTTTAGTCCTACAATATTAATTCCACAACTTTTAAACTTGCATTGGCAGGTCTGTATCTCCATGAGGAGTCTACAATCTATTTAAAACTTCAATGGTTTGTCATAGGATTGGCACTATGGATTTGTAGAGAACTCTAAGACATCTAAAACATTCAACTAGGAGATGAATATCTTAAAAACATGCTGATATTCCATTCAATACCTATAGGATTGTAGAGGGATTTCTCAGCTTGAAACCTCATACAACTTTAACAATTGTTCCTTATCACTTTGGGAACCTATTAAATATACTATTTAGATATGAAACTTTGATTTTTAGTTAGAACTTAAATGCTTATGTCTATTCCTCTCACTCAGGCCTACAACTTCATACAAATGTCTTGAAGTTTATATCTTTGGCTATTCAAACTAACTCATGTCTTGCAATCAAATGCAACATGTTGAGAGAACCCATTTGAGACTTGTAATCTCTCATTATTAAAACTATAGGTCTATATGTTCTTGAATGACCTTGAATACTTATATAAAACCCTCTCATGAGGCCATGGAACATTTTCACATCCATATAAACATTTAAAGCATGGTCATATACTATAAAAGACTCTAGAGGCCATTGAGAAACCTTGTAATCCTCTTCTTTACATAGTCCTACAACCTCTAAATATTCATTCACTTACCTTGAAATTTATTTTGGAAGGGAATTTTGATACATAATATATCTCCTTGGTTTCATACTTAATGGTTTTTTGTATACTTTCCACTAAGATATAAATACCTTAAAACATATTGAAACCCTTTACTCTTCTCTACAAATCTATATAGGTATTCTTCAAGCTTGAACACTTTGAAAAGCTTGAAAATGGACCACATTACTTGAAAATTTCTTAGAGGTATATTATAATTATGGACGGCTTTTAAACCTCATTTATTTAACCCGATTAGGTTCCAAAACACCAAAAAGTTTAACTCACAAGTTTGAAGGGGTTTGGTAGGGTTTAAGACTACCTACGGTTTACTTGACCATTTGATGTGGTTTTAAGCTCTATAATATGGTTTGGTGACTTGGAATAGTGTCTTGTAAACCTCTTAATCTATTCATGATCCACCCCTTACCATGCATCTGGATAAATGCATTTCAACCTTGAATTATGCCTCTTTCGAGCTATTTGTAGGTTATTTTAGGGCTTTTAACTGATTATTCATAGACATGCTTAATTATTGTTTCCTCCAAACATGTGGATATGATCTTTCCATACATAATCCATGTTATCTAATGGAAATACTAATCCATACAACTTTTGAGTAGAGATGGCACATCCTTGAAAACTATCTGAAGGTGTATATGAGTAAGAAGTTGATTCTGTTTTGTCTTGTTAAGAGGTATGTTAGTAGGGTTTTCATCTTTGAAGTCTTGTGAGGACTTGAAAATTATTAGGGGGGACCTAATTACTTTATTTTGTGATTTAATACCACCTTACAACTCTACAACTCTTGATAAAACCTCACAAAACCCTATAGTTTCTTGCCAACCTTCATTGTTGATTGTTTACCATGCCTTATTTTTCATATTAAAGCATTAAGGAGGGATTGAGACACTTGGTAGATGTTTTAATAAGTATTTTTATCTTGGATCTATGTATAAATATCCTCTTCAACCCTTCAAATTATGCTTTCAAGGCCAAAACCTACCATTCACTAGGTTTGCAACTTCATGAAAGCTTTGTTTATGGTTTGTATTCATGTGATTCCTTCTTGAAACCTATTATTTCATCTATGAAAGTATCTTCCCATCATTGAGGAACCTAAACAAGGTTTTGAGACCATAACCACTTAATAATCATGTTTTTTCCTCTATTTTAACTCTGTAAAACCTACAAATGATGACTGCAACTCCATATCTTGAAGCTTTAGGCCTTGAGGAGACTTGAAATTATGAGAACACATTGACCTTAGTGGCTTGACCTTGAGAATCAATTAATCTAACCTAAAAAATCATCTCTATATTAATAAAAATTCCATGATCATAATGGTTTGGCTATTGTTGGATGTAATCCTCCATGTTGAGAGTGTTGAATGTTATTAAAAGGCAATAATGGAGGGAAATTGTCAATTTAAAGACATTTATTGACTATTTGTATATATGGGAGAGTTTTAGGAGGGTCTTACCATAAATGTGGATTTATATAAAATTATAAAACATTTATTTCCATCTAGAATGCCTTTAATGAATGAAACATGACACCATGACCCTTTATGGACATATAAGCACATTTTAGGATCCTTTGATTTGTTATGACCTTATTATGCCTCTTAAGAGTCATATTGACCTTATTTTCCATTTGAAATCTCATATGATTAGACCATAATGAGGGCTTATTAATACCTTTTGGAATTTTTCTATACTTATTTCATGGCTTGACATCTTGGTATAAGCCCACTTTTAAACATAATTATCATTGAAGTACCGTCAAAATGACCTTCAATCAAGCATGAACATATGAAAATCCTTTGATAAACCTTTTACATTGCTATACATACATGTAGGCTCTAATAGAGGCAACTTGGAAATCACTGGTTATGGAATGGAACTTTGAAAAGGCTTTAATGACTTCACATAAGACTTATGATACACTTTTTGATGAAGGCCCATGCCAACCTAAGATCTCAATTATGCCTAAGGTCTTAATGAAGAATAATCTACTTAGAAAATATGAACAATCTTGGACATAACTAATTCTAGGCCATAATAGTCATCATGAAGGTGTTTTGAAGCTCATATTCAACTAATATTGATAAATAATACCCCTCTCTAAGTGTGAATGTCTAAGGGACTAGGGGTGGATATAATAACCAATGGTTACTACTTTTTCAAAGTTTAAAAGATTCAATGGTAAATGGTTTCAAACAAAATCTAGATCTATTTACTATGTTTTGAATCATTTCATTTTGAAAGGGGTCACACTAGAGTCTAGTGACACTCATAGTCTATATTCTAACTTTAAAGAGCCATGTTTGGTGATTCCACCCATTATTATACCACATTTGATTCTAGTGACACTTAAACATTTATGGTTGCATAATATTGATCCTTATTTGGTGGTTCCAACCTTAAATTATTATACAAGAGTAATCTATGAGATTTGAATCATACATATTTCCAACTCAAGGGATTTCATTGGTTTTTAAATTGAGACTTGATCAGTCTCAATTTTCCACAAGTTCAACATTTTTAAAAATTACTCAATAAGTGGGCATACATACTTCTCCACTTTGAAAGTTACATGTCAATTTGATTACAGACTCTTTCAGGTGTATTCTTTCCTTTCTCTCTTTTCAAATTTCAAAATTTCAAGTTTAACATTTTCAATTTTTTACATGTAGACAATAATTACTTTCAATGTCATTGTTACAAGTTTTGCATTGAGGCATATTTCATAATCAAAATTCACATAAAAATATAAAGTGTGTATATTATAGACACCTAAAACTAGCCACCAATGGTTTCAACTGGACTTTAGATTGATTTCTACCAACATTTGTAAATTAAGCCTAAGAATCACTAAATGTCCCAAATTTTCTTGTGCATCATTCGCCAAATCTCATAATCTCATTGATACATCCCTAATTGGGATATCCTACTACAAGCGACAAGAACCTCTCATAGATTCATCTCTAATCAACCTACGACATCACAATATGCAATTTGGCCTATGGACCTATTAAATGGGGCATTTTCACATATAAATTTAAATCAAATATTGTAAGTGCTAAATGTATAATTAGAATTAATTAAAATGCACAACCAAATTAAGAGCCTAGTTGAATTATCCATGTGTAATTAATGAATTATCAAAAAAGGAAAGTCAAAACTCAAGAATATCCTAGCTTTTTATCATTACATTTATGAGTTGTCAAGCCTTTGTAAATATATCAAAATATCTCACCCATGCCTATTCATTAAAAATCATGAGTTTTTAACACCTTTTAACTCTACTAGGGTTAATTGAATCACTAAGGTTAGGTTTGAACTTAGTCCATGTTTAAACTACACCTTAACTCACCTTGGGTTGGGGTTAGTTTCTAGGCCTATAAATACAAGCCTAGACCTCTTCACAAAGAGAGCTTGAGGATAGAGTAAAATTATAATGTAGGTTTTATATTAAGATTGAAATTAATAGTGTTATAATTCTAAAATATTGAGACAAGCCACATCAAGCAAGCCAAAGCCATACCAAGATACCATGGTGTTAAGTAGAGGAGATAGCCAAACTCCATTGCCAAAGAATCTTTGAGCACAAACCAAGAAAGCCACATGACAAATCATTTGGAGCATCAAGGAAGGTAAGGATCTTATTACTCTTTGAATTTTAGTTGTGTTTTCAATTGATTTTGTTTATTATGATCCCATTATGCTCTAGACCTAGAGATGTTAAGCTTGTTAGTGTGTTTATTTCATTATTTATGGAACTAACACTAGATCTAACATTATCTCTTTATTAAATTCCTATAGTCACAAAGGGTACACCTGGTGGGACTCTAAGCAACCCACATACCAAGGAGACCAAGATGCAGCTCTTAAATTTTCAAATGAATGCTTGAATATATTCAAAATTAGAGTTTTAGCTTTGCTTTTTTTCCATATTTTATGTTTTTGTGATAACTTGGATCTACATAGAGATTGACCTCAGTCAGGGATAACCAACATTGATTATGCCTAACCATCATCAGTTCTACCTAACCATCATCATTTCTACCTTACTGAGCTTAGTTCTAGGTGACCACCATTGATCAGGTTATAGGTTAAAACATGACTTATAAAACTTGGATTTTGAATATTTTTGGCACTCATAATTGTTATTTTTTGGTTTATTTAGCTTGCATTTTCACTGTCTAATCATATCATTATAGGTTTTTGAGAATATTTTGTGTTAACCTTGGATAAATAATGTATTTGGAATCATGTTTATCTTGCCTTTAAATTCACAGGCAATCAATCTTGGTCTCTATTAATCAATATCTATTACTACCAACTAGCATCGGTTCCCTAGAAATTGACATTGGTCACAGGTGACTAACATTGGTCTCTATGTGAAAAATATAGAGAAAACCTGAGAGCTATATTTTAAAAACTTGTTTGCTCATACATGATTGTGTTTCAAATTAAGGGGAAACTCTCTAACCCTTGTAGGGCTAAGTGGGATTAGAACATAATTTTTCAAGATTGAATGCTTGAACACCTCATTTTGGTGTCTAAAAATAATTTCTAAGTCTTAAGCCTTTGGTTTTAAGTGCTTAAAAGGAAATTAGATGCTATAACTAAAGTTATTTTGAATTTGGAATCAACAACTTGTGTGTGCCTAAAAACCTTGAACTTTGTTTATTTCCAAACCATTAAACATTCCATTATCATCCATCTTTACATTTCTAAATCTATCCTATCAGCTACTATTTATCCATATTTACCATCTCTAGCCACACTTTGTAGAGTCTATAAAGATACCTTGTCTTGACATTTGGAGGAAATAGAATCAATGATCAATGAAGATCACAACAACATCATTTACCTCCAAATCTATGGCTAATTATTGATATAACATATATTCAAAAGAGGTGTGGGCTAGAAATTTACATGATTGAATTTTCTTGTTATATCATATGCTGATTAGGACATGCATCTCCACATTAATAGGAAAAACATAATCATTTACCTCAACAAAAACATTTTCATTACATTTACCATCCATTTCCCTAGATGTTTTCATTTTCCCATTTACCATGTCATTTTCCAAGTCATTGTTTCATACCTTACCATTTACCTTGCCTTATCACTTGGGGGTAACCCTAATACCATATTATCCAATCTTCATTCTATCATCATCCTAAACCATACCATATACCACTTTACCATGTCATTCTTATTAGACCAAAGCCTATTTTGATCTTGGTTACTTTGGTTCTTATCACACCTTCTACAAGGTGATTTCGATCCAATTTCAACAATTTTAGAATTCTATGTTTAAATGATAGTCTATGAAAGTAGTGTCATATTTGATCTAGAAAGATATATTTCATTTTATGATTGACCAGTCTTATTGATTATATCTACCTATGGGAAAATTATTAGTCCACTTATGTCATTATTTCCTAATTATAAATGCCTATGGGAAAATTAGGAATAACAGCATTACCATGCATTATTGCATCACCTTACCTTTACTATTTTTCATTTGCCTAGCCATTTACCTCAATTTTAAAGCTAGTTGTGACCTAGTTGATTCTCATTGCCTTTTGTGTTGGCATATCTACTATGACTTAAGGTCCTAATGGGAATATGTAGGACATGTTTGATTCACATTGAGGTAAGCTAAGTCCCCCTTTTCCATACTCTCACCATTTTGTGAGAAACCTAAAACAACACTCTCACCATTTTGTTAGTGTTATCTTATCAATCTCTACTGAGTTAAGATACCTAAAAATTCCAAAAACATTTAAACTTTTAAAATCCAAAAAAATTTGTCTTATTTGAGCCTAATCAATCATCCTCAGTCTGCCCTACTAGGAAAATCCATTGTTAGGATGATTTCTATTGCTTTTATTTTTTAGGCTTTTTGCGTGTTTATTTACTTTTTTTTTGTTTATTTGCTTATCTATTTGTTTGCTTTTAATACTATGCCTCGACTTAGTCTATATGTGTTCATTAGATGATTCCTTGATGATTATTGTTGAGTCTATCCATATTCATATGTCAACATTATCATCATGGTTTTTATCATTAGCACATTATTTTCAATTATGTATTAGATCGAGAGTCAATCCTTATTCATATTTTGATAAAGTTCTCATGGTTTTCTATCATGAGGCACACCATCACGTGCTATATAAAAAATTATCTTTAATAGTCTTACAAGCAAGGAAGCCACATAATTTTATCCTTGGTAACCTTGGAAAATTCTCTCATATTAATCAAATTCACCCCTTGACCATTCTAGTTGTATCAATGCTAATAAGGATGAACATCTCTACATTGGTAGGTATAACCAAATAATTCAAAATGATCAATTATTTATTCTTATATTCATCTCTTTCATCATTTTATGCACCCTCTTGTGCCTGGTTGTTTGTGGCTTCTTTAATAATTAGGCCATCACATCTATGGTTGTACATTCTCATATTTAATCTATGCACCAGGTTATATCCTTGAGTTATGCTTGCTAATCTACCCTACTAGGGCACAATCAAACACCTTTATTCAATCTAATTCATCTTAATGATTATAACCACCCATGGGAAAATCATTATTTTGACTCATCATCCCTAACTTGGGTATATGTTTTTGTCACTGATTATAACCACCTTTGGGCAAATTAGTGTCTCAACCTTTGTTATTGATTATAACTACCTTTAAGCAAGTCTATACTTTTTAAATAAATGCATGCAAGCATTTTATTGATTAGATTAACCTCACCCATGGGTTAATTTAATTTTTCTTGTTGATTGTTTTTGACGTACCATCCATCCATTGTATGTGATGGCCACTACCTCAAGGGGGCATCATTATAGGCTTCCCAAACATTATTTGGAGATTATTATTCAATCATTTCTTTTTCAACCTATTTCATTATTTGAGAAGACATTACTATGCCTATGACTTGTAACATCTTTAAAAATAAGGGAAAATTTTAAACACCTAAAACTAGCCACCAATGGCTTCGATTGGACTTCAGACTGATTTCTACCAACCTTTGCAAATTAAGCCTAATTATCAGTAAACATCCCAAAGTTGCTTGTGCATCATTAATAAAATATAAAATATATTTGAGACATCCCTAATTAATGTTATTATACCATAATCAATAATAACCTCTCATGGATTCATCTCTAATCAACCTATGACATCACAAAATGCAATTTGGCTTATGGACCTATTAAATGGGGAATTTACACACATGAATTTAAATCAAATATTGCAAATGCTAAATGGCTAATAAAAATTAATTAAAATACCAAACTAAATTAAAATATTGTTTTAATTATCCATGTGTAATTAATGAATTATCAAAAAAGGAAATTCAAAAATCAAGAATATCCTAACTTTTCATCATGACATTTGTGAGTTGTCAAGCCTTTGAAAATATCTCAAAATATCTCACCCATGCCTATTCATTGAAAATTATGAGTTTTTGACACCTTTTAACTCTACTAGGGTTAATTGAATCACTAAGGTTAGGTTTGAACTCATTCCATGTTTAAACTATACCTTAACTCACCTTGGGTTGGGGTTAGTTTTTAAGCCTATAAATACAAGCCTAGTCCTCTTCCCAAAGAGAGATTGAGGATAGAGTAAATTTATAATGTAGGTTTTATATCAAGATTGAAATAAATAGTGTTATAATGTAAAAATATTGAGCCAAGCCACATCAAGAAAGCTAAATCCATACCAAGCTACCATGGTGTTAAGGAGAGAAGGAGATAGCCAAACTCCATTGCCAAAGACTCTTTGAGCACAAGCCGAACAAGCCACACGACAAATCATTTGGAACATTCAAGGAAGGCAAGGATATTTTTATTCTTTGAATTTTAGTTGTGTTTTCAATTTATTTTATTTATTATGCTACCCCTATGATCTAGGCTTAGATATGTTAATCTTTTTAGTGTGTTTATTTTATTGTTTATGAAACTAACACTAGATCTCACCTCCTCTCTTTGTCAAATTCCTATGATCACATATACACACTTAGGTTTAAATATCCTTTAATTTATTAATTTAATTTCATTACATAACTATAATAAATAGGGGGGGTGGGTAAATAGGCACTCCAATTTAATAATTAAGTTCTTGAAAATGATTAAATTTTGACATGGTTACCTTATTTGGCCTATTTTCCATTTTGTTAACTTGCAATCTCTATGATATCCTTCACTATTATATTATCTATATTTAAAATACTGAAAAAAGCATTAAAAAATCCATACTCTAATTATTTATTCATGTCAAAAAAAATTCAATAGTCTTTGTCCTTTTGGGATAAGAATACACTAGGTTGGACATGACCATAACTTGACCTTGTTCACTAGTGCACTCTTGTACCCAAGACTTTAATAGTCACTTTTGAAATTTAAAATGGTGTATTTCATCCCTCCCATGATTTAAGAAGAGTTTATTAATTAAAATATTTTGAATTTTACACTATATAATCACATCAAATTCACTCAATACACCAATTGGTAATCTTACAAAAAACACTACACATTGATGAAAAGAATCTTTCTAGTTTAAATTATGCATTATTGCAATAGTCATAGGCCAACTCTAAATATTTTTATTTCATGTCAATGGAATTAATTGTCAAGAATTGAATTCAATCTACTATTTTCATACATATAATGAAAATATAAATATTTCACATACTCACTCTAGGAGGGAGAACTAAATTAGCCTTAGGTCATTTTGGGATACGTAGGAAACACTCAAATTACATGGGATTTTCTAAGGATAGATAAAATATTCCCTTTCCAAATATCCCCCTTTGTACTTGATCTCTATTTAGTTTATGTTTAATAACTAGGGTTTTAATATTTCTAGATTTTCATGCATCAAATCAATTCCTACAAGTCAATAAATCAACCATCTCTGACAATTGTAGGCACTTATATAAAAAGCCACTTGTACAATCAACTCGTACAATATCATAGTTAAAATAAAAGGTTGAAACATGTCACTATCAACCTAGTACATGCATACACATCATATTTTTCAATTTATCATTTTATGAAACTTTCTCTTAAAGTGACTTGTCAAGCATTGATCTACATGAGTACATGCCTTAAAGGGTGAACTGAGAAAGGAGTGGGTAATATTTTGGTGCATTGTGAGAGATGTTTCTACCTATGTCATGATCATATCATTCATAATACTATTTCAAGTTATTTATATTTCTCTTGCTACTTATATCCTTCCATCCCAACTCATTTAGTTATGTTAGTTTCCTTATATCTTACAGCTTTGATAATAATGATACCATCTATTTTCAACATTTTCTATTCCTATACTACATCAACTAGTTTGATGTAGTTTTGGGCTAGTTTACTAAGAATAATACTATATTAGCCTAGTTGATTCCATTTAGTTCCATCAAACATCTCTTAATTGTATCGATCTAACTAATATTTTCAACTTAGTGTTTAGGGTTGGTTTTAGGTATTATAAAACTATATACAGTGTCCATATTTCATTCTAATCATATCATATATAATATATTTTATGTACTTTCACTTTCACTTTTTCCTTAAGTCACATTTATATTTAGGTTTAGAATCTTATATTTTGGAAGTCTTGGAGATTCACTAGAAGAACCTTTGTTGGTCTTGAAATTTTTTTCCAAAATTTTAGGTATTCACTTGCAAAGAACCCTTGGCCAAAGGGGATGTTGATGCTCAATGGGTCCATTTCAAAGTAAGTATTTATAACCTTATATTATTTCCTTTATTTATTAGTAGTTATATGTTTTTTTTTGCTTATTGAATGAATGCATGTGTATTCTTGTCTAAGTTATCTCTACACCAAAAATTTGTGAGGCTATATGATTGCTTAGATTTTCCATATTCCATTGTAGGTTACCTAGACCCCCATTTATTGACCATAAGACCTTATCCATTTTAATCATTCTAACTTTCCCCCATTTAATATACTTTAAATTATTTGAATAAATACTTACATTTATTATTTGATATTAATTAATTTCATAAATTTCTAGTTATATTTATTTCCTTGTGCCATAGGCTTAGGCATTAAACCCATTTCCTCTCATACTTTGTGACATAGGTAACCCTATACTATATTTTTGGATCCATTGGTCACTACCCAAATATTAAGTATCATAGGGTCTATTTGATTAACCTTATTTGAGTCTAGATCTATTGAGATATGATAGTTATAGGCTAATCATATCCCATGTATACATTTTGGTGAACCTGACATGAATCCTATCCCACTGTTGGTTGGATTGTCTTCACATTTCAATTTTTCATTAATTATATTCATTCAGATTCATGTTATTTTTTCAACTTAACAATATTTTTCAAACCAATATATATATTTTAGTCTAACTTTATTGACGAACCCAACACATTTACCTATATATTAATGAATGGTATCAACCAACCCATTTTTATTATATATGTTTCTAGGATATATCAATCAACCAATATAGTTATGTGTTTTTACAACTACATTAGCTAGGATAATACAGTTCATTTTTTAAGCTACCACTAGCACCATCTTATTATAGCTAACTACATCGGCCTAACCAACATATTTATTTTTACATCTTAATAACCAAGTGTATTAGCCTGGTTGATACTATTTGTTTCCAATAGCTAAGAGTTTCAATATATTTTCATGGCTACCAAAGTAGGCAACTCCTCATGGTGAAATTATCCTATACCTTTTCTCATGGATGATGATCTTTATGATACTCTTATTACTTATGTTGATACTTTTAGTGAGAGTGAATATGGTCCTCCCATTGATGATCCATATGAGGATCCCAATGATATCACCTTTGACACCTCTAACATTGGAAAATATATTCATGATGATCTTCATATTTATTAATTTGATTATCCTTACTACTAGGGGGATGACCCCAATAATCCTCCTTATGATCCTAAAGATAATTTAACTTATAATTATGAGGATCCTTCTTATCCTATATTTACTACTTATCACATGGTTGAAAATTAAACTCGCAATTTTCTTATCTACGATGATGATTTTGTTGAAGTTGAAGATCCTAGCATGATAGTGGGTATTCCCATTGGTTATCATTATTATGATTCTCCCATATATACCAAAAAATAAAGCAATGTTGAGAATGGTTATCTTGATCTATAAAAACCCTCTACCCTACCCTTAGAAGGCCTTAAAAGGTCAAGTCATCAAACTTTCACTCATGTTTAACCAATTTTATTCATCAGTTTATGAAGAACACTTAATCTAAATGCCTACCAACTTGAGCATGATAGGTGATTTTTATGTTCAAGCTTGTATGAATATTTATAATTATCATGATTCAACCTACATACTTCCTTATATACCTAAATCATTCCTCAAAATACTAATTTCCAATGGTAATGATGAAAATAATACTATTTAATTTTAACCACCTATAGACAACTAAAACCACCATTACCTAGAATTTGTTGATACAATTATTTCACCTATAATCAACCACATCAATCATGAATCATAATGTGCCAATATTATTATTTCACATATAGTCAAATACATTAGTCATCACTAGAATATTCTAATACAAATATTTATTCTACAACCAACTACATCGGCCATGTCCCAAAAATGCCAATATAGTTTAATATATTTCATCAGACTAAATTGACTAGAAAGATATAGTCTATTTCAGTTATATCTCACTAGAATATTCTATTTTATTAGATCGAATCATTGAGGTTGATGTTAGAGTGTATTTTTGGTGTTTACTAGGTTATAAATAGCTTTTTTTTTAATATCTTTTCCTAGTCTTGTAATGTGTGAGGATTTATCCCACAATGGTTAGTTAGGACAATTTATTATTTTTTCTTGCCTACTTATGCGAGGTTCTCCTTTGTACTTACATGTATTATTATAAATAATATATGTTTTGCCTTTTGTTTACATATCATATTTGCAGATTTCTTGTGATGTTATTTTTGTGAATAATTCATGTGCATGGGTTCTTGGAATGTTTTATTATTCTTAACATGATATAAGAGGCTTGAAGTGTTGCAACCATTTGGTTGTTTTCTACAAGTTTTATTTTTTAGATAGTTATTCTATCAAGTATGGTACACTATTGTAGGTGATTGTGTTAGAGTCCTTTTTAGATCTTGCACCTTCTTTGTATTACCAACTATATTAGCTTTGTTAGAATTATAGATAAATAGAATGCACTTATATAGACCAGTGTTTGGGAGGATTAAAATTACACCTTTCTTTGGCATATTTTGGAAAATAGGTGAACCATGCATAAGTATTGAATGGTTGGGTATTGAGGCTTAAAGTTTCCCACACTCAACAACATGCCAGATATCTCTACTGCATATTTCTAGAGTGTGCATTTCCCTTGTGACTATGCATTTTTCCCAAGTTAACTAAGAATTTATAGACTATGTATTTCCCTTGCACCATGATTAATGTCCTATGAAGGACTAAACTTAATCGTAGTTTGCATTTTACACTTTACATTGGAATAAGACTGCATTTGGGTGAGATTGTTGTGGTACATATAAGGTAGAAGAACAACATAGAGGAGAGAAAGTATATGTTGACATTAGAAGGTCTGCATTAGAGAGATCCATACAGATCTACATTGGAAGTGTAAGGTCTAAATTAGAGATATCCATATAACTAATTTGACATTGTAATATATTTCTTTGTCCTCGGCTCAAGTTATCACACTTTGGTGGCTTTGTCATTCACAATACTAGTTGGTCATCCAACCACTTAACCTATACTTGATCTCCCCCTATTTTTCCATCACATCCTACATGGAGTTAATGTGACATGAAATCAAACAAATATAATACACATTCTATCCTCTTATAGTAACTGCTTTATACATTATTTGTTTTACTAAGTTGTATTTTTTCTTTAAGAGGAAGTTAGTTTTGATTACAAGGTCACAAGGGTTACCTAGATAGTTATTTTTCACTGTTGTTATCTTGATAACATATGTGGTGAAATTATAGTTCTTATGAGTGGTTTTAAGGATAGGTTCATTTCCAATTTGGTCACAAATAATAGCTTGTAGTGTAAATTTTATTAAATTTGACCCATTTATAAGAATTTGCAAAGCCTATATCTTTTGAACAATAACTTATAATTGAGTTTAGTTTTTTTCAAAAGTGCATTGTTTTCAATTATCTATCAATTAATGTAATATATTTTTAAAAATTCACTACTATTATAAAGTGCCAATTTTTTTTATTTATTTATTTATTTATTTTTTTGGGGGGGGGGGTTGTTTTGGTGCTGATTTATGCACCCTTTTGCATTCTTTCTACTCTTTAGTGATTCACAAGAATGGATTATACTTATAGTTTCAATCAATGTGAGCCTTTGAATATGCATAATTATGATACATAGATATCTATAATGGAAATAATCATTAAATGCAAGGATTATGGCCCCTAATGAATGCAACTCAACCATAGTTTAGAAGAGAATACGAAAAATTTCAAAACCAATGTAAATTTGATCAGTGTATGGGTTTGATAGTGACTTATGTGAGTGATAGTCTATTTTTTCATTTAGATGGGTGTGACACTCCATTCAAAATGTGGGCAAAACTAAATGTTTTATTTGGTAAAGTAGATCACATAAAGCTTGAAGTGGAGCTTACTTCACTCAATCGTGAAGATTTTCCCTCTATTGTAGACTATATCACTAAGTTTAATCACTTTTTCACATAATTGAAGGGGAGTGGATGAGATAAGAAATATGAAGAGTGTGTGTACCTGATTCTATCCAAGTTGAAGGATCCTTTTCAAATATTTTCTTCTACCTTTTTCTCTATCATGGATTCCTTAGGTGATGTATTTTGAATGCTTGCTTTTAAGTTTTTTTGTGAAAGAATTACTAGGGAGGAATCCAAATTATCTCACATTGAGTATTCCACCTCTCAAAAATCATTGGTATCATCACATCCTAAGATCAAGAGAAAATCTAAGAGTAAGTTCAATAACACTCCTATATCTCAAAGTGACCCTAATCCCAAAAACAACACATCTAAACCAAAATCATCTTCCAAATCCAAGAATAAGTCTAGTCTTTCATGTTCAAATTATGGGGGGACTGGTCATGAGGAATCTAGGTATTTTAAGAGAATAAAATCCCTAGAGGATATTGTTAGCAAACACAATATTTATATCTCCACTCCATCTTTATCCCATGAGCATGGAAAAGCACTTAATATTGTTGGGATATTTCAATCAGCTATTTTGGATAGTTGGGTTATAGATTTTGGTGTTTCTCACCATATGACTTCTTCTATGGATTCCTTTTTATGTCTTGGTTTGAGTTTTACTCCAAACATTGAGGTCAAATATGTTTCCATTATTTATATTAATGGAAAGGGTGACATACAACTTGATAGTGGATGCATCAGTGATGAACTATATGTTCTTGACATCAACACCAATCTACATTCAATTTATTAGATTTGCCATTATGGTCAGGGCAAGATATCGACTTTCACATCATAGGGGATAAATTTTGATCTTTTATAGAGCCTAATACACATATTACATATGGTGTTATTTATCATAGTTATTGACTCTATTAATTTAAGGGTTTTGATGATACTCCTCTTCTAGGGATGTGTTTAGTTTTTCATGCAGATTCTAAGAATAATCTCTGGTATGAGAGATTTGGATATCTCAATTATAAATATTTGAAGGAGTTGATCACTCATGGTATGGTAGATGGCCTTCCTAAAGTCTCATGTCTTGATGGAATTTTTATTGGTTGTGAATTAGGGAAAATACACCAATATCTATTTCTTAAGGGTATGTCAAGAGAGCTTCTTCACCACTTGATCTTGTGCATAGTGATTTGATGGTATTTCCTACTCCTTTCAATGGAGCTAAGTATGCACTTACATTTATTGATAATTTCTTAAGGCATACTTGGGTTTATTTCCTCAAGTACAAGAGTGATGTCTATTCTCACTTTAAAGTCTTTAAGAATTGAGTTGAGAAATAATCTTCTAGTTAAATTAAGAAGCTTCATACTGATAAATGGGGGGAGTACTTCAATCAAAAGTTCTCTAATTTTTTGGTAGATCATGGTATTATTCACCATCATTCTATTCCCCATACTTCACAATATAATGGCTTGACATAATGAAATAATCAAACTTTGAAGGATATGGTTAACTGCATGATGCATTCAAAGAATTTACCTCCTATCTCTTAGGCATAAGTAATAATTATGTGAATTATATTCAAAATTGCACACCACATAGAGCACTTGAGCATTTGACTCTGAAGGAGGCTTGGTATGGAACCAATCTTGATGTATCATTTTTTAGAGTCTTTGAGATCCATGCTTGGGTTTTTCTATTGAATAATTAAAAGAAAAAATTTAGGTAAGAAGATCAAACCCTTGATATTTTAAGGGTGTTATTAGGATATGAGATCTTATCATCTTTTAGATCTTGATATTCATGATGTTATTTTTTAAAAACATATATAGCTTGATGAGCGTTTCAATTCTCATGACTATTCATATTATTTCATTCCGTATTCTTCTTTTATTGATTCCTCACCTCCTCTTGAGGATTCATTCTTTAAGGATCCAATTTAGGAGAGCCCTGAGGAGGTTATGGATGTTGAGGATCCTATTCCCACTAATGTTTTCACTATGCCATTGTGGGCTCATACTACATTTTCTAAGGAAACTCTTTTTATATAGGATATTCCACCTATTAGACATCATCACACACATTAAATAGGTACTAGAATTTTGTGTTAAACATTCTCTAGGGATCCACAATCTTTTTCATAGGATCATGGGATATGGGAGCGGGATGATGCAATGACATATGAGTATTCTTATTTGATGAAGAATCATACTTAGGATTTGGTATCTCTTCTTAAGGAATGAAATTGGTCAGGCACAAGTGGCTATACTACACCAAGTATGTATATTATTGGTTTATTAACAAGTATAAGGCACATCTTATTGCAAAGGGTCTCTTGTAGGTCAAAGTTATTGATCACTCTAAGAATTTAGAACCCATTACCAATATGGATTTTATTCATCTTTTAAATTTATCTTATTGCATCATAGGGTTTTCCAGTGTATCAAATGGACATTAAGAGTGCCTTATTACACAAATATTTGTACGAGAAAATATATATGAAGTAGCTTACTAGGTTTATTCATGATTCTTCTCATGTTTTTCAACTTAGGAGGTCTCTTTATGATCTCAAACAAGCCCTTGAAGCTTGGTATGAGAAGATGGATTCATTTCTTCTCTCTACTAGCTTTGTTTGCTACCACTTTGATTTCATAATTTATGTTCATCATGTTGGGGAAGACATTGTTATACTAGTCTTATATGTTGATAATCTAATTCTCATAGGCATTTCCTCTTCTCAGATTGGGGCCATTAAGTAGGCACTTTCAACATAATTTGATATGATAGATTTTAGTATTTTGCACTTCTTCCTTAATTTATAGATTTCTTAGTTAGATTCAGGGATTTATTTGAGTTAGTAGAATTACACCCTTGATTTTCTTTAGTATTTTAGCATGGATGATTGCAATCCAAATCCCTCTCCTTTTAATTCTAGAGTCACTCTCACTTATACCTTCACTATTCCTCTTTGTGATCTTACATTATATAGGAAGATGGTTAGAAGTCTTATGTATTTAACCCATACTCACCCTAACATTTCATTTGTAGTTGGGTTTATATCTAGGTTTGCACATGCTCCTCATGATAGTCATTGACAAGATACCAAGAGGATTTTGAGATATCTATGAGGAACTACCCATTTTAGATCACACTACACTAGGGGTTATACTCAGTTAGTTAATTACACTAATTTATATTGGGTAGGTTCCCTCGATGATAGGAATTCCATTTCTAGCTACATATTTTATCTTAGTTCTTCACCTATTATTTGGTCATGTAATAAGCAATGAGTTATTACACTTCCATCAACATAGGCTAAGTATAGGGCAAAAATTACAATGAGTCATCAATTTCTTTGGCTTCATCAGTTATTGATAGAGTTTGACTTCATGCAAGATTCACCTAATATACTTTAGTGTGATAAAAAAAGTGAAATTCACATATACTGTAACCCAGTTCAGTACTAACAGACCAAGCACATTGAGGTACATATTCACTTAATTCATCAACGCATTCGAGATAGAGTTCTTAGTTTGGATTACATTTCAACTCATCAGTAGGTTACCAAAATCTCTGTATACAATCATAAATGCATCATGTCTATAAATCAATCCTGGCTTGGATAAGATAGAGCATACCTACACTTCTAATTGGGAATACACTTGTTAAGAAGGAACATAACCAATATGGGGATCCACTATACCTAATGAGGGGATCAATTATCAAAACATATCATGATAAGAAGGGTTATAAATCCTAAAATCTAACACAATCACATAATAGCCCTAATGGAGTCCTAAAGTTTAAAACATTCACTTATTCTAATAACAAGAAATTCAAATCTAATCTAGTGTACACCAAGGCTTGTATCACAAAGTGTGGGGTTAGAAATCAATAAAAAAACTAAACTAAACATGTATTAGAAGACATATTGATGACCTTAGAGGATCCCCCTCTCTCTATCTCTAGTTCTCTTTTCAAGAAATTTGTAACTTTCTATATAATAGTCACTTTGAGTATTGATCTTAAGAATCATGTATGACCTTGATTAGATTTATAGTAAATATTATGCAGGACAACCAGTGTCTAAATTTATTCATGAATCACCCATTTATATTGGTCTTTAAAATACATGACCTTAATCAATGTTTAGACAAAATATTCTACTAATTCAACTTTACTCTTTATATTTCTTAGAGGGAATTTACCACACTCAGTTTTTGAAACTTAAAAATATGTATAAGGATTAGGACTACCACTTTAATAATCCATCTTTAAATAATTCAACAATATGTACACATATCCTTTGAATGCTTGATTCATACTATCAGAGGTATTGATGAAGATTCACTAGTACAATAATTATAATCTATCCCAAATCAAATAATCTTACACACATACCTATCATATGTAGTCCTCATTATTTTATTCTTATTTTAAAGGACCCAAATTCAATAATGGTTCCAATAATATGCTTTCAAAGATTATTTAGTGCACTTCTTAACTATGGAGTATACTTTATTAACATAGATTTATACCATGTTGTGTTTACTCTAATATTAAAGAAGGTGTGATTCATACCAAAAAAGATTCCTTCCTATCTTAACTCCATGTAATTAAATTAATCATGCAACTCATTCATCATAAGATCCCACAGTCCTTGTTTTATTGTTTAGTGTCCTATCTTGATTAAAGAAGGTCATAATGGTCCTTATGGAGATCATAGATTATGTTCACCTTTTTCCATAAGAAATTTGTAATTGAATTAAATATTTATAATTTAAAAATGATCCAAACCTATATACATCTTCTTGATGATCCATAATAAAGTAAACAACCATCTTACCTTTTTTTCTCCAATTTGCTCTTCCCTTAACTTCACTAGCTTCTTGACTGTAAACAAGCAATTTTTTGATATTTTTATAACTAAATTAACTCTTTCAATCTTCTACCCTATTAATCATTCACAAATTTTTTAAGATCAATCACTAATTTGGCTTCAAATGATAAAAAACTCACCTTTCACTTATCTTACTCAAAACTCTCAATTTGTGTTCCCAAGAACATAGTTTGCAGTAATATTCTATCATGTATATCTTTTTCTGAATGGTACCAATTTCTCCAAAAAAAATATATATTTTATAAATCCATAAAATATTATTGTTGATGTAGTTGATTGCACCCAGGGTAGGAAGCCAAGCTGCCTTTCCACACACAACAATGGAAACTCCCCTCTCACCTATGGGACTGGCAAAGCTAGAGGGGAGAGTCTCTAGATGAGGGCTAACTCCCTCTAATGTATCTTTTAGGCCCTAGTTTCTCCTACTGCTAACAAATAAAATGAAAAAAAGAGGGGGGGGGGAGAAAAGGGAGAGAGAGATGCTAAAAATAGAACCTAAGAGTAAAAGTGACAAGGTGATACACCAAAAAAGTGATGACCCACCCAGCCCGAATATACACTTTTCACCAAAACAAGCACCCATACACTTCATCTAAAGTGAGAAGCTCTTTTGAAATAGTATGCTAGGGGTCTATGGAAATATAGGGAGGAATAAATCACTAGAGGCTTCCTCAAACACACTTATGGCAGCCATTTCACAGGCACCTACATTCCCCTGTAGAAACTTCTGGTAGACCTGCAGAAAGGAGACTTCACAATGCACTGGACATCCTATGATCAATCTGTGAGAACATGAAAGACAATGACTTAACAAAAAATAAGAAAATAGACATATACTTTAAAGTGCAAGTCTAGATAGAGGTAAAAAAAGCTAAGTTTTGGTTCAATGTAAAAAACTGACAGAGCTCTGCCTTACAAGCCTGAGAGATTTTGGGCAGGGTTTTGACTTAAGGCCAAAAGAGTGGATCCCTTTCTCAAATGAGAATTTTTAAAATATATAGAAAGAGGAAGAGAACTTGGTGCTTCTTGGGAAATATTTTGGTGTTTTTTTTGCAAGTGGCCCATGTGCATTCTGAACCTTGGGAAGAGGGAGCCGTCTGATTGTCAACTCCTGCTTTGACTTTGGCATCCCACATTAATGTAGAAAACATGGTCACACTCTTTTCTACAAATAGACTATGGTTTCTCCCCTCATAAATGCCAACCAGAGGAAATAGGCCACATTGCTCATCTAGTAGTAACTCACCTCCTCTTTGCCACTTGGACTGTTTTGTCTCTTTCTGCACCTTGTCATCTTCCTGCTCTTGTCTCTTTCTACTCCTTTAACCCTCAGGGGTGATCTTTTGGTGGGTTGCTACATTCCTTGGGCTCTTTTCATGTTTGGCACTTAGGAATTTCAAAATCAAATGGCTATTTCACTATCTTAAAAGTGACGTTCGCACAGTCGTCACCTTGAAATTAATACCCAATGGCTAGTCTGTCTCCTTAAAATTGATAGCTTTTGGGACGTCACCATCCTTGGAAAATTCTGTTGGATCTTTTCTGTGGGCTTTTTCAAAGGTTTTTTACTTTAGGCTTTTCATGTGGACAAAAGTCTATAGAATTGTCCCAGCCTTTATTATTCTTTGGCTCCTTTTCTTTCCGGTTCTTTGGCTTTTCTTTGTGCTAGCGACCTTCCTCTGAATTCCTTTAGACAAAAAGTCCAAAGGAATTCAAAGCCTTAAGTCCTTTTTGCACCCTTGGAAATCCTTCGGTTGCCTTTGAAATTCCCCCTACCCTCAGCAAGGGCTTTTGGACCTAGAACTACCCTCCGCAAGGGCACCTGCCTTCGGCTTTGGGACGCTCCTTTAAACCAAGCCATTGAACCAACCCATTGAACCAAAAATGGTTCAACACTGCACACTGAGCCTTTGTTGAACCAAGGCATTGAACTTTTCCCCTTTGAACCAACCATTGAACCAATCTATTGAACTAGTTCAACCGTTCAACACTATGTGCCGAGCCTTTAAATTGTGCATTAAACCAAGCTCATTGAACTGTCTGATGAGTCGAGTAATTGAACCAACACATTAAACCAAGTGTTGAACTTGCCAATGAACTTGATTGGTTGAGCCAATCTATTGAACTTTTTTGATTGAACCAAGCATTGAACCTAGTGGTTGAACCAAGTGATGAACCAAGGCCGATTGAACCAAGGCATTGAACTTAAGTGATGAATTGCCAGTTGAACCAAGGCATTGAACTAGTTTAATGGTTCAATTATTCAAATATGCCAACATTCCTTGTGATTTTCTTAAAACAAGAGCCCAAAGAAGCCTTGTAAAACCCAACACTATCTGAAACTGATTCTTCATGTGCCAAAAGACTAACCTTGTAGAGTTCATAGAAATGAACCTACAGAGTCTGTAGAAATTCTGCAGAGTCTGTAGGAATGGATAGATTCCTACAAAATCAAAAAATTAAATTGCCTAGAATAGCAAGGATAGAAGGGGACCAATTTTTGGCCTATTGGGCAAAAAATGGTCAACAAATTGGTGACTCCTAGGGGAAGCATCCCTGTTATGCTTATAAACTAGTTACCTTATAGTCCATTGGGAACAGAGTCAAAATGCAACTTTGAAGAAAGGTCAACAACAACCCAAAGATCCAAGAATCAAACATGAAGCTTTTACGCCACACACAAAGGAAAAAACACACACAAGGCTAAAAACACTACCTGTGCAAACTGCACTTAGGGAAAATAGGAAAGGAAATTGAAAGCAAATTACTATATACAACTAAGTAGGAATGTTTGCCTCCCTCCTAGATCAAAGGGAAAACTTCTTAAGTCCCCTTCCTGGCAAGAAGACTTATGGTGCCAGATAAGTGGCTGAATGAAAAGGAGATTTGGTGACCTGTTCCTCTTACCTATCACCTCGATTGGCTAGTATTTGAGAGGATCAGATTCAAACATGCTTCCAACATATACATACTCTATTTATTCTTGGAAGCTTGTTGAATGTTGGTCCTTCATGCTGGTGCATTTCACCAAGAAATCAGTGGTTACTGGCTCATTACCATAAGCCCTTTGATCTACACAGTCCCACTGTAATGCATCATGGTTTGACCCATTTCCTTCTGCTTCATTGGAGATCCTACCAAACTCATCCTCTACTCCCTCTTGGCCTTCTTGAAAAAGGGTGACTGCTATGATGTCTAAAATGGAATTACAAATTGATTGCTCATCCCACAGAACATCACCTCTTTGTTTAAAAAAATCTTCTTCAAGGCTTTCCTCAAGGGAGACCAGCCTCTCTTTTTCCTCCTCAAAGATTAGGATCTCTAGATGTTCAAATATATCCTCTTGATCCTCCTCCAAATCAGGCTCCTCAGCATAGTCATCCTCCTCATTGAAGCAATAGGGAAGTTCATCAAACAAAGGGGGAGAGAGCTCACCATGCTTAAGTTCCTCTTCATATTACTGGAACATCTGCATGTATGCATGACCTAAGTCTTATCCATTGCTGATGATGCCTTTACAAGGAGCATCAATGATGATTTCTTTTTTGTCATCGCTCATGACAGCCTCTTGGAAAACTATAGATTGGATCTTCTGCTCCTCACTTACTTCCTATATAACAAGTTCCTCCTTGAGAAGGGGTAAAGTGGAAAAACCATGTGGAAGAGGAGGCAGTCCTTGAGCTAGAATCAAATGATTATCCTCCTTCCATTTGGTCAGTACTTCATAAATATTAGGTGTGTCCTGATAGCTCTCTCGGAGGTGCATAGATGGGGTGTGTTCTGACATAAAATGTGCCATTGGGTCTGAACCATCCATCACACATTGGCTAAGGAATCTCTCTCTAGATTCTAATTCTACAATTCTTCTAGCCATATCCTCTTGGAAGAGCCTTTCTTGGAGGTCACCAACATCATCATGCTGAGTAGGAGCAATTTTGAGAGAGATGTGTTGGTTCGTAAAGTTCCTTCCAAAATAAGATTCATGATCTAAGGAGTTTAGAAGGTTCATCTCCATGGGAGGTTGTTCTAATTCCCTTTGATGCTTAAAGGCTAGGTGCATAAGGTCAAGAGCAGGGTTGATTGATGCATCAGATGAGTTGGAGTGAGCAAGTGCCATCTGATAGAAAGGATTTGGTGTACAAGAGGGGGCTTTCTTTAGGATAGGAGGGGGCACACAAGGCTGACTACCTTGAATGAATGGATTCCTCTATTTTGCTACCTCCTCCTCCATGATTGCAAGGCTTGAGCTTGCTTGAATAAACATGCCTCTTTGTACATCAGGTCTTGCTGATAACCATACTGCTCATCCAGTCTGTCTATTTCCATTACCTACTTCTCAAACTCTAGTGCCACCTCCCTTATCATTGTAGGGAAACTAGGAGAGCTGCTTGAGGGGATTGCATAAATATCTGAAGTGTGATCATAGTCATATGAAGGAATACAAGGTCCGTAATTTTGTGCAAAGGAAATATACATACAAAAATGTGATTTATGATGGCACCAGGTTGCTTAACCAATTGATTCAACTCAGATTCACCATTGTTGTTGATGTAAAAGCCTCCAGGGGTTGGTTGGTTGAAGAACACAACAAAAATTCTTCAACTCTATGGACACAACTTATCCTAGTTGGTCCCATTAGGCATGCCAAAAACTACTAACACAATGGATTGTACTCAAGGCAGGAGGCCAAGCTTCTGCCTTTCCACATGCAATAATGGAAACTCCCCTCTTGCCTGTGGGATTCGTGAAGCTAGAGGGGAGAGTCTCTAGATGAGGGCTATCTCCCTTTGATGTATCTTTTAGGCCCTGGTTTCTCCTACTACTAACAAATAAAATGAAAAAAATGGGGGGGGAAGAAAAGGGAGAGAGAGAGATGCTAAAAATATAACCTAAGCCTAAAAGTGACAAGGTGATACACAAGAAAAGTGATGACCCACCCAACCTGAATATACACTTTTCACCAAAAGAAGCACCCATACACTTCATCTAAAGTGAGAAGCTCTTCTACAACAGTCAGCTAGGGGTTTGTGGAGATATAGGGAGGAAGAAACCACCAGAGGCATCCTCAAACACACTTATGGCAGCCATTTCACAGGCACCTACATTCCCCTATAGACACTTCTGGCAGACTTGTAGAAAGGAGACTTTTCAATGCACTGGACATGTGTGATCAATCTGTGAAAGCATGAAAGACAATGACTTAACACAAAAGAAGAAAACAGACATATACTTTAAAGTTTAAGTCTAGATAGAGGTAAAAAAGCTAAGTTCTGGTTCAAGGTAAAAAATTGGCAGAGCTTTGCCTTACAAGCCTGAGAGATTTTGGGTAGGGTTTTGCCTTAAGGACAAAAGAGTGGATCCCTTTCTCAAATGAGAAGTTTTACAATATACAGAAAGAGGAAGAGAACTTGGTGTTTCCTAGGAAATATTTTGGCACTCTTTTTTGCAAGTGGCCCATGTGCATTCTGAACCTTGGGAAGAGGGAGCCATCTGATTGTCGGCTCCTGCTTTGACTTTGGCATCCCACATTAATGTAAAAAACATGGCCATACCTCTTTTTTGCAAATATACTATGGTTTGTCCCCTCATAAATGCCAATCAGAGGAAACAAGCCACGTCTCTCATCTGGCAATAACTCACCTCCTCTTTGCCACTTGGACTGCTTTGTCTCTTTTTGCACCTTGTCATCTTCCTACTCTTGTCTCTTTCTACTCCTTCAGCCCTTGAGGGTGATCTTCTAGTGTGTCACTGCATTCCTTGGGCTCTTTTCATGGTTGGCACTCAGGCATTTCAAAAGCAAACAACTATTTCACTATCTTAAAATTGACATTCGCACAGCCATCACCTTGAAATTGAATACCCAATGGCTAGTCTGTTTCCTTAAAATTGATGACTTCTGGGATGTCAACATCCTTGGAAAATTCTATCAAGTCTTTTTTGTAGGATTTTCCATGGGTTTTTTACTTCAGGCTTTTCCTGCAAACAAAATTTTGCAAAATTGTCTCAGTCTTTGTTATTCCTTGGCTCCTTTTCTTTCAGGTTCTTTGGCTTTTCTTTATGTTAGTGGCCTTCCTCTAAATTTCTTCAAACTTTTTGTCCTAAGGAATTCCTTAAGACAAAAATTCTAAAGGAATTCAAAGCCTTAAGTCCTTTTTGCACCCTTGGAAATCCTTTTGCTACCTGTGAATTTCCCCCTGCCCTCTGCAAGGGCTTTTGCCCTAGAACTGCCCTCTACAAGGGCACCTGCCCTTCAGCTTTGGGATGCTCCTTTGAACCAAGCCATTAAATTGACCCATTGAACCAAAAATGGTTTAATGGTTTAATGGTTCAACACTATGCATCGAGCCTTTGTTGAACCAAGCCTTTGATCCTTTCCCACTTGAACCAACTATTGAACCAATCCATTAAACTGGTTCAACGACTCAACACTGCGTGTCAAGCCTTTGAATTGTGCATTGAACATGCCAATGAACTTGATTGGTTGAACCAATCCATTGAACTTTGTCGATTAAACCAAGCGTTGAACCTAGTGGTTGAACCAAGCGATGAACCAAGGCTGATTGAACTAAGGCATTGAACTTGAGTGATGAATTGCTAGTTGAACCAAGGTGTTGAACCAAGGTATTGAACCAGTTTAATGGTTCAATGATTCAAAGATGCCAACCTTATGATTTTCTTCAAATAAGAGCTTGAAGAAGCCTTGTAAAACCCAACACTCTCTAAAACTGATTCTTCATATGCTAAAAGACTAACCCTATATATTTCATAGAAATGGACCTATAGAGTCCATAGGAATGGATAGATTCCTGCAAAATCAATAAATGAAATGGCCTAGAACAACAAGGATAGAAGGGGACTATTTTTTGGCCTGTTGGGAAAAAAATGGTCAACAATTATATGTTCCAATTTTCATCTACTTTCATTAAGCCATTTGAAATTTATGAATATTTTATCAAACATACATTATAGCAAATAGTGTGCATGCATTCTCAAACCAAATATAAAAATTATTCATAACTTCAACAATACCCCAAATTATTATAATCTATTAAAAATCCATTTATATAATTACCTCTTTCACTTCCATAACAAATTTCATATCATTTTTAGTTGGGACTAAAAATTTATGATGATTGGTTTGAACCCTTGTTTTAAGGAATCAATGAACAAACAACATAGTATAAGTTGTTTGGAAGTAGATCATGACAAATTAGTCATTTTCATTGAAATATGAACTCATATTATTGAAATTATTTCCATAAGAACTTGAGGGCTGATGGGAAACACAAATTATACATTTAGAAGCTTTGACCTTCTTATGGCATGACTTTACCAAGTTTTTAACCTTACATTATTTCATGATTTCCAAATTCTTTGCTCATCTTCTATGCGCTCCTTCATCCTCTACATGCTAACTCTTTCTCCCTCTTCCTCCTATGGATCCATTCAACCTCCTTGTCTTGATATCTCATTCCAAGCACATACATAGTTATATTTATCTTTCATACTAAATTAAACATCTTATCATATCTTCTTATTGAGAAAATATCTCTATTTGCAAACGAGAATAGCTAAAGTTATTTTGGACAGCTTGTATGACAATCAAACATGATATTATAACATCCTAACACACCTATTCTTCCTTTTCTTACGTATCATAGGTGATAATGTAGCTCATATCCACCCAGATAATTACCTTATACTTTTACTCTCATGTAATTATGAGAGTTTACATTCAAATTCAAATATAAACAATAAATATGGTTTTGGAGGGAAACTTATTCAAACACCTAGTGCATAGTATCCATGCCTTGAGAAGGCTTATTCAAACTTGGTTATGCTTCTTCACTAAGAATCATGAAGGATTCTCCTACATCACGTATACTCACATCAATGCATATGGAATCCTAATACATGGGAGAAGAATAAAAGTACATTATCTATCTACTCTTACAAAGGAGAAATAAAGTTAGGAATAATTACCTTTGAAGATGAACCCATCAAGCCTCAATCTCTCCCTTGGCCAAGGTGCTTAGCAAGAGATTATTATGGTAAGGATAATGAAGATAAATCATCTATAGGATACACAATCTATTTAAGCATCCAAAATACTGCTCCACAAGATAATATCTATATCTCTAAAGAAAGTATGGGACCCTAAATTTTATTCCTCAAGTAGAATGGTTAATAAGCATATGTTCATTCATAATTATTTTCTTTTAATTATTCTCTTATGAAATTGTGGTAAATGAACTTGTATATATAGGTGGATCTTACCTTAAATCCACCTAGGAATGCTAGCTATATAGGGTTGACCTAGTCAACCTAGTGTGTTTTTAGGGACAATTCACTAGGTCTAAGATAGGTTGACCAAAAGGTTAACAAGCTAAGAAAGTAATAAACACCCCTAAACTGTACTGGGTCAACCAAGTTGACCTAGTAATCTAACTATCCAAAAAGGTGTTAAAGAAAGAAATTGAGAGATGGAAAGAGGAAAAGATGGGAATAGGTAAGACTGAAAATAATAAGCTTTGGGTAAATGGTTTTAAGAGACAAGTGTGTATATGGCAAGTGGCAAAAGGGATAATAATATTACAAAGCATTGATGATCTACCCACCCCTTTCCTAGTGTACCCATTAAGGTATTCATTTAGAGAGATTGAGACTCAACATGTTTCTACAAGATAAAAAGTGTCAGTAATCAATAAAAGTTTTAAAATATTATGTGTATATATATGCCCCACTTGAAGATCATCACATGTCATGTAAGTGCAACATGGTATGGTGCTTTAGGATAGAACATGATAAGACATAATGTTGATGCTAATTAAGGTGCAGTAAGAAATAAATAAGATAAATTAAGGGATAAAATTGAAAAACACGTACCTTTACTTACCTTAGTGTTGTAGATAAATAAGTAGACTACAAGAGAAAGGTGAAGGCATCCAATGTGAAGAAAACTAGGTGAACCTATAGAAGTTAGTAAAAAAAAGGAAAAAGGGTGAAATTTTTGAAAGATAAGCATATGATAGTGTAAAATAATCTCTACATCATTATGAATCCAATGCATTTTATGGTTTTGAAAATGGATGAATAAAAACAAAGATAGAAGCAAAATAAATAATTCGTAGGCCAATAATTAAAGAGTTTGAGTTTTGAAAAGTGTTTTTAAATAAAATAAAAGACAATTCATTTTTTATTTTGATTTGTTAAAGGAGAGAAAAAGATCTCTAGAAATAAAATAAGCTATGATGGTGAGGAGATGACATGCTATAAAAGGATAGGCTCCAGAGGTAGCAACATGTACACTACAGGTATGCAACTAAGAATCTCAAATTAGTTTTTAAAATTTGTATAGAATTAAGTGAATTTTTAGTAATTTTTTATTTTAAGAATTTTTAGATGTCAAAATGGAACAAAATTAGATTTTATGGGTAGAAAATAGGAATATGGGAAATGGGTTTGGAGGGTTTAGGAAGAAAGTGAGAAAAAACACTTTTTTAGGAAAATGCAAGGGGTCACCAGGCAAAAGGCACTTGGTCAACCCAGTCAACCTAGTAGGCTAGGAAAAGAGTAAAATCCATAGTGCTAACCTAGTAGGTATAGGTCAACCTTGTACATTCTATATGTTGAAGGCCTACTTCAGATTTGTCAAGTAGTCCAAAATGGAAACTCAACACTAGGGAAGGGAAGAAAAGAAGATTGACTCAATTTTTTGAGTCAATCAAGTGAAAAGATAGGAAAATTTTGGTCAAACTAGTTTGACCAAAGAGCTAGAATGATACTAAAAAGTGTGCAAAAGGCCAAAAGAGGGTGTAGTCATATAAAATGTCCAAATTGGTATTTTGAGTGTAGCGTATGATACCCCATCCATAGGTCCTTTTTGCATGCTCTTGTGACCCTTCTAAACACCTTTTTACTCATTACTAGTCATCTAGAATCTTTTAAATGATCTTTCCACCTCAGCCAGACATTTTTCCCCATGCCAATCCTATTCCTCTAGGTCTCAAGCCTATAATATATGAGTTATCCATTTGGACTATAGCATCCCATAGAGAAGTGTCCCTTTTTAAATGGTCATATCCATTTGTACTTTGAGCCCCAATGGTTATTTTTGTAAAGTCCTTATCCTTAATAAGGTTGGGCTAATGCGAATACATCTGACCCATGACTAATTGTTCTCTATAAAAGCCCACTCAAAGCTCATTTATAAGAGAGTTGACCAAACTTATAAATCAAGCACGAATACAAACAAAGAACTAAGGTAAACTTCCTTTTTCTTTGCACATAATCACCCAACATAGCTAAAAACCTACTCAAATCCTCATACCAGTCCCTAGCCACCTCAAACACTATCAATTTGGAATTTTCATCCGCATCACACTATTGCACAAAGCACACTAGGTGGGAGAACTACATATGAATTGATCCCTCTTTAGAGTATTGGTATGTAGGTAGTGTGCCCACACAAAGGGTGTGGATTGTACGTTCAATATATATTTCACACTAACCCTCCTCTTTCTCAAGTGATTCAAATGTTATTTTATCAAGCATGATGGAGGGTTTGGGTTTGAAGACAAAATCATCTCCATAGTGAGTTTTGTTGATGAGCAATGCTCTATTTTTCATAGGCATGCTCACATAAGCATAACATAACTACTGAGAAAGTTTTAGGTCTCTATGATTAGTTTGGACAACAATGGCAGAAATGGACAATAGTGTTAGACACCAAAGCACCCACTTTTTAGTGCTCCTATCCTTTCACCCAATGTAAGCTAGATTCAGGTTTATAACACCTTCCCAATCTTGCATAGTTGTTTTCAACCTCTATATTAGCCATTTCAGTCTATTTTATAGCTAATTTATATTTCTTCTTATTTATTACTATTTTTAAAAAGGTGAAAAAGGCAAATAGTTGCACAAATCAGGATTGTATTTATTGATAAATTTTATACTAATTTATTAATCTAGACCCTTAAGTAAAATAGGAATTAAAGTCCATTATTCATAAATAAGTTAAATCATTTGGTGAACCTAACTTACTTCATTTGCACATAAAAACCCTAGAAACCCTAGGGAAAATTCCTTACTAAATAAATTATAATTTCACATTTAATTTTTAAAATTCACCATAGTAATTCTAAAAATCATTTCTTTCAAACCCTAGTATAATATACTAGGTCCTTATGTTTTTGGAGGTATCACCTTACATGTTAGTGAGCTTCATAACCTTTTTATGCATATTCCAGTTTGCCATTTTTAGGACTTTACATTTCCTTTATTCAGTACTTTCCTTCCATCACATTTTTCTTATTACAAATTATTATAAAAAATTCAATCCACTTTTTATTTATTTTCCTATTTTATGAATGGCCCAATATACCAGATTTGATGAAACTGATAAGAGGGAACTTCAAGACCTTTTAACTAAAAATCTTGATATGCTTAAAATAATATAAGAAGAAAAACAAAAATAAAATAATGGTAAATCCTCTCAAAACATATAAAAACTAGTTTCAAATGACACTATGGGGGAAACTATGTCTCAACAACCCCTTATAGTAGCCTAACTTTCCTCGGTGGCACCACCAGTTATGACTAGTACATCTTCACCTCCTAATGTGACTACCCTTGTGTAAGAGATTAAACCTCTTCAATCCAAGGTGATACATCTTGAGCAAGGTGCCTTTAGACCAACACAGGCTTTGGACTCTTTTTCTCTAATTCATATACCATTGGTATGCCATATTGCTTCTACACCCTTGCCATCAAGTTTTGTTTAACCCAAACTCACTCTATATGATGGCAAGGGTGATCAAGAGACACACTTGAAATATTTTCATGTAGCATGCTTGGATTATGTGCCAAATGACTAGTTACTAACCAAGTAATTTCCATGTAATTTAAAGGATTATGCTTTATAATAGTTCTATAGTCTACTGAATCAATTGATCAAAGCATTTAATATTTTAGCTAACATTTTCCTAGCTCATTTTAGCATTAACATATGTGACAAGGTTTCTTATGCCCAAGTTGTAAAATAGAAACAAAGGTCAAATGAGCATCTCATAGATTATGCTCTTAGATACAAGACTATCTTGGATAAAATGACTAACTCCATGGCTGATTAAGAATTACAAAATCTCTTCAAACAAAGTCTTCTACCATATTTGCATGAGTCAATAATGTTCAAAATGTTTTCTTCCTTCACTAATTTATGTCATACACTAAAGAAAAGGGAATTCAAATTACTTTCAATGGGTAAACTCAAGTACACAAGCATATCAAAAAAAAAACAAGAGTAATAGTAAAGTCCCATACAAAGTAAAGGTTAATGATAGAAAAAGTAAAAATCAAATTATAGTTAATGCAGCTTTAGAGCCCCCTCAGTGAGTGGTTTTATCAATGCCTCCTTAGTGAACCTTTGCCAATCTACTAGTATCTCCAACTAGAGTCTTAAAGCAACTATTAGAATTCAATGTCCTATCTCTCCCTCCTATTCAAGAAGTTGATATGACAAGGCCTCTTCCACATGGATATGATCAGAATGCATTCTATTATTTTCATAGGGCACTAGCCATAAAACAAATAGATGCATCAGTTTGTGACACAAGATATAGGACTTGATAGATGAAAACCTTATTGATCTTGGCACTCTAATTTAGCCTCCTCAGGAAAAACAAACAAAAGAAAAGGCTTTGAATATTTTCTAAAATCCTTTCCCATAGAATTATAAATAAGAGATATGGGGCACATCAAGTTTTCACCATGCATATCATGCACACCCTCCACTATCTATATACCAGGCACATTTATTTGAGTCGTAGCCTTTGAGCAACATTATCGATGTGTATAATTCTAGAGTTCTAACTAGATCTTCGATCTCCTTCTCAAAGAAAGAGATAGTTGAGGATGATTTAGATTAGTATGAACTCTTTATCAAAGCCTACATTGATCACCATCCCATTCATAGTGTTCTCATAGATAATAGATCAAGTGTGAATATGTACACTACAACATTATTTCAACATTTGGGATATTTAGAGCATGATATCACCCTGATGGACATAGTTATTAGTGGATTTAGTGGACATATACAAAGTTCATTAGGTGATATTGTACTTAATCTATAGGTTGGTCTAACACATGTGGTCACACCATTTACTATTATTCCTAGTTTAGGAGTCTTTAACATATTTCTTGGTCGATCATGGATCCAAAAACTTCATGTAGTACTTTCCACTTTTCATAAATGTGTGAAATACATTCATGCTAATTAGGTTATTATAGTTGGTGGAGTTATGTATGAGTTACAACTCCCCACTTCAAATCCATCTCCTATTCTATGGTCACCATTTTTATCTCCTCTACCATTTACATTTCTTCCTCTAATTGAGATTAAAACACATATGAGGCCTCCCTCTCTAGCATAGAGAGTTCATACACAACCACTGAGGCCTTTCTTAGAGTGATCACTATAACAGTGACAATTTTAGGACTCTAGATAATTTATACCTATAGTATTCACACCTAGGTTAGTATAATTGAGTTCTCATGCCTCTATACATAAAGAACATTTTTAGAGAGATTATTCTACTAACACATGGGTCCCTAAGAGCCCCACAGTTGCATCCACTTCTCAAAGTTATAGGGGGACCCCATAGTTGATTTCCACTATAGACATTTTATAGTAATTATAACATTCACAACTTTTAGAATCAGAATCTTAGCCCTTCCATTGTGCTTCATGATCATGCACAATCCTTTTCCTTGATACATGAAACTATGATAGGGAATCTATTATGAGACTCATCAGTTAGTATCATTTATTCTCAGTGTTTTTTGTACAAAATTTCTCAGCTTACTTGTACATAGCTCATTTCAAAACACCAAAAACAATATAATATTTCAAAATACTAAAAACAATATAACATGTCAAAATTAAAAAAAAGACATTCAAATAACTAAAAACACCAAAAACTTTTCAATTGAATTCATTATCCATGCTTTACATTTCTACTACCATGTTAGACTTACATTTTGCTATTCTATGCTATTATTTATTGATTTATCTACATTACCATGTTTCACTTGATCTTCTTTGAGTTTATGAAGTGACACCCAGATCCTTGATTGTTTCACTCTACCCATTAAGGGGGCAACCTAATTTTACATTCGAGACATACATCGATATATTTACCCACTAAGGGCATCTTTTACATGAGTACATGTAGTCATATAAAATGTCCAAATTGGTATCTTGAGTGTGGCTTGTGATACACAACCCATAGGTCCCTCTTGCATACTCTTATGACCCTTCTAGACACCTTTTTTCTTATTCATAATCATCTATGGACTTCTAAAACTTGATTCTAACTCAATTAGGCTCTATTTTCCATGTTAATTTCATCCCCTAAGTCCTGAGCCTATAGGATAGGAGCATTGGGGTTGGACTATAGTATGGGACTCGAGGGTGTCCCATTTTCAATGCTCCTATCTAATCACATTTCAAGTTCAAATGACCATTTCATTCTGATTCCTATTCTTCATTATGTCAGCCTAACAAAAATATATTTAACCTATGACCAATAGATCTCTATAAAATCCCATTCAAAGTTCATTTAGAAGGGGTTGGAAATTATTAAAAAGAAAGCAAGAATACAATAAAAACCACTAAGTAAAATTTCCTTATTCTTTGTATATAACCATCCAATATAGCTAAAAGCATATTCAAACCCTCACACTAGTTCCTAGCCACCTCAAGCACACCTAGTTTAGCATTTTTGCATCTACATAACACTATTACATAAAACACATCTAGTGGGAAAATGACATATAGTTTGATCCCTCTTTGGAGTATTGGTATGTAGGCAGTGTGCCCACACAAGGGGTGTGGATACACATTCAATGCATCTTACACACACTAACCCCCCTCTCTTTCTCAAAGTTTTATTCAAACATAATGAAGGTCTAGAGTTTTAGATTATATAACCTCTACAAGGAGCTCTATCAATATTTAAGATCCAAAATTTCATAGGCAATCTCATATAAGAATATTAGACAAAACCCAAAAAATTTAGATCTCTGTGACTAGTTTGGACAATAGCAACAAGACCTAGACTATAACAACCCTAAAGTATCCTAATTTTGGTGTTCCTATCCTTTCACTGAATGAAAGCTAGATCCAATTTCATGACACTGTCCCAATCTTGCATAGCCAGTTTCAACCTATGTCTTAGTTATCTCACTCTAGTTTTATGCTAAGTTGCATTTATCTTTATTTATTGATATGTTTAAAAAGGTTTAAAAGGCACCATAAATTATTAAAATTAGTACTGTAATTATTGCAATATTATTTACTAATTTATTTATTGTAGGACCTTAACTAAATTAGGAATCAGACTCCATTATTACCAAAATTATTAAATTATTTGGTGAACTTGACTTCATTTACGTATAAAAACCCTAGAAACCCTAGGGAAAATCCCTTGTTGATTTTTTCATTTTTAAAAAAAATTCATGTATATTTAAATCAAAAATTCACATTTACTTTTGTAAAATTTACCTTAGTAATTTTTAAAATAATTTCTTTCAAACCCTAGTTGCCTACATTAGGTCCCGATATTTTTTTAATATGTTTCTAATTTTCCCTGCATATTTAAATAAAAAATTCACATTTAATTTTGAAAATTTACCTTAGTAATTTTAAAAATCATTTGTTTCAAACCCTAGTTGCCTATACTATGTCTCGATATTTTTCTAGTATTTTTTTAATTTTTTCCTACATATTTAATTCAAAATTTCCATTTAATTTTTAAAATTTACAATAGTAATTTTGAAAATCATTTCTTTCAAACTGTAGTTGAATTTACTAGGTCCCTTTACTTTTGAGGTATCACTTTACATCCAAATCAGATTTTACATAAAAATAAAAAATGGATTTCACTCATTTCATAATATTTATTTCAAACAATAAAGAGTCCATACTTGGTCCTATCATGTATATGAATGGTGAATTTTACTATATGCTAATGCAAATATTCATTCTTTCCCTCTCATGCTCACTTTTTATAATAAGGGATGATATTACGAAATTCATTACTAAAAATGTACAAGATTTCAATATTTATTTTGCATACTCTTTCTTTCTCTCATGCAGAATAATTTCCAACTCTATTTTGTTAAACATGTTAGAAATTTTATGTTACATGTCAAAGTTTTTTATACATTAATTCAAAGTTCCATACTGTCTATCCCTTTTTTGTTATCTCTCATGTGGAATATTCTTTATAATCATATTGTTATACAACTTATAAATCTAATTACTTCTTTAACATGCTATCTCTCTATTATGTGTAATTCAATTAAGAATAAAATCCTTAGATACTTAGAGGATCCATTACATAAGCTAAGAACCATCTATCAAGTTTCAGTGTCATATCTTATGCATAGGAAATAATTTCTTTCTCCTCCTCTCCCCCAAGAGCGTGATATCTACTTTCCCTCTAACCAGTTCCATGCTATCACCTCTCCAAAAGGTGAGGCAGCCTATACTATTATTCCTAATGCATAAATTCATCATATATCTTCTTTCGACCCTCTTCAACATATGTCCTTACATGTTCAATCAAAATCAACTAGAGTTTGCACTTGTGAGACTCTAAGAGATCAAATCACTAGTATGAGAAATTTAATTTTAGATTTACAAATGCAAAATAAACTATTACATGAAAATATCACAACATTAGAAAATTAGATTATAAGATAAAAGTCTCAAAGTCACCCTAGTGTCAATCATGTATATGCACCTTCACCTAGTCAATTGGTTGTAAGCAATGCTACATATCAAAATAAGAAATCAAAACAAAATAACTCTACAACTAGTGATTCAAAAAGCATTCAAATATCAAATAAGAGTTCAAGTGAGGCACTAAGTGAAATGATTAAATATAAGTTGATCAAACTACCTCTTTTACATCTAGTGAGAAGATCCAGATATTATTGTGCATATCATAGATTGCATGGGCATCACACAAATTCATGTTTGGTATTGAAAAAACATATACAATAGATAATTTCTAATGAGGACCCTATAAAAGGAAAATTAGTCAAGGAATCCATAATGACATAGGAACACATTCACAAAAGGTCAAATTCAGAAACAATACAAAAGTGTTTACCAAAGCATAACTCAGAATAACAAAAGGATCAAAAATCAAAATTAGAGCAAGAAATAGTATCACAAACATAGGTAAAACATGAAAAATATGAAAATCTACCTCTAAAGAATGAGGCTCAACTTTTAAATTAGTATGGGTTTGGTCAAAAATATCTACAATAGTTTGATTATCAAGGTCAAGGGTTGGGTGAGCATGTTCAAGGCATCACTACTCCTATTCTATAAATTGATAATGTTTGTCACCAAAGTTTGGGATTTATTGAACATTATAAGACAAGTCATTCATAGACATAATTTATCAAAGGAAAAGATCCAAATACAACAAAATCCAACACTAGCATTCTATTGGTTCAAAGTCAAGATGATAAGGATGAGTGGAACAATATAGCTTATTATGATCTCCAAGATAATGACAATGAATTCAAATATTTAGAGTCATATTTACAACCATTCCCTCATGCTTCACAATCATGCATGATTCCTTTGTTTGATACAAAACACCATGATATGAAGTCTCTCATGAGACTCATCAGTTAGTATCATCTCTTCTCAACCTTACTTGTACATATCTTCTTTTCAATTTCTTGTACATAGTCTTCTTATGATTTATTGTACATAACTTATTTCAAAAATACAAAACAATACAAAATTTCAAAATATAAAAACATTCAAATATACCAAAAATACTAAAAATATTCAAATATACCAAAAATAATAAAAACATTCAAATATGTCAAAATACCAAAAACATTAAAATATATCAAAAAATCCAAAAACATTCAAATATATCAAAAATCCCCAAAAATAATCAAATAATTCAAAACACAAAAAAAATCAATTTTATGCATTATCCATGCTTTACATTTTTACTTCCATGCTAGACTTACATTTGTTATTTTATGCTATTATTTGTTGATTTGTCTATATTACCATGATTCACTTGATCTTATTTGAGTGTGTATAGTGCCATCCAGATCTTTGATTATTTCACTCTACCCATTGAGGGGGCATCATACTTATACATTTGAGACATACATCGATATATCTACCCACTGGTGGCATCTTCTACATGATTACACCATCTAGGTTATGTCATTCATACACCACACTCTCTAGTTATCATGATGATTTACATTACTTAATATCTTACATAGATTACTCTATCAACACTCACTAGTATATAGAACTTATGTATTTATTAGTATCTACCTAGTCTTGTACTACATATTTTGCATTCTTTCACTTCATTATTTGATTAGTTAAATGTGATTATATTTATAGAATATTACATGCCTTCCTTTCTTGCTTTGTGTAACTAGATGTGATTACATTTCTCAATTCTTATTTTGTCTCATGTATGTACCTTAGGACATTTTGCAATGTACTTTGCTTCTATTCTTGTGTGTGCCTTAGGAAATTTGCCAATGTCCTTTGGCTGTACTATTCTATGTTATTATGGCCCTCATGCCAACCTTTATTATTTCCAATTATGTGTATGTGGCATTTGAACATGAATTCTATGCTTGCTTTATAGTTTGATTGACCTGTTCCCATGTCCCTTGATTTCTTGTCCCCTTGACCACTATTGTATGCTTCTTGCTTCTTGCCTTGTGTTCTTATTGGTTAATCGCTTCTCAAATATTTGCAATGCCATGATCCACATCATGCATTATCTTGCTTTCTTAGATGCCATGATGGACATCATGTTCCATCCATCCTTCTAACTAATAATTTTTTAAATATCAATTTAGTATACTACACATGCCATTACATTATTATATCTATCTAGGCATACCCCTATTGATCTAACAATCTCTAATACAAACTATGTTATACCTTGAAACATATTTTTTATTATCATTGTTATATCATGTATTTCATAGCATAACACACTTATAGGGCTCTTTCTTCTAAGGGTAGTCATTTTAGGGTCTTTATTTCTAACCTTAAAAGAGGGGGAAACAAATAGGGGTTTTGTCATAGAGTTTAGAGATCTTATCAGTTAAAAAAATTAGTTTTTAGAACACTCAAAATAGTAATTAGAGGTCAAACTAGGTAGAATAGACCAAAAAAATAGTGATGATTATAGATCAGTCATAGATTTAGTAAAGGACAAAAATGCTAGACATGGACAATAACATCAAATAATAGGGTGTCATATTTTTGATGCTCCTATCTAAACATAACAAAAACAAATTTTCTAGAAATAGGTAGAAAGGTAAGCTTAGCTATAGTTTTGTCACATACATATCAGTTTAGATTCAATAGTTTTAATATAATTTTTCATAGAGCATCTAGATATAGGGGGCATCATGTATGACATAATGGCTCTTATATTCAATTTTAGATTGGGCAGTTGGTATAAATTCTAGATCATAATCCATGTTGTATACATAAATGATTGGGGGAAATGTGCAAGGCACATTGGTCTTCTTTTCTTTTTGAGTTCATTATATTACCTAGGAATTCTTAGTATTTGTGTTCCTTATTCCATCTACATGTGGTTTACATCATTTCAAAGTGGCTTTCATACAAGCTTAACCTCCACATTCCCATATGGCTTCTACATAAACCTAATTTTTAGTTTCAGAGTGGATTTCATATAATCCTAATCTCTTGCTTCTAGAGTGGCTAAAATTGGCCTAGTTTCTAGTACACATTCAACTATTCAAACCACATTATCATATTTCATAACATTCATGGACTTTAGGATCCATATCATAAAACACACATTCATGTCAGTATCAATTCATAGATTCACTTAGTGGGTAACGATAGAGCCAACTAGCTAGCCTTTATATTTTTGAGCCACCTACTTAGAGGGATTGGACACATAGTCCAAACATCAATTAACACACACACATGATCACATAACTTCATTAAGTGCATAATTATGGATCCAAATGGATAGCCTTTGCATTCTTGAGCCACTCTCAAGGAATTGAGCACTCAACTTTATTCATGATATTACTCTTAGCACAACACTTACCCAACATCACTTAATATCACAATAGGTTTTGTATTGGTCCTCATACCTGATGAGGTGTATTCATTCCTTTCTCTTCCTCTCTCTTTTACCTAGCTTTTTATTTTATTATTTTAGATACATAATATCTAATAAGAACTTATCTACTCTTTGTTTTTCTCTTGTAGATTTACACTTCACAATGTGCTCTCTCTATGCACACTTAGAATCACATAGATTCATGGGATTCACCCTTACAGGTAAGTTTAGGTATGATTTTTACTTTTCTTTTATCCTAGTATTTCATTTTGTTGCATCACTAGAATAAGGCGGGGGGGAATGTAGTCATATAAAATGTCCAAATTGGTAGCTTGAGTGTGGCTTGTGACACCCAACTCATAGGTCCCTCTTGCATGCTCTTATGACCCTTATAGACACATTTTTATTTATTATCAGTCATCTATGAACTTTTAAAACTTGATTTCAGCTCAGCTAGGTTCTATTTCCCATGCTAATTCCATCCCCTAGGTCTTTAGCCTATAAGATAGGATCTCTAGGGTTAGACTATAGAACTAAACCCTAGGGTGTCCCATTTTTAGTGATCTTATCCAATCATATTTCAAGACCAAATGATCATTTCCTTCTAATTCCTATTCTTCATTATGTCAACCTAGAATGAATACATTTAACCTATGACCAATAGATCTCTATAAAAGCCCATTCAAAGTTTATTTAGAAGGGGTTGGTAACTATTAAAAAGCAAGCAAGATTAAAATCAAAACCATTGAGGCAAATTTCCCTATTCTCTCCATAAAACCATCCAATAAAGATATAAGCATATTCAAACCCTCACACCAATCCCTAGCCACCTCAATCACACCCATTTTAGCATTTTTGTATCCACATAAGGCTATTCCACAAAACACATCAAGTGGAAGAGCTATATATAGATTGATCCCTCTTTAGAGTATTGGTTTATAGGAAATGTGCCCACATAAGGGGTGTAGATACACATTAATTTCATCTTATGCACACTAACCCCCCTCTCTTTCTCAAAGTTTTATTCAAGAATAGTAAAGGTATAGGGTTTGATATTAAAAAATATATACAAGGAACTCCATCGACATTCAAGATCTAAAATTTCACAAGTAGGCTCATACAAGGACAATGGAAGAAACCCATAAAACTCAGATCTATATGACTAGTTTGGATAATAGAAACATGAATTAGACTATAGCTCCAGACCTTGAAGTGACTTAATTTTGGTGCTCCTATCTTTTTACCAAATGAAACCTAGATCTAAGTTCACAATACTATCCCTATCCTACACAACTAGTTTTAGCCTTTATCTTAGTCATCTTAGTCTAGTTTTAAGATAAGTTACATCTTTATTTATTTATTACTATTTTTATAAAGGTTTAAAAGGCATAATAAAGTACAAAAATTAGTACAATAATTATTACAATATTATTTACTAATTTATTTGTTCCAGGCCCTTAACTAAATTAGGAATAAAACTCCATTATTCCCAAAATTATTAAATCACTATACCATCTAAGTTATGTCATTCCTACACCACATACTCTAGTTATCATGTTGATGTACATTACTTACTATCTTACATAGATTATTCTATCGACACTCATTAGCATATAACAATTTTGCATTTCTTAACATCTACCTAGTCTTGTACTATATGTTTTACATATTGTCACTTCTTTTTTTGGTCAATTAGATGTGATAATATTTCTAGCATTTACATGGCTTCCTTTCTTGTTTTGAGTAGCTAGATGTGATTACATTTCTTATTTCCCATGTTGTTACTTCTGTGTGGCTTAAGACATTTGCTAATGTCCTTTACTTATACTTTTATATGTTTTTATGGCCCTTGTGCCAATCTTGCTTATTTAAAATTGTATGTGTATGTGAGAATTTGAACATGCTTTATATGGTTGATTTTCTTAGTTTGAGTGACATGTGCCCATGTCCCTTATTTTCTTGGCCCCTTTGCCTCTTTTGTATGCTTCTTGCTTCTTTCCTTATGTACTTGTTTGATTTTTTTCTTCTTAGTTGTTTATAATGCCATGATCCACATCATGCATTATCTTACCTTCTTGGATTCTATGATGGACATCATAATCCACCCCTCCTTAAAAACTAAACATATTTCCAATTTTAGTTTAGTAGACTACACATGTTATTATATTGTTACATCTATCTAGGTATAACCTTATTGATCTAACAATATCCAATAAAAATTATGCTATATCTTGAGACATATTTTAGATTATCATTGCTATATCATGTATTTCACATCATGACACACTTTTAGTTATCATTTTTCTAAGGTAATTCATTCTAGGGTCTTCATTTCTACACTCAGAAGAGGGTGCAATAAATAGGGGTTTTATCACAGAGATCAGAGCCCTCTACTTGTCAAAATCAATGTTTAGAACACTTAGAACAACAATCAAAATTCAAAACACATTAAATAGACCCCCAAAATAGGGATGAATAGAAAATAGTCATAAAAATAGTAAAGGATAATAGTGCCCCATTTAGACTATGACACTCTACAACAAAGTGTCCACTTTTTGATGCTCCTATCCAAATAGTCAAAAACCTAGTATTTTTAGAAATAGATAGAAAGGTAATGTCAATTATAGTTTTATTAGCTATAGTCTAGTTCATATTGGGTAGTTTCAATATAATTTTACTCAAATTATCTAGATATAGGGGGAATCATACACAATATGATGGCTCTCGCTTCCAATATCAAATTGGGAAGTTGGTACAACGTTTAGATCAAAATCCATGTTATAGACACTAGTGATTGGGGGCAATGTGGATGACACATTTACCTTATTTTATTTCCATTTTATTTTATTACCTAGGTATTCTTGGTATTTGTGTGACTTATTCCATCTGTAGGTGGTTGGCTTCATTTTAGAGTCACTTTCATATAAGCCTAGTTATCAATTTTGGAGAGGCTTTCATATAAGCCTAATCTCCACCTTTTAGAGTGGCCAAGATTGGCCTAGTTCTTAGTACACATTAAAATATCTATGCCACATTATCATATTATATATAATTAATGGGTTTCATGATCCATCTCATATGACACACATTCATATTGGTATCATTTCATAGCTTCACTATATAGTGGGCAATAATGGAGCTAAAAGACTAGCTATCCTTTGTATTCTTAATCCACCTAATTAGAGGGATTAGAAAAATAGTAAAAAATTGATTAACACATGCATGATCACATAAATTCACTACATAGTGGGTAATGATGGAGCCAAAGGGCTAGCCTTTATATTCTTGAACCACACTCAGAGAATTGAGCACTCAGCTTCATTCATGATATTACTCTTGGTACAATATATACCTAGCATCACTCACCAACACTCAACATCAAAATAGGTTTTGTATTAGTTTGTGTACCTGATGAGGTGTATTAATTCCTTTTTCTTCCTCTCTTTTTTACTCAACCTTTGTACATTCTTATTTTAGACATAACATGTCTATTAATAACTCATCTACTCCTTATTTTCTTTTGTAGATTTATAATTCATGTTGTGCTCTCTCTATGCAAACTTAACATCACACATCTTCATGGGCTTCACCCTTGTAGGTAAGTTTAGGTAGGCTTTCTATTTTTCCTTTATCCTAGTATTTCATTTTGTTGCATCATTAGAATAAAGGGGGCCAAATGTAGTCACATAAAATGTCCAAATTGGTAGTTTGAGTGTGGTTTATAACACCCCATCCATAGGTCCTTTTTTCATGCTCTTTCAACCCTTATATAAACCTTTTTTCTCATTTCCAGTCATTCAAAACCTTTTGAATAGTTAGTCCACCTCATCTAGATAATATTCTCCATGCCAATCGTGTTTTCCCAGGTCCCAAGATTGTAAGATAGGAGTGCTTCATTTGGACTATAGTAATCCATAAAGAAATGACCCATTTTTTTTGGTCCTATCCATTTTTACTTTGATCCCCAAAACTCATTTTCATATGGTCTTTATCCTTAATTATGTCATCTTAGCATGAATACATTTGACCCATGACCAATTATTCCCTATAAAATCCCACTTAAAAATTATTTACAAGAGAGGTGACCAAACTTATAAAGAAAGAAAGAATACAAATAAATCACTAAGGAAAACTTCCCTATTATTTTCACATAGTAACCCAACATAGCTATAAATCTACTCAAATCCTCATACCAATCCCTAGCCACTTCAAACACTATCAATTTGGCATTTACATCTGCATCACATTATTACACAAAGCACACTAGGTGGGATAACTACAAAAAACCTGATCCCTCTTTGGAGTATTGGTATGTAGGCAACATTCCCACATAAGGGGTGTGGATTTCATGTTCAATACATTTTTCACACTAACCCCCCTCTTTGTCAAGTGACTCAAATGTTATTTTATCAAGCATGATGGAGGGTTGGGGTTTAAAGACAAAATCAACTCCATGTGAGTTTCATCGATGACTAACACTTAATTTTTCATAGACATACTCACAGAAGCACAACATAGCTACCTAGAAAGTCTTAGGTCTCTATGATTAGTTTGGATAATAGAGGTAGAAATGAATAACACTAGACATCAAAGCATCCACTTTTTGATGCTCCCATCCTTTTTCCCAATGAAATCTAGATTCAAGTTTATGACACCTTCCCAATATTTCATAACCATTTTCAACCTCTATATCAACTGTCTTAGTCTATTTTCTAGCTAAGTTATATATATTTTTATTTGTTACTTTTTTTAAAAATGTGAAAAAGATAAACAGTTGCACAAATTAGGATTGTATTTATTACTATATTCTATATAGATTTATTAATCTAGACCCTTAACTAAAATAGGAATAAAAATCCATTATTCCTAAATAAGTTAAATTAGAGGGCTAGAAAGGCCTGAAATGACCAAGGAAAGTCAAAAAGGACTGAGTAGGCTAAAAATAATCTAAAAAGAATAAAATAAATTAATTTAGACTTGATTTTTCTTTAAAAATGTAAAAACAATGTATTATTACTATACATGACATGGAGGAACTAATACATCTTGTGTTTTTTCTTAGGTGCAGAGAAATAATATTTTAGAGACTTGTGGATGTGACATAGTTAGCAAACTTGTTAGATAGATTATCAGATGGAGATAGGGCTAGACTAGGATCTATAAGTTTAAGTAGGATAATAGAGATGTGTTAGATCCCCCTCAATACTAATCTATTAGTGATGTTCCTTAGTTATTAGGAATGATTGATTAACACCTTCAAATGGGAGGTGGATGGGGATATAGTAGAGGTGTCTATCATGCTAGAGGATGTACATGCCATCCTGGAGCTACCTATAGTAGTAGCATAAGTAACCATAGGGATATCAAATAGCCTAGAAGAGATAACTTTATCCATGTGGGCTATAAGCTTAGAGATAATATTACCAAGTAGGAGAGTGAGTATGTTTGATGTCTATACATCATATATTTCAAATATCCAAAAGGATATGATAGGTCTTATAATATAGTAGGTACTATGTCACAAGTCAAATGGAAAGGTACTACTATTTATGGTAACCTTGAGTAAGATGATCATGGAGGAGTGAGTTCTATATGACTTAGGCTCTACCATCTAGGTCTAGTTTGTAAATGATATATATGAGATGTTGTTAAGAAGGTAGAGGACCATGGGACTGATCACATTATTGATAGCTTGGATATGTGAGAGGTTTCATATGTATAAGCCAATTGGGTTGCCCCATGAATTTGATGATAGGTTTCCTTGGGTATAAAGATGGAGGGAGGACCAAGTAGTGTAGGTTGTACCCCACATGCTAGCCTTGAATTCAGTGAGATGCATAAACATCATGTGGTAGACATATGAGCACATAATAACTACATGTGTGAGTTGGGACATAGTTGTACTAATGACAGAGAAGATAGAGGTTGTTCAACACTATTTCTAGTGGAAAGATCCACATTTAGTGGCATGGGTTTTAGGGTAGATGGGCCTACCTCATCTAGTCACATTGATACTAGTACCCATGTAGTGGAATTGACATGTGAGGGAGCCATGGGGAAGGAGAGGAATAGGTCCACTAGTGGTGAGGCTAACACTGAGGCCATATTAAGACTGATAATGCATTGATTGAGCATGATGAGGAACTGAGAAGGAGGATAGGGATGTAGAAGAAGAAACACTAGATGTACAAATACCAGCTTGTAGTGAGATGAGTAAAAGATATCAAGGACATGACATCAATGGAGGTAGGAGGAATAGGAGAGAGTGGAGACTATTAACATCCTAAATAACTCCATAGGTGAGATAGAGGAAATGTTAGAGAGACCACTTAGATGCAAGAACAGGCTGACATGAGCAATGATAACTAGGTTTGAGCTAAGGAGATGACCTACAGAGAAAGTATTAGGAGGTCACATAGATGGGGAGACTATGATTGTGGTTTCATAGATGGTAAGACCATAATAGTTGAGACATAGATAGGTAAGAAAATATGGTTAAAATTATTACTTTAAGTTTTTATTTGGATATAGAAGTAGATAGATATTTTAAGATATAACAATGATCTAATATCCATTTAGTGGGAATTTTTAGGTGTAGGTGAGGATGAGGAGGAGAGATGGGGGTACCTAGTGAGGGGAACACTCCATGACATCTTGGATTAAACTCTATAGCCATATGATCCCATGACATTAGAGGATCCAAGTGTACCATCTTCCAAAACTCAAGTGAGTTGGTTTAGATTAGTTGGAGAGGTAATGAGGTAGATACAGGTGCAAAGAGAGAGGATGCATCCACCATAAATGATGGGTGTATGGGAGCTATATGAATGGAATGCCATAGTAGATGAGAGAGATATGCACCTAGATATAGTAGTATAGATGATAGAGATTTATACCCAACTGGTAGAGTCACAAATGTGAGTAGTACACCTAAAAAGACAAGTAGAGGGATTGAGGTCTCAAATGGCCTCCTTATAGTATACCATTCAAAGGAGTCAGATCAAGGCCTCAATAAGTAGCATTTTTGGGCCATGAGATAGATAGGATGGGACCCAACCATTGAGCTAGATAATTATATATGATTGAATATGTTATATTAAACTCATGATATATATATATATATATATATATATATATATATATATATATATATATATATATATATATATATATATATATATATATATATATATATCTGTGTGTGTGTGTGTGTGTGTTTGGATCATTTTAGCATATTATTGTTGGATGTTTATGTTGTCATTACTATTTACTTTTGTTGTTCATTATGGTTGAGGTTATGGATGCTTAGGATATTTTTATTTCTAGAACATGTATTTAGCTTTGTTGTATATGCTATAAGAAATATATGAGATGTGTTTTTTTTTATAACACTATGAAAAACACATGCATGGTAAAAAATGAGATAGGCAAAAAGGATTTGGTGAAATATAATCAATCAAGAAAATGTAGTACACACTATTTCAATATGGGAAATGTGTAATAACAAAAAAATGACTAAGTATAAAGGACCAAAAAATGGAAAAATAAGATGGTAAAAAGGAATAGGTTTTTAAACCAATGTGAAATATTTTTGTACCAAATTAAAAATATTAAAATCATACTAACATCACATTGGGAAGTATGAAAACAATGTACTAAAATGGAAGGTATGCAAAAGGGTGTAAATGGTAATAAAAAAAATTAAAATAATTCAATCAATAATACTAAATCATGTTGGGAAGTATTAAGGAAAAATAAAATTGCAAAATATTGGTCTTAACTTGATCATACTAATTCAAGCTGTGAAGTATGAAAAATTCAAGAAATGGTTGTAACCTTACATGTACTAAAAAAATAAGAAGATAAAAAGGTGAAAATAAAATGAATTAACCATAAAACATACTAAATCAATGTGAGAAGCATGTAAAATGACATGTAACTTCATAATCGATTGAATCTTATCTCAAATTTGACACATGTAATTTGGATGGTGACTTGGGTATTAGAAAATTTTGTGAGGAGGGTTTAGTCCTATCCATGATCTTATGCTACAAATAAAAAAAGAGAGCACCAATGGGGGAAATAAATAGGAAAATTTGGGTAATAAAGGATGTGGGTAATATGAAGGAAAAGATGGTAATTTGTGAGGAATGTTGGGTCCTATCTAAGGTCTTATAATTCAACTCACAAATGAAATCCGAAGGGGAGTGATTAGTAGATAAAAAAATATTTCTCAAGAGGAATTATAAGGGATATAAGGAGTGAAAAATGGAGTGTAAAAATCAAGACTAAGGTGTCTTATGAGAAGACCTTAGGAGGCAAGAGGCATACTAAGGACATGAGAAGACACTAAGTGGCTAGTGGTTGTCTATGTACAAAAGAAACCTATTATCTATAAACACAAAGCTTTATAAGTAAATAAGTGTGATAATAAGATCAAATCATGAAGGTATATTTGTATAAGAAAAGTAAACTAGACCTAATTTCCCATGATGTGTTCCCTATTTTTTAGGACCCCTTATAGAGCCATCAATCTGCTGTAAAGATTAGGTACTTGTGTGAGAAAGTAGATAGCACTAAAATATTTTTTTATTATCCTCTTCTAATTTACTAGCCTACCACACCTTAAAGGACCTTGGATCTACCATGAAGCCAAATTTGGAGTTTGAGATTCAACTAGAAGAAGGGGATGTGCTTTGAATCATTTCTTTTAGTGTGATTTAGACTTTTAAGAATTTTTTTGTATTTTTATATCATTGCCTTGTGTTTAAATGATTTGGATTTTAACTTTAATTTTAAGTATTTTTTAGATTCCTCCTCCATATATATTTGGAATGACCAATCATGAGAGATATGGTGATATACATGAATGGGTTATAGGCTAAGGCTAAAGAAAGCTAAGTAACCAAAGAGAAAGATTAACTAGGATACTTATGCTTGACAATGAAATAACATGTGATCTCAAGTCTCCATCATGTATATTTTTAGTTTATGGAAAAAGGAAGAAGGGAAAAAGGAGAGCCAAAGGTGGACCAATGAAAGATGATAATAATGAGATGTATTTTTTGCTAACTGATCACATGGTAAAAGAAGATAATAACCAAGGAAAATAGGGTATGTATAACTAGATCACCATGACAAATTATCTGTGAAAAATAAGGATAAGAAAGCAAAAGAATCATAAAGATATAATAAATAGAGTTTGATAAAAATTCTATCAAGAGAGAGAAATAAATGATAAATAAAAGTAATCATATTCAAAAATGTAAATGATAAAATAAGCAAGATATAGTACAATAAGAAAAAAATCATGATATAAGATAAGAAAAAATTTGACATAGTGTCAAATGATATAATAGATATAAAATAAGATTGGAGCACATGTCCAATCAAATATAAATTTTAAATAACCATGAATGTGCTCATAAATATTGGTAAATCTATCCATAGACATTATCCAATACATTGGATAAGTCTCTATGATGTTGGATACATATTACTGCTAAAGTTTCATTCAATCTTCAATGAATACTAGGAAAATAGTTCTTTTCTAATCTCCTCAAATGAGAAAGTAGGAATACTCAATGGATCATGCTAAGAAGGAAAATTAGGCAATGGCTGGTTAGGAGAATACATGGGAATGGGATCTACTAGAGATGTAGGAATCACTAGTGGAGAAGAATCCATGGGTGAGGGAAGGTCCATAGGTTAAGGATATAGGTGGAGGCATATAAGGTGGTGAAGGGAACAAAAGAGGTGATGGAACCACTAGAGGTGGATCCATGAGAGAAGGAGGATCCTTCTTAGAAGAATGACCTATGGGAGGAGTGGTAAAAGGTCTAGGAATGGCTATAAAGTGATCCTTGAGATGTTATTTTAGGATGCAATAATGATCAATGTAATGGGTGTTGCATAGATGCCATAGACTATATACCTTTCCATACATGGGTATCTATTTAGGAAGTAACTTTGAGGGAGGAATGGATTTATTTGATGATGGGGAAGAATTATTCAAGTTATCAATATATTATCACAATTTGAAAAAAATGGGTAGAAGAATGATTATTTATCCCACAGAAGCAACATATACACTTGTGAGTGGTTTTAGTAGAATAACTCATAGAAGGAGGTAAAATAGGAGTGGAAGAAGTTGGAGATAACTCATCAGCCCATTTTGTGGGTATAAGAGCCATCTTAGGCAAGGGAATCAAACCATCACCAAGGGAGGGTGATGATGAAGAAGGAATATAACAAGGCTCAATGGAAGGAGCGATAGCATCAAAAATAAAGGTAAGCTCAAAAATAGTAGGAGTGGAAATAGGATCAATTTTATTAGGAGTGAGAAGTGGCTCAACTATAGAAAGCTATGTTGAGGAAGAGGTAGGATCTATAGAAGGTCTAAAGAGAGTTACACTAACCTCAAAGGTAAACCAACTATGAAGGTTAGGGTACTTAGTGAAATGGTAAGGCCCAATCATAGCATGATTCATGAACATAGTCCTAAGTGTCTCCTAAAAAACTAGAGGTGTCAGTGCCATCTCTACCCTATGATAAAGGGAAAAAATACAAACATTAAGAACTATAAGTGAAGGAAAATGATGAGATGCATGAAAAAACTAAAGCAAAGAAGAATGATAATGGATAACCTTGACATCATGGGACTAGAAAAGATTTCCAAATAATGGACCATCTAAAGATAACCATTATCATAATCCAAGGTGTGAAGATCAATGACATAGGTAGGGATAACCTTGTCATCTGATGAAGCATGGTGAATAGAATGCCTAGTCTTAGTCAAGACTATGGGAATGTCATTGCAAAGAGTTTGCAAGAATTAGATTTCAAGGAATAAGGAAGATATAAGATGAAATGAGGTGAGAGATCAAAATTTTTAATTTTTAAGTTAATCTCATTAGGCTCATCATCATCAGAATCTAAGAAATTAGGAGGAATGTAACCGATGAGCTCAAGATGCCCACCTTAACTTCAGGTTGAGTTAACAAGAGAGTTAAGACATTTAGACTCATAAAATGGAATGTGAGGAAAATTCTCAAGAGTAGGAATCTTGAAGACACCATGATCTTTGAATTATTCAAAATTCCAAGGGTTAGTATTATTTTGAATCCTATAAATGGCTCCATTATGAGTGAATTTAATGCATTGATAGGTGGATGAAGCAATAGATCTCATGTGATGCATCCATGGCCTACCAAGCAAGATATTATAAGGAAGGGGGAAATTAAATAACATCACCTTCAAATGGACAATGATGGGTGGGATGGTAATGGAAATCCACACATAACCTAGAGGAGGCATTTATCATCTATCATATTCTTGGCATGTGTTATGTGTAGACTTAAGATTGCATTCAAAATACCCAAGAGTTTTAATGAAATCAAGAGAAGAAAAAAAATGTGTTTGAACCCTATTGAATCAATGCACGCTTGACGTGGATATCAACTATTTGTATGCTAATAAGTAAGGGAAGATCATCCACACAAACTAGAATCTCATCTGGATTCATAGAAGCTATGGGAAATTTTAAAGATAGATAAGTGTTTATAGTTTCATCAACATTGATAGACATCTCTTCACATTATTGTAAAATACTATCTTCAAAACTAGATATATCTACCTCTTGTCCTATTAAGGGAGGATGAGGGACATTCATCTTGAATAATAATTGCATAATATGGTCTCTATGACATGGGGAAGTCCTCATAAGTACAAGAAATGGATTTGAGATGGAACATTAATGAGTTCCACAATGGGATCCCACTCATCATAACCCATAAGAATGGTGTTAGATATAGGTGTGTAATTGTTAAGGCAGTCCTCAAAAGGAGGAATTGAATTACATTGAAATTTTTTTTAGAAATAAGAAGAATAAATCTTGGAACAAGGTGGTGAATCATGTGAAGATAAAGAAGTGGTCGGTTCAAGTTGATTTTGAGAATTGGAATAAGAAGTGGTAGTAGAAGCTTGGTTAATATTAGTATTGGAAGATGATGGAAGAGTGGTATAAATAGTATGGGATGTGTTATCCAAGGGGGAATAAAAAATTGGATCATCAAAAGTGATAAGGTCATCTTGCTCCAACTCATTTAAATGAGTTGGAGAAGAATCCTAGACAACACAATATGTCTTAGATAAAGGAGGAGTGTATATAGGTTGGGAATTAACGAAAGCCACCATCCTTTGAATATCAGTCATGCTAACCACATTTTATTTATAAGTTGGTTAAACAAGACTTTAAACATTGTTGGTGGAAGGGGTGGGCTTGTCTTGGTTGTCTTGAATAGGTTGATGATTAGGTAAAGGATCTTTATAGATAGACAAATAAGCATTGGCTTGATTTAAGGCTTGAGTTTTATCATGTTATTTATAGTCCTTGAAAGAAATTTCATAGGCTTGTAATGCTTATGGATAATAGAATCATTATCAAAATTAGGTTCAAGAAGAAAATCTATGGCTAACTTACAAAGCTATCTATAGGTCTCATGAGAATGCCCCAACTAGCATGAAACCAAAAAAACTTTATAGGATCATACCAAAATTTCATAGGTTGATTAAGGTCAATATCTCATGGAAGAGTCCTATATAGATGCTTAAGAAATTTATCTGATGATAAAGGTTTGTAAACATTGATGTTAATTGGTGAATAAAAATGAGGATTGGTCTATTGTTGAGAAGTGTTGGTTCTGAAGAAGGGTTAGGAATGATAACTTGAACATTGTGAATGGTGTCGAAAGATTTGATAACACCATCATTAGTGATATTATGGTTTTTATTTTTGAGTAAGAGATGAGGACCCATAAAAGATTGTGGTGGCTCAAATTTATACATTAGGAAATCTCAACATTTAGCCTGGTCATAGCCTCTTCTAAGGTATGTATAGAGAGAGAGAGAGAGAGAGAGAGAGAGAGAGAGAGAGAGAGAGAGAGAGAGAGAGAGAGAGAATTTGTAAAGAGATGAAAAATATTGTCATCTAACATGTTATGTTCACATTTGTTTGACAAAGTCTTCCATATCTTGACAAAGGCTTGGGTAGTTTCATTCTCATGTTGTCTGCAATTAATGAAATGGGCCAAAATGTTTTTAGAAAAATCATTAGTTTGGATTTGATAACACCATCATTGGTGATATTATGGTTTTTATTTTTGAGTAAGAGATGAGGACCCATACAAGATTGTGGTGGCTCAAATTTATACATTAGGAAATCTCAACATTTAGCCTGGTCATAGCCTCTTCTAAGGTATGTATAGAGAGAGAGAGAGAGAGAGAGAGAGAGAGAGAGAGAGAGAGAGAGAGGAGAGAGAGAGAGAGAGAGAGAGAGAGAGAGAGAGAGAGAGAGAGAGAGAGAGAGAGAGAGAGAGAGAGAGAGAGAGAGAGAGAGAGAGAGAGAGAGAGAGAGAGAGAGAGAATACTCAATATTTTGATTTAGGGAAGAGAGAATTTGTAAAGAGATGAAAAATATTGTCATCTAACATGTTATGTTCACATTTGTTTGACAAAGTCTTCCATATCTTGACAAAGGCTTGGGCAGTTTCATTCTCATGTTGTCTGCAATTAATGAAATGGGCCAAAATGTTTTTAGGAAAAATCATTAGTTTGGAATTCTTTCACTAAAGCATTTACTAAGTCCTTAAAACTAGAAATGAAATGAGCTCTAAGTTAATTTTACCAATCTAAGGCATCACCCATGAGAGTTTTGGCTAGGAACTTGGTAGTGACAAAGGTGTTTAATTTGACCCAATCCTTATCAAGATTTTTGAATGTTTTGATGTGAAGGGTAGGATCAGTTGACCCATTATAAGAAAGGGTAGGATAATTTGACTCATTTATAGATGCTTAATGGTTTTTTATTGACCAAAAGAGGTTGAGGAATGGGATTGTCTTGAGAATATTAAAGAGGAGGAGGGGGAACATTCTAGTTATGTGTAACCCAAGCCATTGGTTATGGGTGAGATTGAAAATTTAGAAGGTGGTTTTGAATTCTCATCATTTGATTTGTGTTATGATCTTAAATTTTTTTCATTTTATTGAGAGTTTGAAACAATAGTTGATGTGTTTGATTAACATTATAAGCATTATAATTTATATTTGTGTTGTTATTAGTGTCTTGGGTACCACTATTAGTGTTGATATGAGCTTGAGATGAATTATGAGAATGTGAGGCACTAGTGTCAAATTTTATTGTGAAGAAAAAAGATGGACTAGTGAATGGTTGATAAGAAGAAGCACCAGAAGCATGATTGCCTTGGGTGGAAAACAATGAACTAGTGGAAGGATTAAGGATATTGGATCTTATGAGAGTCCCACTAGATGTAGAACCTACCATGTATTAGGTATGGAGGTAGAAGAAGATTTCATGGATTAAGAAGGAGTCAAAGTTGAAGGAAGAGGCTATGAACCAAATAAATTGTTACCTCCAAATAAAATTAAGAATGTAGGAGTAGGAGAATGAGGATCTTTGGTTTTAACACTGATCATGAGGTTATAAATGTTATAAAGATCCTTTCCTCGATGTTGAGGAAATTCAAAAATAAAGAAAATCATTTCAAAAGTATAATCTAACTCAGGCTCGTCTTCTAATGAGAAAAATAAGATTATGCTATGAAGAGGTATAAGGAATGGTCCCATAGTTCATTGTGTGAGTGAGAAATATGAATATTAATAGCTTCCAAATGAGGATCCCTACTCTATCTATGGGAGAACCTATTAGGATTGGTAAAGTTCATCATTTCTATTGACTATAACTCATTGTCATTATCTAACATAAAGTCAATGATGAAGGAAAAAAAGAGATGAGAAAGAAAAAGGACAAAGAGGTGATTGAAATAGTACAAGGTCGATTGGGTTGACCTAGTATAGAAATAAGGGCTGTAAAACTGTATAGGGTCAACTAGGTCAATCTAGTATAGGTGTACAGAAGGGAGAAAAGCCACTAGGTTGACTGGGTTGATCCATTATAATAGGCAAGGAGTTAAAGAAACCTAAAATAGATTGTGAAAATTAAATGAGATAATTTTACAAGTAATGAAAATCAAGAAATAATGAAAAGAAACAGACAATTAATTAGCTTAACACTAGCCAATCCAATTGAAGAGCAAAAACAAAACCTTACACTGACACTGGATAATGCAAGTTTTTATGCACATAATTGAGCAAAGAGCAAGAAATCAACTTGAAAAGTAAATATTTAACCAATTGGTCAACCTAAATGTTTATTATTTTATTAAGATATGATTTTTAATGTGATTGGAAGTTGGCTATAAGAAAGGTACTAGATATCTATCTAAGGATGGTTTTAGTTAGTTTGGGCTAAATGGGACTATAGTGGAAATGATATAGGATTAGTATTGGGGCCTAGCCCCTCACTTCTCACACTAAAGGGATAAGAGTGTTAGGTTCTTATCTATAATATACCATTAAACATGCTTTATACTTGACCAGAGTATCAAGTTATTCTCCCTTAGTGATAAAATCCAAGTACATTGACCTAGGGTAGATAAAATGTTAAAGTTATTTTTTATGTTTTTGTGATTTAGCTATGTGTTCATAAAATATAAATAGTGAAACTAAGTGATTTAATTATAAATCCCTTAATTAAACTATGTGATTTATTCTAAGAATGCAAGTAATAGGAAAAGAAAGTGTGAACTAATTACTAACAGATATGAGGTTAATTCCAACTTTGAAACAAGATATAATGTTGAAATTATATGCACAAAATATAGAATAGGGTCGATAGGTTCAAACATGTATTGTGGAAGCAAAGTCTAAAAATGAACTAGGTTGGTAGGGTTCATCTAGTTATTTCAGATATCACACAGAACATAAAACTAGGTTGATAGTGTCGATCGAGTTGACTATGCAAGGGTATTTTTAAATACTATAAAATATGAAAGGAAAGGAATAAAATAAATAAATAGAGAGGTAGAAAGGAAAATTTTGTGGATAAAATATGAAATGAAGGAATTTTTTTGATGAATAACCTTGAGGTATGCTTGAGAAACCTACAAACTAGGTTGGCATGACTGATCAAGTTATGCGCAAACCTGTTATAAAGTGATAAAACTATAAGGGGTCAATTGGGTCAATATAGTAGGCTGAAATTGGGTGTTTCATGTTGGTTTCACCAGAATGTATATAATCAAAAATGCATCATGTATATAAATCTTGGCTCAGAGAAGATAGAGCATACCTACACTTATAATTGGGAATCCACTAAACCCAATTAGGGGATCATTTTTCACAACATATCATTCTAGGAAAGTTTACAAAGCCTATGATATAACACAATCACACAATAAACCTAATGGAGTCCTAATGTTTAAATCATTCACTTATTTTAATAATAAGAAAGTAAAATCTAATCTAGTGCACACCAAGGCTATGGCAGAAAGTGGGGAGTTAGAAAGTAATAAAATAACTAAACTAAACAAGTATTAGAAGACATATGCATACAAAATCCTAATACATTAGAGAATAATACAAATGCATTATCTATCTACTCTTATAAAGGAGAAATAAAGTTAGGAATACTTACCTTTGAAGATGAACCCATTGAGCCTCAATCTCTCCCTTAGCCAAGGTTATTTGTAAGAGATTGTTATGGTATATAAGGATAATGAAGATAAATCAGCTCTAGGATAAAAAACGTATCTAATAATCCAAAAGACTTTTCAACAAGACAAAATCCCATATCTCCAAAGAAAGTATGGAACCCTAAGATTTAATCCTCAAGTAGAATGGTCAATAAAATATGTTCATTCTCACTTGTTCACTCATAATTCTTATCTTATGAAAATGGTGGGGAAATGAAATTGTATATATAGGTAATATCTTGCCCTAAATCCTCATAATAATGTTGAATGTATAGGGTCAACAACCCAGTGTGTTTTCAATGATAAACTCACTAGGTCTAAACTAGGTCAATTGAAAGGCTAACAAGATAAGAAAGTGAAAAATACCCTTAAACTGTAATGGGTCAACCCAATCGACCTAGTATAGCTGACTGTCCAAAAATATGTTAAGGCAATAAAAGGAGGGATGGAAAGAGGAAAATAATGGAATGGGTAGGGACTAAGAATAATAAGCTTAGGGTAAATGGTTTTAGGAGATAAGTGTGTAAATGACAAGTGGAAAAAGGGGAAAAACAATCTTACAAAGCACCGATGGTCTACCCACCCCTTTCTTGGTGTACCCCTTAAGGTATGCACTTAGAGAGATTGAAACTCAATAGGTTCCTACAAGATACAAAGTGTCATTAATCAATAAAAGTTTAAAAATATTATGTGTATACAATCTTCATGAAGACTTTTAAATCACCTCATTTCATTGAGTTGCATGACATGTTTGAGGTTTTATAAGTTGTCCTTGGGAGGTGTTCATGAGGACATCTTTATTATTCATTTCATTGATATATATATATATATATATTGTACATTAGTACCTTATCAGGCCTAGCTATCAAGACTCATACTATGGATATGCCACTATTATTTTTTTTGGCTATTATTAGCCTCTAACTACAATTGAAGGGGGTGTTAAAGTTTATTGATCATGTTTACTAGGTTCTAGATAGATTTTTTAATCTTTTATTAGTTTTTTAATATGTGATTATTTATCCCACATTGAGTAGTTAGGATATTTTCTTATTTTATCATGCCTACTTATGCAAGGGTTCTCCTTGATACTTCATGTCTTATTTTGAATAATATATAATTTGCCTTTTGTTTTCATATCATATTTGGAGCCTTATTTTGATTTTATTGTTGTGAATAATTTATATTCATGATTTATTGGAATGATTTCTCATTTCTAATAGTTGATACAATTCATTTTAGTCCTCCTTCAACTAACTATCTCGATATGGCTGATATAGTCTGATTTATCCCTATATCATCAACATATTATACCAAATTGGATAATACAATTCATTTTACTCCCTTTTTCTAGACTATATAAGCTTGGTTAATATTTTACATCATAATTTTATATCACTTCAAAAATATCTCAACATTTCCTTAGATGCCACATTTCCTACTATAACACTGGCTTACATAGATTTTGACATCACTGCTAGGTCTATCGATCTTGAGGTTAACTCATATTCACCTGTATCCCAAAGGTTGGGGTATATTATGATTCCTATACTATTAATATCACACATTTTGGGGCATATTATGATGTCCATAATTTTATTTCTACACATATTGGGTCACCTTATGCTATGTATACATCAACTTTTGTGACATCTTGTAATACCCATCATTGATTTTATTCATGTTTTTGGGGGATATTATGATACCAATAATCATTATATTGTTTATTAATCTCTCATCCTTACCATGATTTAGAATTCAATAACATTTTTCATATTGCAACTAAATAATTTCCACTTCAAGAAACTTTTCAAGACACATGTTTGCATTTCAAATGTTCTTCTTTGACATAGTCTTTAGCATAAATTTTTCTTGGTATTTTGTCTCATGTTTATTTCCTTTTATTTGTTTTATTTATTTACACATATTTTGGGATGATTACTTACACCATGCTTCATTTTTGGTTCTTTGGTATTTTTACTCTCATCCTTTGTTTCCTTTGTGGATTTTAGGTATCACATTTGGATTTTATTTCATTTTAATTTTGGCATTTACTTCCCTAGTGGATCTTAGGTATCACCTTTAGGTTTTATATCATTTTTATTACACCATTTCTTCCTTTTTGGTTATTTGGTATTTTTAATTTCATCCTTATATTCCCTTGTGGATCTTAGATGTCACCTTTGGGTGTTATATGATTTTTATTGTACCATTATTTATTTTTTAGTTCTTTGGTATTCTTACTTCTAGCCTTATATTCCCTTGTGGTTATTAGGTAGCACATTTGAGTTTTATTAAATTTTTATTAAACAATTGATTCCTTTATTTGGTGTTTTTACTTTAATCATTTTTTTAAATTTTAGAGCTTAGGTATCACCTTCAAGTTTTTCATTACTATCACACTTATCATATTTTTATCATTTTGCATTAGTTTCCTTGTGATTATTTGGGCCCCTATTTACTTTCCCCCTCTTTTTGAGATGGCCATTTTTTCCCCTTATTTTTTTATGACTACTAATTTCATTATTACTTATGCTATATCCCTTATAGGTTAGTAAAAATTCCATAGTGACATGATTATCATAACATATCCCTATCCCTCGTGAATCATTATTCCCAGTCCTTATGATTGACTATAAACATATTCATCATTGTATCACCTTTATTACTATTGACACTTGGATTTTCACCCTTGAGGAGATGCTCTTCTCTCCTCATCCAAGCAAAAAAAAAAATGAATCATCTCTCTTATTATGGGTGACAATTTCATTGACATGAATGATCTCTAGATTAGGGGCTAGCTCCCCTTGATACACCTTTAAAGCTCTCTCTAATCTAAAAATTATGTATGAAAAGGGGTAAGGAAAACAACTAAGAAAATAAAATGATGATGCAAAATATGTATTACCCTCCTATTTGACTAAAAATCCCCTACTTAAAGGTAAACAAGGATGTTTCACACAAACTCACAACAAAAAGACATTACTGCATCAATTTTTCATAAGTTAGATTCAGGAAGGTACCTAACACTTAGGAGGGTGATAAATGATTCCACAAAGAGAATAAACATATACCACTTTTAAGAATATTATACACTTAGTAAAGAATATTAATAGAGACCTAAAACAATATCCCTTTTGCACATTGGTAAGTGACCCATAGATTGAAATGCTAGAAAAGTAACTCTTTCACTAGTCATTATCAACAAGATTCAAACATATACTCAATAATACAATGTGTGAATGGAAAAAATCATTTGTATATTCTTTAAAGATTTATTTGAGTACAAATTTGACTAGAGTTTTTTACAATAACCAGTGGAGGCTACAAAATGAGCCAAGAGAACACACACACACACACACATACATACATACATACATACATACATACATACATACATACATATATATATATATATATATATATATATATATATATATATATATATATATATATATATATCCTTGAGAGGTATAGAACAATCAAAGGAAGTCCAAGGGTCACTTAGACATGTGTCATCTTGTAAGAATTAGTTATATTTGCATGAGAGAGAAGTGTGTGAGCTATATCATGTCATCAAATGGAACAATTACAAAGAGTTATAATTGAAAAAAAGAATTAGTTATATTTATTACAACTGAACCAAAACCTTAGTTACATTTTGCCATATGTTATCTCTTTTTTGCCTTCAAGTTCCAGTCGAGTTTTGTTGGGGATCAACCAACAATGTTGATTACTATATGAAAGCAATAAATACAGAATTAAATCAAAATGATAAGTACCTAGAATCAGAAATAACAAAGAACAAGAGATACAAGAAACCACCCTAAAAACTTGTATTAAACTCTTTACAGAAGGAATACAATTGAAGAAACTTCTTTTCTTCCCACACCTCTCTCAGATGTATAGATCTCTTTCTAGATCTCTTTCCCTCAAGAGCTCTCTCTCTCTCAACTACAATCAATTCCAACAACCTGGATTGATACACATATACAATCTTGTACTATTCAATTCAAATAAGCTATGAAGATCTAATCCTATATATAATAATTAGGAAACATGAGCATACAATTATAGCCATTAGATGCACCTCCTAATCAAGGGCTCTAAACAGTCTTACTAAAGATAGAGATGCAGGACTTAAGACTAACACTTAAATCCTATCATCCAAACATTCTATTATGTCCACGAAAATAACATTCTAGACGCACAGGTGACTGACGTCGGTCCCTGCCTGTCTACACCTGACCGACGTCGGCTGAACATAACTGACACTGGCATCTCCCAGGTTGACTCTTGGACCAACGCTGGTGACTGTGTAATTCCTGCAACTTCTGCAACTTGTTCATTTGGTGAAGATTTTATCTCCACATCTTAACAATCTCCCACTTGGAGATAAACAGCTGCACCAGCACCTATACAATAACATCTTCTAGCTCTTCCATCTTCAAAACTCAATCATGAAGACCTACAAAAGTTGAATGAAGATTCAACTTCTCCTTTGTTACTGACTTGGTTAACATATCAACATGATTCTTATCTGTATGGATCTTTTCTAGCTTCAACTCACCATCCTCCAATACCTATCTAATGAAGTGGTACCCTAAGCTGTATATGCTTTGTTCTTGAATGAAAGGCTGAATTCTTAGCCAAATGAATTGCACTCTAACTATCACTGTATAATCTGTAACTCTCTTGCTCCTTTCCAAGCTCTTCCATGAACCGTGTCATCCACATCATCCCTTTGTTAGCCTCTGTGACTACAATATATTTTGCTTCTATAGTTGACAAGGTAACAACCTTCTGCAACTTTGATATCCAGCTAACCACCATTCCACCAATAGTGAAAACATATCCTGTGGTGCTTCTTCTGCCATTCAAATCACCTGCCATATCTGAATCTACATATCCATGTAGAGAAGTATCTAAACCTCCATAGCACAAATTCCTACTATTGGTCCCTCTCAGATATCTAAAGATCCACTAAACTACTTTCCAGTGTTCCTTCCCTGGATTGGCCATATACTTACTTACAACTCCCACTACTTGGGCAATATTAGGCCTAGTATACAAACCATTACATACATTAAGCTCCCTACTGGTGAAAGCATATGGAACTCTACTCATGTACTCTACCTCATCATGTGAATTAGGACACTATTCTTTACTCAACTTGAAATGTCCAGCCATAGGTGTGCTTACCGGTTTTGCATCTTGCATATTGAACTATTTCAACACATTGTTCACATAATCCTCTTGAGACAAAATCAACCTATGCTTTTTCCTATCTCTCTTAATGCTCATGCTAAAGATTTTTTTTGCTTCTCCTAAATCATTCATGGCAAATGTGTGAGCTAATTTCACCTTAAGCTCAGAGATATCCTGCATGTGTGATCCTACAACCAGCATATCATCTACATACAACAACTGAATAATATATCTACCATTATCCATTCTCTTAAAATACACACAATGGTCAGATTGACACTTACTATAGCCATGCTTAGTCGTAAACCTGTCAAATCTCAGATACCATTGTCTAGGAGCTTGCTTGAGGCCATACAAGCTTTTCTTTAATCTGCACACTAGCTTCTCCTTACCTTTGACCTCAAATCCTTTTAGCTGATCCATATATATTTCTTCATCCAAATCTCCATGAAGAAACATTGTCTTAACATCAAGCTGCTCAAGATGCAAATCCTCAATAGCAACTAAAGACAATACAGTCTGTATAGAAGTCATTTTAACAACACGAGAAAAAATCTCACCAAAATCAATACCTAGTTTTTGTGCAAATCCTTTCACTACCAACTTGGCCTTATATCTCATCTATCCATTCTCACCTTCCTTCAATCTGTAGATCCATTTGTTCTTCAGTGTCTTCTTTCCTGCTGGTAACTCAACCAAATCCCATGTTTGGTTTTCTTTCAAGGAATCAATTTCCTCATTCATACCTAGCTCCCACTGATTCTTGGATTCCACCTATATTGCTTCATCAAAACTCTCTGGTTCTCCACCATCAGTGAGCAATAAATGGAATAATGAAGAGGAATATCAAATTAGAGGTTTACTTACCCTTTTTGACCTCCTGATGGGTGTCTAAGACTCATTCACAACATGCTATCCACCCAAATTCTCTGATAGTGACTGACCTCAATCACTTTCAGGCCTATAACTGGTTGACATCAGTTCTACCTGACTGACGTCAGTTCCTGCCTGACTGAAATTGATCACTATATGACCGACATCGGTTCCTGTATTACCGATGTTGATTCCTTGTTGACCAACATCGGTCTCTATGTTTTCTAGTTTGTGATTATTCTTTCTCGTGAGCTCATTTTGGACCGTCACCTCATCCAATTCTCCATTGCTCTGCCCAGATTGATTTAGCTTCTTGAGCTGATCACTGTACATCACTTTTTCATTGAAAACAACATCATGGCTCCTAATTATTTTATTAGTTCCTAGATTCTAAATCCTGAATTTGAAATCATCAGAGCCATAGCCAATAAATGTGCACCTCATAGACTTAGCATCTAGCTTCTTTCTATTTTCCTTATCAACATGCATAAAAGCTTCACAACCAAAAACTTTGAGAAATGAGAGATCTACCTTTTTAACTGTCCATGCCTCTTCTAGAATTCCACCATCCAGAGCTGTAGAGGGTCCTCTGTTAATTAGGTAAACTACAGTATCCATAGCTTTTGCCCAAAACTCTAAGGGCAAACTAGCATGCAATCTCATACACCGTGCATGCTCCATTACTGTTCTGTTCATCCTTTCAGCAACTCCATTTTTCTGAGGTGTCCTTAGAACCATACTTTGCCTATGTATTCCATGCATATAACAATACCAGTTGAACTTATAGTTGCAGAACTCACCACCATTGTCAGATCTCAAGCACTTCATTCTTCTGTCTGTTTTATTCTCAACCATAGCTTTCCAAATCTTAAACATGTCAAAAACATCAGATTTATTCTTTATACAATAGACCCATACCTTTCTTGTAGCATCATCTATGAAAGAAACATAGTACTGTGATCCTCCAATAAAAGCAACCTGAGCCGGTCCCCACACATCTATGTGAACAAGCTCTAATTTGTGCTTCTTCTTTGTTGACCCAGTCTTGAGAAAACTCACCCTCTTCTATTTTCCAAAAATATAGTGCTCATAAAAATCTAGATCTATGCTTTTCAAATTTGAAAGCTTACCTTTTGACTTAAGAATAGACATTCCCTTCTCACTCATGTGGCTGAGCCTAGAGTGCCACAACTTTGCATCCACATATGAAGTAGATAATACAGAAGGAGAATTATTAGTAACACAATTACATAAATAGAGAGTACCTACTCTCTTACCTCTAGCCATTACAAGTGCACCCTTGGTCACCTTCCAAGATTTAGCTATGAGAGTTACTGTACAACCCTTATCCCCTAACTTTCTTGTAGAAATCAAATTCCTCTTCAAGCTGGGAACATGCATGACATCTCTCAACACCCATGTGTTGCCATTCTGCATTTTCAGCTACACTTTTCCTTTGCCAACAATTTTACAAGGCTCATCATCCCCTAAATAAACTATTCCAAAATCTCCATGGACATAGTCACTGAAATATTCTCTATTAGGGGTTGCATGGAAAGATGCACCAGAATCTAAAACCCAAGATTCTATATTATTATGCAAAGAGAATATAAGAGCATCTTGTGCAATACCTACAATTTTTTCTTCTTCCTTACCTTCATGTTAATTGTCTTCTTTTGGCTTTGACCAGCAATCTTTGCTTATGTGCCCTATCTTTCCAAAATTCCAGCATTATGGCTTCTTACCATTTCTGGATTTGGATCTACCTCTCATCTTTGACTTAGACCTTGATCTCCCTTTCTTGCCCTTCTCTTTTTGCCTTCCCCTGCTCTCAAAACTTAAAGCATTCCCTGATGTTTCCTCTATGCTTTTCTTGTGAATTTATTCATTCAAGATTACACTAACAACATCCTCTACTTTTAAAATATTTGAAGCAGATGTAGTATTACTAACTGCCATTACCAAGCTATGCTAGCTTTCAGGCAAAGAATATAATATTAAAAGAGCCTTAATTTCATCATCAAACACTATTTTGACTAAATTTAATTGATTTACAATTCCATGGAAATCATTTAGATGATTAGATACAGATCCACCTTCTTGCATTTGCAAATTAAATAACTGCTTCATAAGATATACCTTATTTGAAGCTGAGGGTTTTTCATATAAATTTGCTAAAGTAGTCATTAACTCTATCGTTGACTTTGCCTGTGATAAATTAGATATCACAATAGATGCCAGACTCAATCTTATAGATCCAAGAGCCTTTCTATCAAGAACTTCCCATTCTTCATCATCCATGTCTTTGGGCTTCTTTGAAACCCCACCTAACGGTAAGTATAGATCTTTCTGATATAGATAATATTCTATCTAAATTCTCCAATGTTGATAATTCTTGCCATTAAACTTCTCCATTCTCAGTTTACTTTCTTCTACCATTGCTTTCTCCCACTCAAACAAAAATCCCTGTGAGTAACCTATAATCAATACACACTAACCAGATCTGAAACACCTGTTAGTCAACCTAGCTCTGATACCACTTGTTGGGGATCAACCAACAATGTTGATTACTATATGAAAGCAATAAATATGGAGTTAAACCAGAATGATAAGCAACTAGAATCAGAAATAGCAAAAAATAAGAGATACAAGAAACCACCCTAAAAACTTGTATTAAACTCTTTAAAGAAGGAATACAATTAAAGAAACTTCTTTTCTTCCACACCTCTCTCAGATGTACAAATCTCTTTCTAGATCTCTTTCCCTCAAGAGCTCTCTCTCTCAATTACAATCAATTCCAACAACCTGGATTGATACACATACAATCTTGTACTGTTCAATTCAAATAAGCTATGAAGATCTAATCCTATATATAATAATTAGGAAACATGAGCATACAATTACAGCCATTAGATGCACCTCCTAATCAAGGGCTCTAAATAGTCTTACTAAAGATAAAGATGCGGACTTAAGACTAACACTTAATCTTATCATGCAAACATTTTGTTCTGTCCATGGAAATAGCATTTTGGATGCATAAGTGACTGACGTCGGTCCCTACCTGTCTACACCTGATCGACGTTGGCTAAACATAACCAATGTTGTCATCTCCTAGTCGGCTCTTGACCGACGTCAGTCGCTCCTGATCGATGCCAATGACTATGTAATTCCTGCAACTTGCTCATTTGGTGAAGCTTTTAGCTCCACACCTTGACAAGTTTTTCTTTTAAATTCCAATGGCTAGTTTTTGTAGTCTAAAATTGATGTTTTGTGCGCCATCACTCCTTGAACATTTTTTTCAGACATTTTTCTCATGGTCATTTTCTGTTTTCCCTTTTTATTCCTTTGTATTAGACAATTTTTTTGAAAAAATTCCTTAGATAATCTTTTTGAAAGAATTCTTTTGGACTTTTCATTTGGCCCTTTTGGTTCTTTAAAATGACACTTAGACAAAGTTAAAAAGGCCCTTTCTAAAATGAACATACCCTTCAGCTTATTGCAATTGACCCTTCGAAAGAGTTGAAAGTGTCCTTTAGCTTTGGAAATGATCTTCTAAAAGGAAAAAATACCCTTTGGATTTTTTGAAATGGTCCACCTTCCTACAGAAATAATATTTTAGACTTTTTGAAAAGTCCCTTTAGGAAAGTTTAAATTCCCTTCAAACTTTCTGAAAATTACCTTTTGGCCTTCTTGAAAATGACCCTTTGAAAGAGTTGAAATTACCCTTTAGCTTGAAAAAGTATTTTGGAAAAGTTGAAACATACCCTTCAAAAAAGTTGTCACATACCCTTTGAAAAATTTGAAGTGCCTTTCAAAAAAGTTGTCTCAAATAAAATGTTTGAAACAATTCCTTCAAAAAAGCTGAAACACACCTTTCAAAAAAATTTACAAGTGTCCTTTTTAGATTGAAAGATATCTTTTAAAAAAATTGCAAAGTACCTTTAGTAAAATTGCATGGATAATTTGTCTGAAAGAATTTGGCACTTTGTCTTTAGGAGATTTATCTCAAACAAATTATTTGAAAGAATTCATTACTTGGCCAAATGAAAAGTCTTAAAGAAGTACACTTAAGGAAAAAGATTTAGACAAAAAGTTCAAAAGAGTTTGTCAAAGGCTTAGAACAAAAAATTGAAAGAATTAGGAAAAGGCTTAGCAAAGACCAAAAATGAACTTTTCAAAAGGAAAAGACTTATACATTTATTAGGGATTTGAAAAAGAACACTTCTTATAAAGAAAAACCAAGTACTGGACCTGGCCAAAGATATAAACTTAGATGATTTTTTGCAAATAGGGTGACCAATTTTGGCCTGAAAGCCCAAAATTTGGTCAACAAGATGGTGACTTGTAGGGGTAGTATGCTTGCTATATTGACTAGACCAGTAACCTTATCCAACTTAGGTTCAATAGAGTCAATTAATTATTGAAGATGGCTAATAAGGAGTATGCCAAAACAAAACACAAGGAAACACACCACACAACAACAAGACCAAGTAAAGACAACACAAAACAAGATAAAGATAAACTCACACATGTGCATAAGAACTTAGGAAACACAAGAAAAATAAGAAATTATGTACAAAGGAAAAGGAACTTTAGTAACAATGCTTTAGGTATATCCCATTGACTGGGATATGTAGCTCCTCTCCATCCAACTTTGAGAGTTAGAAAGCATTGTGTTATTTTCACTATGTGATCACATATGAGCCACTCCACAAAGAATAAAACTTTGTGTGCCTTCTAGGTTTGGCCCTATCTTCATCCCATTTTAGGAAAATGTTTCCTTCTTTAAAACTCCTTGGCATGGATTTATTATTAAAATAATTCTTTGTTTATTGTTGGTGAGTAGTCATGGTGTGCATAGCTTGATCTCTTATCTCCTCAAGCTCCATCAACTCACATAATCTGACTTCCATGCTCTCATTCTCCATCAATTATAGCTGATATGTGAGGTCTAGGTTTGGTAACTCAAGTGAGATAGAAATTATAGCTTCCCTTCCATACACAAGTGTGTATGGTGAGTTCCCAATTTCTCTCTTTGGGGTGATCCTATCATTTTAAAGAGCTATCTTCAACTTGGTATGCCAAGTCCTTTGATTTTCCTCCATTATCCTCTTTATGATCCTAATTAAGTTATTGTTTGTGGACTCAACTAGTCCATTCCCCTAAGTATAGTAGTTATAGGAGGTGCTATGATAGATGCCATGCTTCAAAGCCCATTCACTTGTCCTTGTTCTTAAGAAGGCTAATGCATTATCTAAAATGATTGTTGAAGAAGCTCCAAACCTAATTACTATACCTTCATAGAAGTCAAGAAATAATTTTTCATATGTATCCTTAAGAGCTACAACCTCCACCCATGTTGTAAAATAATCAGTGGCTATCAACACCCACTTGTGACTAACACTAGAAGGAGGATTGATCAGACCTATGAAATCCAAACCCCATTGCATGAAGGGTTGCTCAACTTGGATTGGATGAAGAGGTAAGGTAGATATATTTTGTTTTCCATAAAAAATAACACACTTTTGGAATTTTCTTACTCAAGTGTGAGTGTCCTTAAACAAGCTAAGCCAAAAATAACTAGCCCTCATAATCTTAGCAACTATGGTTCTTGGAACAAAATTACCACTAACTGGTCCATCATGAAAGTCATGAAACACTTTTTAAATATAATCCAAATCAATACACCTCAAAATTACACCTAATAAGTCCTTTAAAAATAACATTGCATCAACAAGTACATAGAGAATAGATTGTAACCTAAAGTACCTTCTCTTGGCCATATGAAGACCATGTGGACACTCACCAGTTTAAAGGTAGTGAACTATGCATTATGTCTAACTCCTCATAGTTGAAGATAAAAATATTATAGATTCATCATGGAGTACCAAAATAACATCCTTTTTCTCCTTCAAGCCTAAAGCAAGATGCTCACATAGTCCTTTTCCATTTACTAGCTTGGTTGTTTTGATCTCCACATCATACTCCATCACTTTGGTGATCCAACCTACCTTTTTATCATTAAAATATCTACTCAATAGAAATTTTTTCAAACAAGGATGAGGCACAAAAAATTGGATCTTGTTATTGGACAACATATGCCTAAATTTATTTAAACTCCTTATGATTGAAAGCACCTATTTCTTAACATATGTGTATCTTGTTTCACATGCTTCTAAACCTTGGATAAAAAAGGCAATAGGTTGTTTCAAATTCCTATCATTTGCTTGGGTGAGCATGGAAGAAATTACCTCTTCATTCCCAAAAGTTTAAAAATTTAATTCTTTGGATAATTTTGGACTTCTAAGTGTAGGAGCTTGGGCAATGGTTTGCTTGATCTCCTCAAAAAATTCTTTCCTCCTTCCCACCCAAGTGAATATCTCATCCTTCCTTAGCATTGAGGTCAAGGGATTGAATAGGTTAGCAAAGTCAGGAATAAACCTCCTAAGGAAATTTATCTTACCAAAGAAACTTTGTAGACACTTCTTATGTTTAGGTAAAGATAACGCCAAGATGGCGCTTACCCTTTCCAGATCAATGCACAGACCTTTCTTAGAAATAATGTGGCCTAAGAGTTTGACTTAATGAGAAAAAAACACACACTTATTTTTGTTTAGAGATATTATAAACTCTCTACACCTCTCAAAAATATATCTTATGTGATTCAAATTATCTTTTGCTTCATTAGATAAAATGATCACATCATCAAGATATACTAATACAATGTCATTTATTAGTCCTTAGAAAGCCATATCCATTAGTAGCTCATAATTTGAAAATACAAATTTCATCTTCCTATAGGCATATGTACCCCATTTGGTGGTGAATAATATTTTGTATTGGTCACTTTCTTTCACCAAAATTTGATTATACCTACAATAACCGTCTACGAGGGAAAACATCTCACTACTTTCCACCACTTAATAGAATTTGCTTCATGGAAAGGAGGGGATAATGATCTCTCAAAGACACTTTATTCAAGTCCTTGAAGTCCACACAAAACCTTATCTCCCCATTCTTATTTATAATAGGGACTAAGTTGGCCAGCCAAGAAGAATGCTTGATGGGAAAAATGATTTTGGACTCAATCAGTTTGGTGAGTTCTTTCCTCATGAGAGGCTCAATCTTGGGATTGATTGGCCTATGCATTTTCTTGATGGGTTTGGTATTTTCATCTATGTCTATGGTTTTTTTAGCCAAGCTCAGGTCAAAACCCTTCAAATCATTATATTCCCATGCAAAAATATCACTAAACTCTTTGTATAGTTTAATGAAATCATGCCTCTCTTGACTAGTGCATACCATCCCAAGTGCAAGTAGCTTATATTTAAAGATTTATACCCTTTAATAGTTCTGTTTATTAGTGGACACATCTACCTTTTCCTTATTTATCTATTCATCCTTGTTGAAAATGCTCTCAAGAGTCACTAAGCCTTTAGGAAGCTTGTTACACTTCAATTGGACAATCTTCCCTCCATATTAATGCTATAGTTTAGATTTATTCTTGAAAGAAAAATAAACCTCTTCTTGTATAAAAATTTCTATCTACTAGTCACTATCAAAGACCTACCAATTGGTGACATTATCTGGTATGGATGGTCTCACAATCACCTTTAGACAGGGCTAGTTTTTATCTTCCTTTATTCCCTTTGAAACATAAAATTGAGTGTCAATAGATGCCAACATATTAGCATTATTATTGTATTCCATTACAATATATCTGATGTTAAAATACATGAAATATTATACAAGGTCCCAAACTCTATGCTTATAGGATTTGAGTAAGGACTTCTTGGTCAAATTTTGCCCTCTAACTTGATTCGGAATAATCTCACTATCACAAAACATTTGCAAGTCCTTGACACCTCTTTTCACTTTACATTCAAGGCCATGGATAAGGACCTCATACTCTACCACATTACAAGTGCATGATAATTGAAATTTGAAGGATGAAAATACCTTTCCTTTGAAGGTCAAACCAACATAGCTCCACCACCTACCCCCATCTCACTTTCAAACCCATCAAAGAAGAGCTGCCATAAGCCATTTACATCCTCACTTGAATTCATTAAATTGGGCATGAAAGAGTCATTATCATTTATATAATATATCCCAAGACCAAATTCCTCAATACATTTGTGAGGATCATGTTCATAGTGTTCATCACCCCACTCAGCTGAGAACAAATAAAAAACTCTTTCAAGGGAAAATGATAGAGATTGGTCAAGATGAAGCTCCTCTTCATAAATGATAGCATAGTTAACATTGGATACCTTAGGTGAGTATGGTTCTAGGTGATCTCTATGAATAGTTTCTAACTCAATCTTCACATTAGTGCCATATTTTATTCTAAACATCATGTAGGACCAATTGACTACCAAATATCCGCTTACCTTGGATGTAAAGTCCCTTGAAAAGCAAAGAGAAAAATAGGGAGGTAAATTTTATACTACCAGATCATGGGGAATTGAAAAATTAGGACAATCATGAAGGTTTAAATTCAAATCTTTCACTTCCCCCTAGGTCTTTGATGGTGATCTCTATCCAATTGTAAAACTCCTTTAGTCATTGGCTCATACTTGAGCCCTAGTTTATCTGTTATACATTTGGGCATAACTGATGTTCTCACTCCACTATATATGATGAAATTATGAACCAAGAAATTAAAAATAATTAGAGATAGGTAAAAAAGAGGAGTCTTCTCATCTTTCTTCAATTGAACATCTAAGGTTTGAGTTCCATTGACCAAAATCACATTATCATTTCTAGATGGGCCAACGTATTTGGCCAATCCATGAAATTATTTTTTAAATTTATATTTCTACCCTAGTAATGTTATATAATCCCAAAATTAAATATTCATATGAATCTTATTCATCTGCTCCACCACATTGATGGAAGGATTACTCGCCTTAGGGTTCTCTTTATGAACATTGGTACTTTGTGATGTATCATGTGAAGGTAGAGTTGTAGCAGCTGGCATAAAATTTGAAATCCTCTAATTTTATTTCTATTTAGGAGCTATGTTAGACACACTTAAAATATGATATGATTGAGGAGTCACAACATGTCCTTTATTATCTCCTTGAGCTTCATTGATACCCTCTTTTTGGACCTAGTATTAGAGGCAACACTAGTATTCTCATTGCTTACATTTCCCAAGAAATCAATGGCATAAAACTCACCTTCAAAATTATTTATAAGGGTATCATTAGTCTTAGGTTATCCATTTTCAACCCCACCTTTCATGGATCCTTCAAAATTTGAAGCTTGGAAAGATTGAGTGCCTTGTATTACCATACCTTGATTGTCTATTTCATTGGCATAGGCAACTTGTTCTTGACCATGTTCAAAATATGGATAATTGGACTCTTCTTGGACCAAATTATTCTAAGTGGTGACAAGGACTTTGGAGGATGAAGTGTCACTAGGATTATAGCTTTGATAAGGCTTGACATTGGTAATTTGGCCTTGTCCTTGACTATTGCCCTAAAAAGGAGGTCTATTTGTTTGTCCAAACTGATTGTAAGATTGATATGGTCTATAACCTTAATAGTTTTTTCATTTTGAGGGAAACTAAATCATTTTTGACACTTTTAAGAAGGCTTTTAACTTCATGGATTTTATTGTTAGGAGTAATGGAAATTTTTTCTTGAACAGGTAAAGGAGCTAAAGTGGGAAATGCATTTTGACTAGGAGAATGCAAATCAGGGAATAGTGGCATTGGAGGTCTAGGAGCTATCTTTCCCACTTGAACAAGACAATTCTCAACATTTATATATATTTCATAAGTGGAAGGTATTGTGTTTCCACCCATATATTGAATCGTCATGGCATTGTCACTATTCAACACTTTCAAGTAGTACAAAAATGCATAGTTTGTTGTTGGCCTCACAAGAATTAGGGTTCTATCCCAAGTTTTTTAGAACCTAGTATTAAAATTATGCATGAATTCATGTAGTACCCTCTTAATTGTGGTAAATCTCCTGGCTAGAGATAGGTGATCACTCTTTTCCACAAACCTATCAGTCAATAAAGTCCCCAATTCATCCCATGAACCAATAGAATTCATAAGTAGGGTCCCATACCAATAAAAAAAATCATTTAAAAGAAAAGGCCAATAACATAATAGTTACATTTTATTGGGTGATATTGTGGATATTACAAAATTTTGATATATTCTGAATGTGCTCAATGGTAGTAATAGGACCATATCCACTAAATTATAGGACACTTTTGAGGGCAACTCCTGGAATTTGATCATATTGGGCAAGATGCAAGGGAGATGCCCCAGTAAAAGGTAAAAAGGGTAGTCTTTTATCCATTTTGGAATGATCACTATGGATGTTGGGAATGGAATGTAATATAATCTTAAAATCTTTAAACATAAAATCTCTTTTGTAAGGATGAGTATTGACAAACCTGAACCTTTTGGTGGAATATGGAGGTAATTCCATAAACTCAAAGGGTACACCTTTATCAATAGACCTATTGGTCACCTTTGGCATGGAAAATAGGACTGATCATCAACCAAAGACTTGAATTATTCAATGGAGTCACTAGGTACTAAATGTAGATGCTTATTTCAATCTTCAACAATGCCAAGACTAGTACCAATCTTGAACAATCTCTTGGGACTAAGAGGTCCCATCAGGCATGTCAAAAACTATTTATGCTTGGATTTTCACCCTTGAGAAGATGCTCATCTCTCCTCATCCAAGCATCAAAATGGAATCATCTCTAGATTAGGGGCTAGCTCCCCTTGATGCACCTTTAAAGATCTCTCTAATCTAACAATTGTGTATGAAAAGGGGTAAGGAAAACAACTAAGAAAACAAAATAGTGATGCAATAATATGTATTATCTTCCTATTTGATTGAAAATCCAATACTTAAAAGAAAACAAGGATGTTTCACACAAACTCATAACAATAATACATTACTACATCAATATTTTATAACTTAGATTTAGGAAGGTAATTGACACTTAGGATGGTGATGAATGATTCCATGAAGATAATAAACATATACCACTTCTAAGACTCTTATACACCTAGTAAATAATACTAATAGAGACCTACAACAACATCACTTTTGCACATTGGTAAGTGACCATAAATTTACATGCTAGAAAAGTAACTCTTCCATTAGTCATTATCAACAGGATTCAAACCTATACTCAATAGTATAATGTGTGAATGGTGAAATCACTTGTATATTTCTTCAATAGTTCTTTGAGTACAAATCTAGCTAGAGTTTTTTTTAATAACTAGTAGAGGCTACAAAATGAGCCAAGAGAATGCATATATATAGCCTTGATAGTAGAGCAATCAAAGGAAGTCCAAGGGTCACTTAGACATGTGTCATCTTGAAAGAATCAGTTACATTTGAATGGAAGAGAAGTGGGTAAGCTATGCCATGTCATTGAATGGATCAGTTACAACTAAAAAAAGCATTAGTTACATTTGTTACAACTAAACTAAAGCCTCAGTTACATTTTTGCATTTTTTAATCTCTTTTTCGCCTTTAGGTTCCCATTGAGATTTTATTTTAAACTCTAATGACTAGTTTATATAGCCTAAAATTGACTTTTTGTATGCTGTCACTCCTTGGGAATTTTCTTCAAATATTTATCTTATTGTCATTTTTTGTTTTCCCTTTTACTTCCTTTGTATCAGACAAGTTTTTTGAAAGAATTCCTTGGACAATCTTTTTGAAAGAATTATTTTGGACTTTCTATTTGGCCCTTTTGGTTCTTTAAAATGAACCTTCAGCAAAGTGAAAAATGCCCTTTCTAAAATGAACATACCCTTAATATTTTTGAAAGTGACCCTTTACAAAAGTTGAAAGTGTCCTTCAACTTTTGGAAATGATCTTCCAAAAGGAAAAAATACACTTTAGATTTTTATAAATGGTCCACCTTCCCATGGAAACAATCTTTCAGACTTTTTTAAAATGTCCCTTTAGGAAAGTTGAAATGCCTTTCAAAATTTATAAAAAGTACCTTTTGTCCTTCCTTCAAATGACCCTTCAGAAGAGTTGAAGGTTTCCTTTATCTTAAAAAAGCCTTTTGGAAAATTTGAAACATACCCTTCAAAAAATTTGTCACATACCCTTCAGAAAAGTTTAAGTGCCTTTCAAAAAATTTGTCTCAAACAAAATGTTAGAAATAATACCTTAATAAAAGTTGAAACATGCCCTTTAGAAAAATTTGAAAGTGTCCTTTTTGGATTGAAAGATATCTTTCAGAAAAATTGAAAAGTACCTTCAAAAAACTTATGTGGATAATTTGTTCAAAAGAATTTGGCACTTTGTCTTCAAGAGATTTGTCTTGGAAAAATTGTCTAAACTAATTCATTACTTGTCTGAATGAAAAGTTCAAAATAAATACACTTAAGGAAATAGATTTGGACAATTTTTTTGAAATAATTTAGTAAAGGCTTAGAATAAACCCAAAAGAATTAGGAAAAGGCTTTGAAAAGACCAAAAATGAACTTTTCGAAAGGAAAAGACTTGTACATTTTTTGGGGTTTTGCTAAAGAACATTTCTTTTGAAGAAAAACTAAGTACTATACCAGGCCAAAGATATAGACTTAGATGTTTTTTTTCAAATAGGGATGCCCAATTTTGGCTTGAAGGGACAAAATTTGGTCAATAATTACATGGATGGATATTCCATAATCCCAAAATTTCCCTTCTTTCCTTCCATTTTAGTCACATGTATGTTGGTTTTGATATTACATGCTTGCATGTGGGAAAGTATAGGAGTTTTTAGACACCATGACATTTAAGTTCTCTTTTTTAGAAGCCAAGTATAAGATTTATTGTGTTAGATACCTATTTGAGTCATGTTTAGTTTTTCAAATTCATTTGGAGGAAGAAACATAAAAAAATACAAAAGAGTTAAAATCCATATCATAAGAAAAGACAATGTTAAAAGGAAAATTATATTAAAATTTAGATCAAACCAAAATACATGATCTTATTTTGGATATGTCCTATCTTAGTCAAAAATCAAACTCCATAGTTGGCTTCATGATAGAGTTGAGGTTAATTGGGTGTAGTAAGATAGTAGAATAGGGTAGGAGATATCATTGTATCATCATATCATTATATCTTCCTACATTTAAGTGCCACCTATCTTCTCACACAAGTACATAATCTTCGTAGTAGATCGACTAATTTGTAATGGGTCCTAATGAGTGGAGAGAAAGTTACAGGAATGTAGGACCATTTTAATTTCATGCATATATCATTCATGAGATGATCTATGTAATTTAATTGTTATCCTAAGTTTTGTGTTCACTAGTTAGAATATCCTAGGTCTTTTACGTCTATAGTTTTTAGCCTTGTCCACTTGTTTAGTGTGTCTCATTCTGACTAAGGATTTACACATCAACTACATGATGCCTCACATTACTTATTTACAACATATATTTCCCAACATCCCTGGATATCAATATTAACTAATCACATCCTTGATCACATATTATTACTTATGCCCTTGGCTTTTAGTTCATGAATTTCAATGTAAGACCTTCAAGCCCTTCTCACAAGAATCCATTATATCACATTATTATCCTACTTATGACACTTGGATTAGTTTATGAGTTGGATTTTAATACCCTAAATAGGACTAGGACCTCCTCATAAACACATTTCACCATTGCTTACCACACCATCTCATTATCATCCTAGTCATGTCATTAGATGGTTTTGCTTTCCTACATTGCATTTTTATAACAAGAACTAAGTTTTTTATTATCATTCCTTAGATATTTTTGTGTTTCATTATGTTCTTATGGGAATTTTTGTGGAATTCACTTACCTTACATATGACATTTTGTATACTTGCATGTTTTATCTATGTTTGACTTACATGTCTGTCTTAAATTTTTAACTACATTTAATTTTTAGTTATTTTATGTTTTATTAGACATTCTTATATTGCATGAGATCAAATTTCATCTTTACTTACATATCCTTTTTTTATTTTTATTACATTGATATTTCACTTACAATGTTTTACATATCTATATTTATTATGTTTTTTACATTAATTTTTATAATTTACTTCATCATTTTCACATATTTTTTTGATCTATTTACTTAAAACATCATATTATATCACTTATATATATATATATACCATGCATTTTCTTACATTTACTAGAAAAGAACAAAACATACATCATCATACTATTAGTTTTCAGTTAGTCACCATGAGATTCCATTCCATTTTTCATCCATATATTTGTTTCCATAGGTCTTCTTCACAAAATTAAATAAGCCTTCGAATCCTAATGAGATAGATGTTTTTTAGGTGCTAATATATTTTTTTTCAAAAAATCAGAAATTTATCTTATTTTTATACCCACCTCTTATTCTACACATTGGCAACCTTTCATCATTTTCTACATGTACTACCCTTTATACATTGAGAAAGGTAAGAGAATGTACAAATTTTCATTTTACTTATTTTCAGTTATTTCTACATTTCATATTAGTGAGCTTAGGTATTATGTTTTTATGTTCCTTCCTAAAGCACCATCTCATGCTATACTATTGTGACACATGGTGAGCTTTAGGTGGGGAATATCTATAAACCTAATATTTTTAATTATATCAATTAATAATGATTTTTATTATATTGACTTTTTGATCATTGATATACTTGAGTGCATGCCTTAAAGGGTGTATTAGGAAAGGGGTGGGTAGGATCGTGGTGCTTTGTGAGAGATGTTGCTATCTATGTCATGATCATATCATTTATATTAATAGTTGAATTTATTAAGATTTTTATTTCCAATTAACTCCTTCAATCCTAACTCATTTAGTTATCTTAGGTTCCTTATATCTTATGGCTTCAATCAAGTCAATACCGATGATTTTTCACCTTTTCCCTTCATATACTACATCGACTAGTCCAATGTAGTTCTAAACCTATTTAGTGAAATTCATACTGTATCACCCTAGTCAATGCCATTCCATGCCAATCTATTCATATCATATACTGTTTAATGACATATAATATACACTTTATTTAGTCTATTTTATCTTGCACTTGTGCTCTAAGTCACATTTGGAGGAGTTGGGCCTAGAATCTTGTCTTATGGAAGTCTTGGAGATTCACTAAGAGGAGATTTATTCATATAGATCCTTTTTATAGATACTTTTAGGTATTCCCAACCAAAATAATCTCTTTAAAAGTAACATTTTCCAAGGTAAATATTGATTATCGATGGGTCCATTTCAAGATAAGTATTTCCAACCTTATATTCTTTCCTTTATTTACTTAGTAGTTAGATGTTGTTTGTTTCTTAGTGAATGAATGTGTGTGTATTATTGTCTAAGTTATCTATACACCTAATACTAGTGTGTCTATAATATTGTTTGAACTTTACCTATTCCATTTTAGGTTTCTTAGACCCCCATTTGTTAACCATGATACCTTACCCCTTTTGATCATTCTAAACTTTCCCTCTTTAATTTAACTTTATTATTTGCTTCACTACTTACATTGATTTTATAAAATCAATTACTTTAAAAGAGGTATAATTAGATAAATTTCATTGTGACATAGGCCTAGGATTTATAACCCTTTCATTTTTTCATTTGTGACTTAGGCAACCTTCTTCTAGATCTATGGATCCATTGGTTACTACCCAAATATTAAGTATTGTGAGCTCTATTTGATTAACCTTATCCAAGTCTAGATCTATTGAGATAGGATAGTTGTAAGATAATACTAGATCATGCATATAATGATCTCATATCCCAATTTATTGCCTAATTTTGATTTTAGGTGTGACATAATCTAGATATCTTTCCTATTAGTTTCCCATCAATATTCACACTATGTAGTCATCATAAATCAAATCCAAGCTAGGTTTACATATTCTTTTTGTAGCTACTATTTATACTCATTTAAAATTATGTATTTTATATTTAGGCTATATATATCATATAATATAAACCAATATACCAATAGTTTAGTGGTTTATAACATTTCATTGGTAAATCAAATAACCATTGAACACCCAACTAGAATAATAAATATGATAAGTAGATACGAGGAATCTATGTACATAGCTATTTCACATAATGTATTGACATCACTTAATGTTAAACATAATGGAAATTCAAGACCAATTAGACTAGCTATTACATAATCTAACTACATATTCATTAGTAAAAAACATCACAATTTATTATTAACATTGATCAATTCTATTCCACCAAGAAATGAAGAGCATTACTAAATAACAACATGAATTTCAAACTATATTGGTATCTATTTCAATGTTATTACAAAAATATTTAAGTAGAACCTCCAAGCAGATACTAACATGCCAAAATAAAATAATAATAAAATAGGATTGATCCTATCATGATTTTTGTAGAGTTTTGGTGGATAAGATCTCCCCCATTTAAAACAAGAATGTAGAATGCCTTATATAGAAAAGATAATGGGAATTGTCTTTAAGTATCACAAGGCTCCCATTTATTTTCATAATTTCTACTCCAAGTTTTTACATCTACAATCCATTGGAATAATCCCCTCATTCAAGGGAAAACCAAAATCAATTCCATCTTTTATATCATGGTTACAAAACTTGTATAACCAAAATGATCCTCTCACTTATCCCCTATAGACTAAACACCTTAAATGCTTTTCCTATTTGGCCCACTTGAGAGAATATTTGAACCTAGAAGTGACCTATTTGTTCCATGTACCTCCCTGACTAATCAGGATTCCCTTAAGAACTAGATGGTTCAATCATTTTATTATTTTCCTTAACTCAAGTCATTTTGATGGGTCATCAAATTTAATCCTACACACTTCATGATTACATGGCCAATTTATGTGTCCCTTGATTCCACTAACCACTCATCCAAAATATCTTAGGGCATTGGGTCCCTAGGTGCACTTATCTACGTTTTTTGGCCCCAATATCACCTCTTTTTACTCTATTGGCTTCATGCTCATGATATGGTTCTAGGTGGCACAATCCCACTAACCTAGAGGATTAGGATTGTATGGACCCCCTTGGGACTGTAGGTTAGTAGGATGGTGCCATGTGGTGTAATCTCACTAACCCAAAGTCCTAAGACTATACAAACCCCTTAAGACTATGGGTTAGTGAGATGGTGTCATGTGGTGCAATCTTACTAACCTATAGGCATAAGATTGTACAAACCCCCCAAGACTATGGGTTAGAGAGATGATTTCATGTGGTGCAATCCCACTAACCTGGAGGCTTGGAGGGTATGTTAGAAAAAAATTATCTTTTAGGTCATTATGTCATCTAGATGATGCCACATGGCATCATGCTAATGACTTGGAGGCTCGAGTCCATTTGGCTATTGATTACCTCTAGGTCATCGAGTCCCTAAGATTATGCCACATGGCCTGATCTCGAGACCCCTTAGACTTGGGAATTTTGAATAAAACTTGCTAAGGGTCCTGATCAACTAGGCTTGATGAATAAGTTTGAAGTCTTACAAACTATTTGTTTACACACCAAAGATTGAAACACTCAGAGAAAATATTTGTCCAAGGTTAGTTCAAACAAATGAGAAGATTGACTAAGTGTAAAATGAAAGCACATTATTTTTATCAAAGTACATCATAACAATAAAAAAGAATCAACTAGGGCTCATTTATAAAGGAATCAAATTTTCAATTTAAAAGTCAAGAATCAACAAAATAAAATGTTTGAAGGATCACCCTAGACATGTAACTCAGACTCCCTAAAATTTCCTAAGATTGAAGACTCAAATTTTAAATGTAGGAAATTTTATAATAAAACTCATAAAATTAAAGATAGGTTAAGTTATAAAGTGAGGCATTAAATATGTTTATTCTTTTTTGTAGTGTAATGAAACAATTATGATCTGAATTGCTAAGGAAATATTTTGGTAGAGATCTAAGGGTTACACCAATTGCATAAGTTTGAGTTAGATTTTACCTGAAAGAGGAATTTCAAAGGAAATTTAAAATTCATAATATATAATGGTTAAACTATAAAGATGATTTTCAAAGGCACTTTAAAATGCATAATATATAATGGTTAAACTATATAGACCTAAGCATGTTCAAATATTTCCATTAAATACAAAGTAACTAATCAAGATCAAAAGAAGGAAGTGGTCATGCTGAGCCAAGAGGCCCCCCTTTAAACCTAGGGATAGGGTGTGTTAGGCCCAAAAAATGGTGACCTCTGTGAGGAGAATGATGTATCAACATTTAGAACTTAAATTATAAATTTCCTCACCTAGAAAACAAGCACACAATAAAAATAATTCATTAAACAAAATCAAAAATATAAAGGCATTATAGTCTACTTAAATATGTGACATACTAAGTTCCAATTCATATTTAAACCATCATTATGTGTTAAAATTGATTGGTTCTCTTATACCCCTTTGCATTCATATCAAGACACTTAAACATGCCTAAAAGAATTATAATTTTGATAGGGATAATTTGGATATTTGGCTTGGGAAGGGGGAATGGCATGGGCATTGCTCTACTACCAGTTATGCATCCATAGAATTGATAGAGATACAAATTATACCATTAATGGCCTTGATCCATTTACATATATGATAGAAATCCTATGATGGATATTACTTGAATCACCCTTTCAAGGAAAGAATTTGGGGTTTGAATTTTGCTTAGCTTATTTTTGATTTCATTCTTTTAAAAATAATTCATTGTTCAATCCATTGATAGTTGGGAACCAATCCATTGGTGAAATGATAGACTCAAATAATCCAAAACTATTAAGACAAACTTAAATTAATTTATTTCCTACATTTTTCTTTAGATATGAAATTAAATTTAGTTTAATGGTTTCAAATAGAAAATGAAATGTTTCTAAAATTTAGAAATTTTGTTTTGAATCACTGGTGTTTAAAATTTTAAAAATGTAAGATAGAATTGATTTCAATTTATGGATTTTTTCAAGAGTGATTAAATACTATCTAACTTATGAATTTTAGATGATCCTTATGCATTTATTCACCATGTGAAGTCACCAACCCAAAACAATCCAAGAACACCTCAATTTTAGCATAGTTGCTCCATTTTCTACTTCCATTTTAGAGATGGTTGTGGACAAGATTTATTTTATGGATAGAAATTTATTAAATGGTCTACAAGGGAAGATATAAAATAATAATTACATGAGACCACATTTTCATATAACTAATTTATAATGATATGGAAAATAACTATCCCCAATAAGTTCTTATGTTTAGAGAACATACTGAAAAGACACCAGCGGTTCAAAAAAATAAGCCAACTCAAATCAATTGGGGGGAAAATAAACATGAAAACATCAAATCCAAATATACAAACAAACAAAAGAAAGAAAACTTAATCCAATAAATCATGGAACACTATATAGTATATACATGGAACAAATCTCTTGACTCATTCTTAAATGGTATTGGATATAATAGATGAGAATTAATGCTTTAGAAACTATCCATTGACTAGAAAATATAGGTCATTTCCCTATAGATATTTTAATCTAAAATCACTCTATCTTAATGATTCCAAGACTTGATAAGTATCGGTCTAAAGAGGACTTATCTTATAATTATGACCTTTCTTCTCATGGGATTTATCTCATAATAATACAAAGTTTAAAATGATAAATAATTTGACTTGTGTTTTTATCTCAAACCATCTTTTCAATTCTACTTGGTTCTTTCTAAAATTACACAATGTTTTATATCTGATATCATCCATGTGAACCAAGTCCAATGGTCCGAATTGACATATCTCATTTTCCTTTATATAGTCATTGATAAATAAATACATGGGTCTCTTGAGTTTCATTGTAAATATTAGTTTTATTCCATAAATAAACATGAAAGGGAAGTTCTTGAGACTCTTCTTGTACCTCATTTGGTTAGCCCATAAAGCATAATTGAGTAGGATATGACAATTGCATGGGTTCTCTTCTACTAACTTCTTAATGACATTTGGCTCATTATTATTCATGGACAAAACCAAATCATTTCCCTATTTCAAAGATAACTTTAATGATATTTTGTTTAGATATGCCCATTTGGTCAACTCAGCTAATTGGAAGGCATGCTCATTGTCACACATGAGTATCATAGGGGTGTTGAATCTAGTTTTAATATGTTCTTTAAGGAATATAATTACCTCCATAATAGTGTTATTCTTAGTGGATTTTACTTCAACCAATATTATTTAATAGTAAATAATTGTAATAATGAATCTATGACTAGCTAAAGAGTTTGGATTTATGACTCTAATGAAGTCTAGGCCCAATTGAGCAAAGGGATGTTCCTCAGTTATTTTTAAAAGGGGCATGAAAACATGAGTTTCTCTTTTTTCAAATGTTTGACAAAGGTGAAATGAGTATGAGCATCCTTAAATAATGTTGGCCAATAATAACCAACCCTCAAGTTGTTGTGGGTTGTTACACTACCAAAAGTATGGTCGATGCCTAATTTATCATGGAAAGAAGTTATGACATCTAGTGCTTCCTTTTTTTCTAATCATCTTAAGAAAATACCTTCATGATTTATTTAGTATAGGACACGTTTCTTTAATATTTAGTGGGAATCATTTAGTCTTAATGCTCTTTTTTGTGTCTTATCCAATTCGGTAGGTGGGACTCCATACAAAAAGTGGTGAATAATAGAGTCATACCATGGGTTGTGCTTTAGTTTAGATTGGTTCACTTGGACAATAAAAATACTAAGATAAATTTTAGAGATTAATTGTGATAGATATTAACCTAAAACTAACTTTGTGGGCTTAAATTCAATGTCATATTCATGAAGTTTTGAGACCCAACACACTCTTCTTTCTCCAAGTTCATTCTACCCCAACATCAATTTGACAATAGGATCTAAAACCATAACATAAAATTTATTCCTCAGAATGTAATGTTTTAAATTTTGTGTTGCCTTTACCAATGCATAAGCTTTCTTATCCAAAACCATATACTTTAATTTAACTTATTTCAAATTGGTACTCATGAAAACTATATGATGCTATCCATATTCCAATTTCTAAGTAAGGATGGTATAATGATATGATTAGATACAAATGATTACAAGTAGAAATATCTTTCATAATTTGGGTTGAACAAAACATGGGCTTACATTATGGCATCCTTAATTTCCTAAAATGCCTTTTTTGAGGTAGGCATCCATTCAATTTTAGATCCTTATTTTAACATGACATTTAATGGTTTAGTTATCTTAGCAAAACTTGAAATGAATTTTTGTATGAAATTGATTTTACCTAAGAAAAATATTAGTTCCTTCTTACTTTTTGGATAATTTAATTTTATAAATTACATCATCTATATTAGGGTCAATTGACATACCTTATTTTATAATTATGTGACTAAGGAGCTTAACTTTAGTTGCATAGAAAATACATTTCTTTGGATTGAGTGAAATACTAAACTTACAACAATATTCAAAAATCTCATGCAAATGTCTTAAATGGTTTGATATGTATTTGGAACAAAATTATTAAGTCATTCATATACACAACATGAACTTACCAATAAAACCTTTGAATGTTATGTCCATGGATCTCTATAAAGTGGTGCAAGTATTGATCAAACCAAAAGTAATCTTATTGTAAGTGAACATGACCCATTTTGTGGTGAAGATTGTCTTTGATCGGCCTTATTTGTAAATTAAAACTTGATTGTATCCAAAGAATTTGTCTAGAAAACACATCATCTCATATCCACTAACCTTTTGAATAACCTCATCTAGAGATGGGAAAGGATAATTATCCTTGTCTAAAGATTAATTTAAATTTATAAAATCCACATAGAGGCAAATTTCTCCATTTACATTTTTGATTGGAACTAAATTAGCTACCCAATTTAAATGTTTCACATGAAATATATACCAACTAACAACAACTTCTAAATTCCCTTTAAGACAAGAAACTCAAGAATTGGATTGATTGGTATCTAACATTGTCTGAATGGATTCTTATTAGGTTTTAAAGGAATATTATCCGTCATGATGATAGGATTAAACACCTTCGGGTTACCATAAGTCCAAGTAATTATGTCTTCGTAATGGGTTAAAATTCTCTATAGATTTTTCATTTCTTCATCATTTCACTCTATCCCTATAGTGATGTTTTTAGGCTGATTAGGCATCCCAAAGTTTATAACTCATAACTTCTTATTAGGGTGAACATGTCTTTCATCCTTAGTTGTAGGCCTCTCTAAGTTAAATAATCTCTCTAAAGATATCATTCCCTTTAGAATTTTATTATCCTTAAGGTTCAATACTCCATTAGTGTCATAATTTTATTCATCTAGATAATTCCTCTCATCCTCATCAACCACCTACATGTCAAAAGCATTGGAATTAGAAAGGAAATCCATGATGTGTTTGTCATCATTAAACACTTGAAAATTATTAACATTATTAGGTATAGATGGTTATGAAATCAATTCAATATATATTTTTTAAATTCATATTATCTAAAGGTGTAAGGTTAGTAGCAGAAACAACCAGTGACTTTGCCAAGGCATTATCAATTTTAGGAATATAAATAATGTTAAATGCATCAAAGGTTTTTATAAATTCCAAAGCATGGTGCTTATTTTTCTTCAAATGAGAAAAATTACATTGAAATTTATTCCTTACATGATTGAATACTAGTTTAGGATCATTATATACCATTACTTATGGACATTACACTTGGATGCAACCTATAATCCCAAGATAAGTGCCTCGTATTTTGTTATGTTATTAGTATGGTAGAATTTCAATCTATCTGTAGATCTATGTTTCTTACCATAAGGATAAATAAGTACCATACCTACTCTAGATCTTTATTTATATCATGTTCCATCAAATTACAAAGACCACATACCTAAATACTGGTCTCGGTTGAGCCATTTATTCCTTATTGATTTGGTGGTTAGGGTATAGAAACTTAAATCTATGGATGTAAAATTGAATCATTCATTGGTTTCGTTATATTTTTTAATAATAAAATGAATTAATGTCTCTCTATCAATCCTTATCTGATTCACCAATCCTCTCCATGGAAACCACATATGGGAGAAGTTTGTTTCCATATAACTATTCATAGATTTAGAGCAATCTCTACTCAACAACATGTCGTATGCCTTTATAATTTCAACCACTTATATGTCCATGAAATAATGAATTCTTGGTTCAATGTGAAATTTATATGAAAATTTAATAATTCCCATATAAACTTGACTTCAAACTTATCCAAATGGACCGCTACCTTATTTTACTTTACAAGGACCAAATCTAATTTCCTACAAATCCCTATAGGCATGACATTTGTTAAGACACTTAAATAAACTAATAAATTATGAAATTAATGCCAAATATTTAGACTATGAGTAATAAGGGTATAACCTAAGTATTATATTTGTGTATCAAAACACTGGCATTGGCCATGACCTTATTCCTATGTTGAGTGCCCTTATCCATAAGAGACTTAAGAAGTAAATCCCTCTGTTTAGTAATTGGTGATAATTCATGGAGGGTTATGTTGTCATTTATCCTTTTTGATATCCTCCACTATGTTTTAGCTCATCGTATTAGTGGTGGTTTAGTTATCACCTTATTTTGGTGGAGTTGGGTCAATTCTAGATTATGTGTTAAGAAGAGTAGCAATGTTGATGGGTAGTGTTAATGTTGTCAAAGGTTGTAATTCCCTATTCATAAGGGTATACTTACATATATGGTACTATTTCACCACCTGGATATCATTTGTATTCTCCTCAATTATTTTACCACCTTCACTAGGAAAGTTTAAGGTATCTATAACCTTAGATGTATCAGGAGACTTAAATGAACTTGAAAAGTCAGGGTGACCTTTGGTATTCATGTTATTTGAGATAATATCATAATCATCAATCTAATTTTGTAAGATTTTGAAGGCATTACAAAAATAAATGTAGTCAATTTCACCATGCTAGGTTATGTTATACACATGACACATTTTGGGTACGGTGATCTTCATGATGTTGACTATAGGCATTCTATTAGATGAAGACTTAACTTACTTTCATTGCTTATTATTAAGCCTATAATTATGTTGGTAAGTGAATATATAGGGAATAATTTCCATAGATCGAAACACCCACTTATTTTTTCAAACTAAGGAAATCATTATTCAACCTCTGAACCATCATTTGAATTACATCCAACTCAAGTTTGGCAGATTATTGAGTAGAATTTTGCATGTTATTAGTTGCAATTGGGACTATAGATTGGTTATAATACTGTGGAATAGCCTCATTATGAATAGAATTTAGAAATATCAAATTATGATTTAGAGTAAGAATGAGTAGAGGAAGTTGATTTTTGATTAGGAGAGGCTATATATTTGGAATGTTCTAATTTACAAGTAGGATTAGATTCAATGTTGGCATGCTTGGAAGGACATTAAGAGCAGGGGCTAACATCTATCCTTATGGATTAAGCTGCCTATCCAATTTTATAACCTTTTCATAGGTGAGGGAAAATCAATAATAGTTGGGTCTTTCCTCAAGAACGTGGTTGTTTATGAGTCTAAGGCATTTTTAAACATTTTCAATGTTAATTGATCATCTAGTCTATATATGGTCATCAACTTACTATACATATTTTAAAAGTGGGTATTAAAATTTTGTATAGGTCCTTTGGGTTCCATTATCATGCAATCAAATTATTGGTATAAGACCCTAAGGTCTACCACTTAACCAAAATGGGCCAAGAATATGATACTCAACCAATTGATTCTAATTCAATTCTTAGCTAATTTAAGGAACCAATCATATGTCACATCAAGCAAGGTGAAATAGAAGAACTTGCAGGCTACATATCCATGTTCAACATTGATAAACCTAAGGGTAGTTTTATAAGACATAACATGTTCCTTGATAATCTTCCTAGTACCCATGACATGTATATCTTTAGGTTATTAGGTAGATCATGCATTTAATCTAGAACATTTAGTATAGACCTTGATAGCCAAGTCATGGGTGAAAAAATGGGCTAGGGTATATTCTAGGCAAGTTGAGAGGATGAAATGGTAGGGGTTGATAAAAGTATTGGCCATCATCTATTAGTTTTCTCTCTCTTAAATGTTTACAATGGGGATATAATTAGTCTACCTATTGTTCAGTTTAATTTTTTGGTTCATGAAATACCCATGAGACTAGGTATTCCCCAAAGAGAAAGTTGGGAATAATGATGGACTTTTCTCCTCTATTTTAGGACTATTTTGGGATCATCCTAGGTCATGAATATGGCTATTTGACTTCACAATGGAGTCTACATGAATAGTCTCCAAGAGATTTGGTGCTACCATAAAAATTTCAATATGATATTCTTGCACATAAATCTAATTATCAAAGGTCATTCTTGAAGTTTGTGTATTTTAGTCCTCTATGTTTTAAACACAAGGGGAAAATCTAGCATAGTCTTTGAAAACAAACACAAAAGGAGAGGGGAGAGTAAGGTAAAAAATAAACCCTCTATACTCAAAGTGAAATCAATGCATCAACCATCAAACCATGTGCCCTTACCATAATTAAACCACTATAGACTGAGTTTCACTAAATTTTATACCTCTAAGAACACACGGTGGGAAGAGTTTGAGGAAATAAGTGATCATACTTTGAATATGAACCCTCACTAAATATAAGTACCATGAGTTAATATTAAACTACATATAAACTTCTAATGGTAATTATAAACTAACACACAAATTAATAGTACTACAAAAAAGATAAATAAGAGAGTTCACAAATTGATTATAATAGCCAAGCACATCATAACCATAACATTCATTTAATAGAAATGTATTAATCCAATTAATTTATCATTAATAAGAATTTAGAATGGAGATGAAAGATAATTGAGATATAGAACAAGAACTTTGTAGAAAAATTGGAATTATATTCATTAAATAAAATTAAGTGTTATTAAAATAATTAATCATGGCCAACTTTATAGTCCAAAGAGATGAAGCAAAAATTAGGTTAAATCATGGATATTATTTGATAACACTTTCATGAAAATTTTAGTTGATCCATATATTACAATATTCCTTTGCCTTATATAGAAAAAGATGGGATTTACCTCTAAATAACATGAGTTTCCCATCTTGGGCCATGATGGCCACTTATGATAGTTAAAAATATAATTAAAAATTTAAAACAAATAAATTCCACTCAATCCCATAAAAATATTTGTGAGAGACCACCTAGTTGATACATAGAGGTGGATATGAAGATCTATCTCCCATCTACTTTGATCTCACATCCTTAACTTACAACATAGCTTTTAAGAGGTTAAATTCCTTGTCTAACTTAGCTTAGCAAGGCTCATCAAGGGCTCCTTAAATATCACTTAAACTTGATTCACTAACCTCTGATACACATAGGAAGGATCTTTCATTCACACCTAAATCCCATACACTTGGTTGATTCTTGATGTAGACTACATTGATAGCTCAAAAACCACCCAAGCCCCTTAATTGTTTACTTTGGTGACCTTATCCCTCATGACCTGGTCAAAGTGAACCAAATTATCCCCTATCCAATAGGGTTCCATCTGGATGGAATAACACAAAGATATTAAACTCTTTGAATTAGGTCAATATCTTTTTCTTTCCCTCTTCCAAGGGTTCTATTATAATATAAGCCTCATCTAACCATTCCTTCATAGCAATATTCATGTTCTTAGCATATGTGTAATATAACCCCAATTCTATGGTGGACATTAACTTCAATTTTAGGAACATAAATTATTTGATCATGACCTACAAATTTCTACACTTCCCATATATCTCTATAATCCTCTCTATGTAAGCCTAATTTTGATATATAAGCACATTGGTCTCTACCATATTCTCCACCACCTTTTCTAAAACTTATAAGAGTTGTAAAAGGGCATTCTTAACCCACCCAATCAACTCGATGTGGAAGGAACTCTTAACCTAGGATTCTAATGTCCAAACCTAGCTTTTCATGTCCTCCAGGAGCTTCTCTGACATATCATGAGTTACCAAGAGAACAAATAGTGGATCCTCAACCATCCTATCCTTCCTAGTGGAAGTCCTCACTCAATGAGGGAGAAAAAATCTTGTTGGGTCTACCACATGATCGAGTTTCCTTTTTAGATGATACTCTACATTAGATTCCTCTTCATGCTTCTTGAGGCTCAGTAAAACCTCAACTACATGTTTAAGTTACCCTAGACTATCATCTCTAGTGCTTGCAACCTTGGGACCATTCCTTAGGTTTTGAGAGGTGTTGTAGGGGTAGCAGAGATGGTGGTGAAGGATGAAGGATGAGGTGGAGGGGAGATGGAGGAAGTAGAAGGGGTAATTGAAAAAAGTAATGGAGAGGGAGGGATCATGGGAGAAAATGGAGGAAGGACAAAAGGAGATGCCCATGGGAACATTTATGCCCACCACTTTCCTTAGGTTATACCCACTTGAGGGGTAATGAATCCTGATACAGGGGTGTTCAACTAAAGGGAAGTGATTAGTTGGTTGAAGGTAAATCCTTATGCACTTGGGGTAATGGAAAGAGGGGGTTAGGGAGTGATGCATGGAGTCACCATTATTAGATCTAGAGGAACCATTGAGGATAGTGGAGGAGGCTAGGCTATAATGTAAGGTCTATGAATTAAAACTAGAGGGTGATCTAACTTATGATTTTTCTTAGGTATATTACCTAAGTTAGATATATATGCTATGGTATAAGTACTAGTAGGGATAACAAGAACTATGGTTTCCAACTATATAAGAATTTTAACTAATAGGGGAGGCATAACTATGACTAAATGGTGCGTTAGGATATTTCCATCCACTAGAGATGCACTCACCAAGGTTGTAGCTATACTCACTAAAGAAGGTGAGCTTGCAAGTATATAGACTAAAGGTATTCCTAATAAAGGCACCATGGAGGTTCCATTTTATGGAAATGATGGGTTTGAGGGAGATTATTAAGGATGCTCATGAGGATCAAGTCCAAAGGTACTTGGGTGAACAACATAAAGGGTGTAATGGGGAAAAGAGGAGGCACCACTTAGGGAGCTTGTGTAAGGGGAATAAAACATGGGGGTTACATGAGTGGGAGTTGGAAGGTAGTGAAAGTGAGGGGTGGAAGAAATATGGAGGAATAAAGAGGTGTAAGGGGTGGAACCTACACTAAAACTTGTTAGGAGCCTCTTTCTAATCTTGCCTCTAGACTTTTGTTGATATCAAACCTCAGGGTTTATGTGGCTCAAGGTTGAGGTCCTAATGGTTGATTCACCTATGATTTAAATTCTTGTTGTCAAGTAACATAGGTATATCTTGGATAAGGATGGGATACTAGAGTTACTAGAGTAGGTAGAGGTGGAGTCAGGACATAAGGAACAAGTGATGCTTGAGGAGGTGGTGTTGAAATTGAGGGATGAAGAGCCAAATTTGCTTGAGGAGGCTGAGTGGGGACCACTAGAGGAGGAAGAGGATGAGGCATAGGAGGTCCTAAAGGATGTGGGGTTGGAGCCACATCATAAGGAGGAGAAGGTGTCAGAATTACCTATAAAATCATCTTGGAGATAGTGGGAGGAGCCAGATTTAGATCCTTTGTAAAGAGAATAGGAATTAGAGGGGGATCAAATGGGATTACATGGACCTTATTTCCTTTATTCTTCTTTCAATACATGATCTAGGATAAAACCTCTTAGTCATTCACTACATTCAAGTGGGAATATTTCACTCTAGGGAGAGATGAGATTTGGCTTAAGTGTTTTATTAAGGTGGGTTGAATGCCTTGCCAGGTAAGCTCTGATCATGCTATTAGGGTCCTAATGCCAAATCTCATCTCTCCCTAGAGTGAAATATTCCTTCCTAGATACCATTTTATGAAGGGGAAGGGAAGACCTTATAGACATGGTACCTAATGGATATTGAGAGAAATATACATGAATTATTCTAAAAGATTATGAAAAATCTAAAAATACCCTCTACTAGCTGGTAGACAATCTTCTACTCCACCAGGTGATCATGTTGAAGTATGAAAAGTGGAGGTGCTAGTTGATAATTCCCTAAATTATAATCATGGTGTCATCCATATAGTATTAGTATCCTTTTATGGTCATAGTAGAGTCCTAGATTTATTATGATAAATGAGGTGTTGGGTCCTCATTGATCATGTTGTAGATCATTGAGTAAAATTTATTTCAAATGTCTCAGATGTGGTTTTAATACTGGTGGTCATATAGTTTATAAAATATTACATGAACCACTAATCCTCTGGGAACCCACATAGGAAAATATGAAGGTTTGAAGATGAGCATCTTATAGACCACATCTATGAGGTAGCTCATCATGTGGAAATTTCCTTCTACCTGGGCATTCACTATAGAATAAACCAACTTGATGTTGATCAATCCTCCCATGTCTATAAAGTTAGAGAAAATAAGGATCATATGAAGGAGGGTCACCCATAATTCATTAACATAGAAGTATTCTTGGGCCCTAAATAATTGGTTCAATAGGATCATACCCACTTATATATCCTCCTAGAAGGTATAGACTATGTATGCATTGATGTCATCCTTATTGAACCACTTGGAATTTAGGTTCTCAACCCAATATTGTAAGACATCCTATATATATAAGGTATACATCTAGGTTTTGACTATCATAACATCATAAGATAAGGTGAAATTTAGGAGGGAGTAATACACTTTATAGGTATTATTTGAGATGTTAGTGGTGCTAAGAATTGGGTGAGCAAACCTAGTCAAGGAGTCTACTATAAACTTGGATGGTAGTGAGAATCAGGTTGATGAAAAATTCTATACAAGAGAACACATATAGTTTTTCCAAATCCCTATAAAGACCACATTTTTTATAATCCTGAATGACATCCTCAAACTCTAGTCCTTGGGTACCTATTTGATTATTTTGAATAGGTCATTATAGTACTTGAACTAGGTCAAGCCTTTTAGGAATAGGGTATCTCAATATTTGAGTTTAGACATAGGGTTGGAAGAGGGTGAAACCATATTAGCAAGATAGAGACTAATAAGAAGGTACTGAGTAAAAGAGGAAAACATAGGGTGATGCAACTTGAATTGGAAATCAAGGTGTTAAATTGCTCTTGAGGGTATATGGTGATAACCATTAGTGATCTTTCTTTAAAATATTTATAAAAGCATACATTAACCCCCATGTATTAATGGAATTTGGAAACTCACTTTTCATGAACACAAATTTGGGTTGGTGGCTAGATATTCTCTCTTTATTTATCAATCTAGAGTTAAATTTGGAGCTCATGATACTCTATCGACAACTACATTTAGGAATGATGATATGAAATTTTAAACCTATCTAATTGGGCCTAATTTTCTATTTCATTAATGACCATCACATGTTAGGCACACAATCACATCTCCTTTAGGCTTCTCGATTACCTCCCACCTTGTGACAGATGTCATCTACTTATTAGCCATCTAATTAATGGTTGTCACCTAAGGATAGATTTTTACCTCATGCCATACTCTTAGGAATGGTGAGGTGTCACTTAAGGACATGTATCATCCTCTAATTAGTTTTTGGGCTCTGTATGTACTCCATTATGACCATTCTAGGGCTTAGGTGGCCATCTATTCATATTCTTGGCTTATGTTACATGGCATATTCTGAATGGGTCGAACTCCCCTCAAATTTGACATATCTTAAAGGTTTAGAGAAATGGCCACTCTATAAATTTTATACATGGCATATTTTGAGTGGGCCTACCTCTGTCAGGCTCTGACATCTCTAAAAAGTTTGGGGGATTGGTTTATATGACAATTTTTATGTAACATCTTCTAAGTAGGCTAAGCTTTCTTAGGATTTGACACACCTAAAAATTTTTGGGGATTGGCTTCTCTAACAACTTACTATGTGGTATCCTTAGAGTGGGCTGGTCTCTCTTAAGATATGACATCTTTGATAGGTCTAGGGGATTGGCCACTTTGATAATTTATAATGTGGCATCCTCAAACTAAGTTAGGATCTCTTACACTCTAACATCTATGATAGGTACAAGGGAATAGCTATTCTAAGAGATTTTAAAATGATATCTTCTGATTTGTCTATTTTCTCCTATCAAATCCATGAAAAATACTAAGTAAAAATGAAAGGATTCATAACCCATTAATAACATACCTGACTACCATTAATATTTTGATTTATTGTAAAGTGTATTAGGTCTATTACTTTAGGAAATAAATAAGACTTTGGGGACTTATATGGAAATACAAACTACAAGGTTAGCACCACAATTCCTTAAAATAATAAGCCTACTTTAGACATAAAATAAAAAAGCTTAACACTACTTTGTGAATTCAGGGAGACACCCTACTTCTAGTGCCTAGTTCAGATGAAGCTAGTTAAAATAATATAATAGACTTGGGAACTTTGGTTTAAATAATTTTTTAAAGATAGGTACCCTATTTTGAGGAAAAGGGGGCATGTTGGCCACAAAAAATGGTGACTTCCATGGGGAAAGTGATGATAAGCACTTGAACTTGACTAGTTAAATTTTCTCCCCTTACACAAAACATAGATTGTAAGAGAGATATTCATACATAACAAAAAATATAAGGTAGTAAAGTCTCATGATAGTAAGTGGCATACTGAGATAATCCTATAAACTACCACTATTTTGTGTAATAAGTTATTCTCAATCTTTGTTTAATTCCAGATCTTATTCAAGTAGTAGAGGTTAGACTAGGTATCAGGCTCCTTAAATGGTGTTAATGGTTTGATGGCTTAGAGGAGAATGGCATGGCCATTGATATTTTAAAATATAGCCATCCATATCTTTTATAGAGATACCTTTGGTCCCATTTAAGGCCTTACTCCACTACTAGTCTGATCAAAAGTCCTATGATGGAGGTTACCCATATGGCCCTTTCGAAGAAGTCTTAGAATTTAGATTCTACATGATTTTCTATTTATTTCCAAGCTTCCTTATGAAAATATTTTCTCTCATTAATATTGAGCATTGATGTTTCAAAACCAAGCCAAGGGTGAAAAGATGGTGATGAATCCTCTAATACCCAACCAATCCTTGATTAGCTTGAATAGTATTGTATTTTCTTGAGATATTACATTAAGTACATCTTGGTGGCTCTATAAGGATGTGGGTTATTATAAAATCCCCTTTTTTTCTTAGAATAATTAGACTCCCATATCTAAAATGTAAGAAGGCTTCAATTACCATCCATGCCTTGCTTGGATTGAAGGATTCAACTTGGGTCTTCATGCTTATCAACAATCCTTCCTGGGCTTCAGCCATCACTTGGAGTGACTACTAATAAGGCTGAGTATAATAGGAACACCACAAAACAAGATGAAAAATAAAGTGGAAAAAGATAAAAAAAATCAAATGCATATTAAAATAAAACACATAGTAATAAGAAACCTATTTAATATATTCATTACCAACCCTTGATTGGCTTACCTAGAGATTATGTTGGATAAGATGATCGAGAAATAGTGATTCAAGAACTATAAATTTATTGGAAGTGGAAACTTGTTGCCCTTAAGATTCTTGAGATGGAAGGAGTTCTAACCTAGGATTTCATTTATTTGGTATGGGCCAATCTAGAGGGGATAAACTTTTGAATGATGGCCTTTCTTCTCATGAGCCTTATCTCACATTAGGACTAGGTCAAAGATTCTAAAGGTCTTGATCTTAGATATTTTATCAAACCACCTTTTACATATATATTGATGTTTATTGAAGCTTTAAAAAACTTCATACTAGGCTTCCTCTAGCTGAATTATTTCTAAGAGCCTAGAATTCACCTTATCATTTGGTTCCATGAATTTATAAATTAGAAACTTGAACATGATTAACATTATTGATTCCAATCCATAAAATATAAGGAAAGGAGATATTTTAAGGGCTAGTTTATACCTAGTACATTCTACCCATAGAGTGAACTTTAGCAATGAGTGTCATTTCTAGGGCTTATCTCCAACTAACTTCTTGATGCCATCTATTTAAAAATTATTAGTGGACTCTACCAATCCATTCTTTTTTGGGTAGTAATTAGATGAAAACATTAGTTTGATTCCATTTTCATAGGCCCATTTTATGAATTTTATAGGTTGAAAGGTAGGACTATTATTAGATACCAAAGAGATGGGGACTCTAAAATGGGTGATTGTGATGGTTTCTAAGAACTTGATGACTTTAGCAGTAGTGATTCTTTTAGTTACAACTACCTCAAACCACCCAATGTAATATTTTGTGCCCATGAGGACAAAATTATGGCTAGCTCATGAATTGGGTTGATGACCCCAATGAAATTTAGTCCCCATTGGGCAATGATGTAGAGTCCATGATAGGATATAGTGGAATTTTCATATGGCTTTCAATTTTATAAAATGTCTAGCACTAATGGAAAAAGTGAGTGTAGGCATGAACATATTTGAATAGTGTGGGACCATAATAGCCTACTTGAAGAACCTTTTGGGATATGGCATTTATTTTGGGATGATCAAATCTTAGTTTTTCATGGAAACTTGTCATTATTTCTTTAGCTTCCTCTTGTGACATGAACCTGAGGTAAATTCCTTCATGGTTCTTTCTAAAGAGAACTCATTTATTCAACATATATTGTGTAACCTTCAACCAAATGGGACCTCTTCTATGTATGGTTGAGTCCTATAGGTGCATTTACATAGAATAAGAAATGCAAGATTAGGGCATACCATTATAATTTTTTTACTCTTCCTTAGTCCATTTGGTGCATAGTGATTCTCATATCTATCTCAGTTATTAGTTGAGTAAGGCCATGTCCTCTAACTAGTTTGGTTGGTTTGATTTCCAAGTTATAATTTTTTAATTTTTTCATCCATCAAATTATGCAATCACCTAACTCATTCTAACCTAACAACTAATTTATAGCTAGGTCTAGGATAATTGTATGTACTCTATTCCTAAGGATGTAATGCCTAAATTTATTTACCACCTTGACTAGGTCATAGGCATGATTATCCAAGGTAGAATATTTCAAGTTAACATCCTTAAGATTGGTTTTCATAAAATAAATAGGGTGATATTCTATCTCTAACCTATGGGTGAGGCAAGTAACAATGGTGTGTTAAAAAACAAAGGTATAGATATAAAAATCTTGTGTATAGTTTAGGATGATATCCTAGAAGGCTTTATTTAATTCAACATGCCATTCTAATTTTTCATACTTTTTCAACATTACATTCAAGGTTTTTATGATTTTATCAAATCTAGAAATAAACTTGTGCACAAAGTTAATTTTATCAAATAAATATTTTAATTCTTTTTTACTATTAGGTAAAAGTAGTTTGAAAATTACATCTATCCTTTTAGGATTGATAGCAATACCTTATTTTTTGACAATGTGACTGAGAAGCTTACCTTTGATGACACTAAACATGATTTTCTTTGGGTTTAGAGATATACCATACATTTTTCATCTTTCAAATACTTTCTTTAACTTGTTTATGTGATCTAACTTGTACTTTGAAAACACACTTAGGTCATCCATATTGTTATTATTCATTTACTAATCATTCCTTTAAAAGCAAAATCCATTACTCTTTGTAAATTTGCACCACTATTGATCGATCTAAAAGGCATTTTTTAATAAGAAAATGTGCCCCAATTGGTGGTAAAGTTAGTCTTTGTTGTATCTTCAAAATTGACCAAGACCTAGTTGTATCTAGAGAAGCCATCCACAAAGGACATCATTAGAGATCCACTCACCATTTGGTTTACCTCATCAAGGGAAGGGAGTGGGTAATTTTCTTTATTAAATGATTAGTTTAAGTTAAAAAAGTCCACACATAAGCATATTTATCAATTTTTCTTTCATACAGGCACCAGGTTTGACACTTAGGTGAAGTGGTATACTAAGAAAATTATCTTTTAAGAAAGTAACTTATGGACTTCCTTGTGTATTAAGGCCTCCATGATTGGGTTTACCAACCTATTTCTTTGCCTAAATGGTTTATAAATGGGTTTAAGGGGAACATTATGAGTGATCACTCTTAGTTTGAAGACATTAAGGTATCCATACTCCTAATAAATTACATCCTTATATATTAGTAGTACTTTTTTTAACTACTCTAATTCATAGTCTATACATTCATGACCTACATTGTATGTTTGAGGATTTTATGCAGGATCAAGGTTAATGAGTTAGCACTTTTGGTCCTCAAACTTTGGTTTTTCACTTATAAGGTGGGGTCTAAAGAATTGAATACTCTTTCTAATGAGATCATTCCATTTGGAATCTAATTCTTATGAATATTTAAGATCTCATCTTTATCTAGCTCATTCCCTAGGTTATCTATATCTTTATCATCTATAACTTGGGTCTCAAATATTCCTTCACTTTTGATAAATTAGATGATTTATTGTTCATACTCAAATACCTAGAAAAAATTCATGTTATCAAGGACAGAGGGATATGGTGCAATCTTAATATAGAAATCTTGTAACTTAGTGTCATCTAGGGGGTTAGGTTAGCTGCCACAAATGATAGTGAGTTGGATACTTGGTTTTCTTCTTAGGGGATAAGGATGATATTAAATACATTAAAGATATCAATTAGGTCCTAATCCCTATGATTATTATTTTTGAGGTATGATATATTGCATTGAAATTTAGTTTTGATCTAGTTGACCACCAACTCAAAGCCACTAAATACATTAATTTCGTTTTCCTTCTATTTCAATGCAAATTACAATCCTAGGATTAGTGTTTCATACTCTACCATATTATCTATGCAAGAAAATACAATCTATATAATGCTAAATTTTCCATTCCTATGGGGTATATAAGTATAACACTAGCCCCACTACCTTTTTTAGAATGAGTTTCATCTATATAGAGAGACCATAGACCAGGCAAGTTTGGGCTATGACTAGCTTGATATTTGGGAATTTTTTTGCTCAATGTGTAGATCCCTAGGTATGAGGAAACTAGGTTTACCTTATCAATAATGGCATTATACTTTTTTATCATGTGTTTCATGATGGGTTCTCTATCTACCTAGATTTGGTTGGCTACTCCCATCTATGGTAAGTTGTAGATTAGATAAGGAAATCCATGGTCTCCAATACCATATCAATGCTAGGGGATCTACCTATGTTATATGATTTGATGTGATTTGGGACCACCTCATATAATTACAATTCCTTATTGTTGACATAGTGGATTGTACTCAAGGTAGGAGGTTGAGATCCTGCCTTTCCACATGCAATAATGGAAACTCCCCTCTCGCCTGTGGGACTGACGAAGCTAGAGGGGGGAGTCTCTAGATAAGGGCTAGCTCCCTCTGATGTATCTTTTAGGCCCTAGTTTATCCTATTACTAACAAATAAAATTAGAAAAGTGGGGGGGGATGAAAAGGGAGAGAGAGATGCTAAAAAAATAGAACCTAAGCCTAAAAAATGAAAAGGTGATACACCAAAAAAGGTTGACCCACCCAACCCAAATATACACTTTTCACCAAAAATAAGCACCCATACACTTCATCTGAAGTCAAAACCTCTTCTATAACAATCAGCTAGGGGTCTGTGGAAGTATAAGGAGGAAGGAACTAGCAAAGGTGATCTAGGACACACTTTGATAGCCTATTCACAGGCACCTATATTCTTTCTATAGATGCTTCTTGTAGACCTAGAAAAAGGAGAATTCAAAATGCATTGGACATGTTATAATCGATCTGTGAAAAGCATGAAAGATAATGACTTAACACAAAAGAAGAAAATAGACATATACTTTAAAGTGTAAGTCCAGATGGAGGTAAAAATGCTGTCCTGATTCAAGGTAAAATCTCGCAGCTTTGCCTTACAAGCCTGAGAGATTTTTGGGCAGAGTTTTGCCTTAAGGCTAAGAGAGTGGATCCTTTTCCAAATGAGAAGTATACAATTTATAGAGGAAGAAAGATGCCATTTTGGCACCCTTTTACAAGTGACCCATGTGCCTTCTGAGCATTGGGATGAGGAAGCTACCTGAAGATAATGTTGTGTCAGCTCCTGTCAGGATTTAGAATTATGAGCCGCATCGTGTGCCTACTCATCAATGCATAATGAATAAAAATGGGTCACACTATTCACTATTTATGCCTCTTGATGATCACATGGTAGGTACTATGTCAACCACTAGAATAACTCCTTGAGTTGACACGTTCCTATGCCACTTAGATTGCTTTGTCTATTTCTATGTTTGGCTACTTTGCCTCCTCTGGCTCCTTCTGCTACTCCTTTGGCTCTTTCTGCTGAGAGCTCATATACTTTTAACACATTTCATAGTCCACTTCTTGGATACTTAGAAGACACTTTAAAATGTAGTCACTGACATGTGGCGGCTTCTATCGAGCTGATAATGGGATGTGGCAGCATTCACTTACCTTAGAGGGTTTGGAAGTATATTTTGAGATTTTTGTGGAAGGCAACACATGGCCACTTCTATAGAGCCTTTAGCTACCTTAAAAAAACTTTTGGGCCCTTTCCTTATGCTCATAGATGTTGACACTTGGCATGCTTTGTATAGCTCTTAGTAACTCATTCAGGCCCACCACAGTCTTCTTTGAAGCCAACAGGAGAAACCCACAAATATTGACACTCGTTGGCTTCTATCAAGCCCTATAAGGGACACGTGGCACATTCTGCTGCTCCCAAAAAAGCATGTTGAAGTCTTCCACAATTACCACTTGGTGCCTTCTGCACTTTGGCTTTCTTGATGTAAAATTTGACATTTGCATGCTTGTCATCGCTTAAAAACCCAATGGCTAATTCGTCTCCTTGAAAAAGATGTTTTTTGGGATGCCACCATCCTTAGCAAAATGTCATTGGGTCTTTTCTGTAGCTTTTCTACTTTGGGTCTTTTATTCTCCTTGGTTGGGCTTTTCTATGGACAATTTTCCTATGGACAAAAGTCCATGAGAATTGTCCCTATCCTTGTCTTTGTCCTTATGGGTTCCTTAGATTTTCTTTGTGCTAGCGGCCTCCCTCTAAATTCCTTTAGACTTTTATCTAAAGGAAATCCTTCGGAAAAAAATTCTAAAAGAATTCAAAGTCTTAAGTCTTCTACATCTTTTAAAATCCCTTTGGCTGCCTTTGAAAACTCTCTCTACCCTTTGCAATGGATTTTGGACCTTGAATTTCCCTCCATAAGGGATTTTGGACCTTCACCTATAGGACACCTTGTTAAACCAAACTATTGAACCATTTGCTTGAACCATTTGTTGAACTGATTCAATGGTTCAACACTGCGTATCGAGCCCCTTGAAACAAGCTGATGAACCGATGGCATTGAACCATTCATTAAACTAGTTTAATGGTTTAACGCTATACACCAATGAATTGATTCTACTAAAATAACTAAGTGAGCTGAATGATTGATCCCACCGATTGAACCAAGGCATTAAACTTTGAAACATTGAACCCACTGAATGAACTAGAGCCATTTAAACCAAGTGATGAACCATCATTGAACCTGAAGCTCAATGAACTCAAGTGGTTGAACCAAGTGATAATTGAACTAGTGAAGCATTGAACGAGTTGATGAACCAAGGCTGATGAAATTATGCAACCTGACATTGACTGGCTTTGAATAACAAGGGAAGAAGGGGACTAATTTTTGGCCTGTTGGGCAAAAGATGGTCAATAGATTGGTTATTCCCAGGGGAAACATGCTTGCTATGCTTAGAGACTAGTTTCCTTGTAGTCCATTGGGCATAGAGTCAGAATGTAACGTTGAATAAAGGTTAGCAATAGCCCCAAAGATCCAAGAATCAAACATGAACCTTTTTACCCCACACATAAAGGAAAACACACACAAGGCTAAAAACACTACCTGTGCAAACTACACTTAGGGAAAGTAGGAAAAGGAACTGAAAGCAAACTACTATATATAACTAACCAGGTACATCTGCTTCCCTCATGGATCAAAAGGAAAACTTCTTAAGTCTCCTTCCTGGTAAGAAGACTTATGGTGCTAGACAAGTGGCTGAATGAAAAGGATATTTGGTGACCTAATCCTCTTGCCTATCACCTGGATTGGCTTGTATCTGAGTGGATCAAATTCAAACATGCTTCCAACATACATGTATTCTATTTATTCTTGGAATCTTGTTGAATTTTGGTCCTTCATGTTGGTGCATTTCACTAAGAAATCAATGGCTACTAGCTCATCACCATAAGCCCTTTGATATGTATAGCTCTCTTGCAGTGTATCATGGTCTGACCCATTTCCTTCTACTTCATTAAAGACTCTATCAGACTCATCCTTTGCTTCCTATTGGCCTTCTTAAAGAAGGGTGATAGTTGTGATGTCTAAAATGGAATCACAAACTAATTTCTCATCCCATAGAACATCACCTCTCTATTCAAAACTTTCTTCTTCAAGGCTTTCCTCAAGGAAGATAGACCTCTCCTTTTCCTCCTCAAAGATCAGGATCTCTAGATGTTCAAAGATATTCTCCTGATCCTCCTCCAACTCAGGATCCTTGGCATAGTAGTCCCCCTCATCAAAATAGCAAGGAAGTTCATCAAATAGAGGGTAAGAGGGCTCACCATGCTTATGTTCCTCCTCATACTACTGGAACATCTGCATGTATGTATGCCCTACATCTTCTCCATTACTGACAAGGTCTTCACAAGGAGCATCGATGAAAATCTCTTCTTCATTGTCACTCATGATAGCCTCTTAGGAAACTCTAGATTGTTTCTTTTTCTCCTCACTCAAATCCTACAAAATAGGTTCCTCCTTGAGAAGGGATAAAGTGGGAAGCTGATGATTGAACCCGTGTGGAAGAGGAGGCAGTCCTTGAGCTAGAATCAAATAATTCTCCTCTTTCTACATGGTTAGCACTTCATCTATATCAAGTGTGGCCTAATAGCTCTCTTGGAGGTGTGTGGATGGGCTGGGTTTAGATATGTCCATCACACATTGGCTGAGGAATCTCGCTTGGGACTCTAAATCTGTAATTCTCCTAGCTATATCTTCTTGAAGGAGCCCTTCTTGGAGATCACCAGCATCATCCTCTTCAAGGCTTTGGGCTGGTTCCTGGCATTGCTTCCTCTAACTTGGAATCTATGCATCATGTTGAAAGACTTGGGGAGGTTGAGGAATGCTAGGAAGAGACTGTTGATGCACCAGAAGAGTCTCTAGAAGAGGGATGTGTTGGCTCATGCTATTCCCCCTAATGGAAGATTCACAATATAAGGAATTGATAAGATTGATCTCCATGGGGGGTTACTCTGATGCCCTTTGATGTTGGAAAGCCAGGTGCATGAGATTGAGAGTAGATGCATCAGATGAGCTAGAGCGAGCAAGTGTTATCTGATAAAAAGGATTTGGTGCACAAGAGGGGGCTTTCTTCAGAATAGGAGGGGGCACACAAAGATAACTACCTTGAATACATGGATTTCTCCATTTTTCTATCTCCTCTTCCACAAATTATAAGGCCTGAGCTTACATAAATAAACACTCCTCTTTATACATCAACTCTTACTGATATCTGTATTTCTCCTCTAGTCTTTTGATCTCCATCGTCTACTTCTCAAACTCTAGGGATACTTCCCTTATCATTATAGGGCAACTAGGAGGTCTACTTGGGGAGATGCCATAAAAAGGTTGAGCTTGATCAAAATTATAGGAAGGAAAATAAGGTCCATGATTTTATGTAAAGGGATTATACATACAAAAGTGATTTCTTAATGGCACCAGGGCTACTTAACCAATAGATTTAACTCAGAGTCACCATTGGTGTTGATGAAAAGCCTCCAAAGGGTGGTCAATTGAAGAACACACCAAAAATTCTTCAACCCTTTAGACAAAACTTGTCCTAGTTCGTCCCACTAGGCATGCCAAAAACTATTGACATAGTGGATTACACCTGGGGTAGGAGGCCAAGCTTCTGCCTTTCCACACGTAACAATGGAAACCCCCGTCTCACCTATGGAATCAATGAAGCTGGAGGAAAGAGTCTCTAGATAAGGGATAGCTCCCTCTGATGTATCTTTTAGGCCCTAGTTTCTTCTACTACTAACAAATAAAATGAAAAAGGGGTGGATGAAAAGGGAGAGAGATGCTTAAAAAATAGAACCTAAGCCTAAAAAATGAAAAGGTGATACACTAAAAAAGGTTGACCCACCCAACCTGAATATACACTTTTCACCAATAAGAAGCACCCATACACTTCATCTAAAGTCAGAAGCTCTTCTACAATAGTCAGCTAGGGGTCCGTGGAAGTATAGGGAGGAAGGAACTAGCAAAGGTGTTCTAGGACACACTTTGACATCCTATTCATAGGCACCTATATTCTTTCTGTAGACACTTTTGGTAGACCTATAGAAAGGAGACTTCAAAATGCACTGGATATGCTATAATCGATCTGTGAAAAGCATGAAAGACAATGACTTAACACAAAAGAAGAAAATAGACATATACTTTAAAGTGTAAGTCTAGATGGAGGTAAAAATGTGAGGCCCTGATTCAAGGTAAAATCTGGCAGCTCTGCCTTACAAGCCCGAGAGATTTTTGGGTAGAGTTTTACCTTAAGGCTAAGAGAGTGGATCCTTTTCCAAATGAGAAGTTTACAATTTATAGAGGAAGAAAGAGGCCATTTTGGCACCCTTTTACAAGTAACCCATGTGCCTTGTGAGCATTGGGATGAGGAAACCACCTGAAGATAATGTTGTGTCAGCTCCTATCAGGATTTAGAATTATGAGACGCACCATTTACCTGCTCATCAATGCATAATGAAGAAAAATGGGTCACGTCATTCACTATTTATGCCTCTTAATGATCACATGGTAGGTACTATGTCAACCACTAGTATAACTCCTTGAGTCGATACTTTCCCATGCCACTTAGATTGCTTTGTCTATTTTTTCATTTGACTACTTTGCCTCCTTTGGCTCCTTCTGCTAATCCTTTGGCTCTTTCTACTAAGAGCGCATCTACTTTTAACATGTGTCGTAGTCTACTCCTTGGATACTTAGAAGACACTTTGAAATGTAGTCACTAACACATGGCAACTTCCATCGAGTTGATAATGGGATGTGGTAGCGTTTGCTTACCTCAGAGGGTTTGGAAGTATTCTTTGAGATTTTTGTGGAAGATGACATGTGGCTACTTCTGTAGAGCCTTTAGCTACCTTGAAAAAAAATTTGAGCCCTTTTCTGATGCTCATGGATGCTAACACTTAGCATGCTCCACATAGCTTCTAATAACTCATTTGGGCCCACCACAGTCTTCTTTGAAGCTAACAAGAGAAACCCATAGATATTGACATTCATTGGCTTCCATCGAGCCCTGTAGGGGACACATGGCACATTTTGTTGCTCCCAAAAAAGCATGTCAAAGTATTCCATAGTTTCCACTTGGTACCTTCTGCACTCTAGCTTTCTTGATGTAAAATTTGACATATGCATGCCTATCATCACTTGAAAACCCAATGGCTAATTTGTCTCCTTGAAAAAGACAATTTTTAGGACATCACTGTCCTTGGCAAAATGTCATCAGGTCTTTTCTACAACTTTTTTGCTTTAGGTCTTTTATCCTCCTTGGTTAGGCTTTTTTGTGGACAATTTTCCCTTGGATAAAAGTCTATGAGAATTGTCCCTATCCTTGTCTTTGTCCTTGTGGGTTCCTTAGATTTTCTTTGTGTTAGAAGCCTCCCTTTGAATTCCTTCAGACTTTTATCTAAAGGAATTCCTTTAGACAAAAAGTCTAAAAGAATTCAGACTCTTAAGTCTTTTTCATCTTTTAAAATCCCTTAAACTGCCTTTGAAAACTCTCTCTACCCTCTACAAGGGCTTTTGGACCTTGAACTACCCTTCACAAGGGCTTTTGGACCTTCAGCTATAGGACACCTCGTTGAACCAAACCATTGAACCATTCATTGAATTACTTTAATAGTTCAACACTGTGCATTGAGCCCCTTGAAATAAGCTGATGAACTAATGGCATCGAACCATTCATTGAACTGGTTCAATAGTTCAAAGCTGTGCACTGATGAAGTGATGTTGCTAAACCAACTGAGTGAGCTGAATGATTGATCCTGCCAATTAAACCAAGGCATTGAACTTTGAAACATTGAACCCACTGAATGAACTAAAGCTATTTGAATCAAGCAATGAACCAATGTTGAACTTGAAGCTTGATGAACTCAAGTGGTTGAACCAAGTGCCGATTAAACCAATGGAGTGTTGAACTGGTTCATGAACCAAGGCTGATGAACTTATGAAACCTGACATTGACTGGCTTTGAATAGCAAGGGAAGAAGGGGACCAATTTTTGGCCTGTTGGGCAAAAGATGGTCAACACTTATATAAGATCTCAAAAGTAGAACCAAACTCTATGAAGTCCAATTTACCATATACTATCATGTTATGCACTCGATACTAGTTAGGTAAGGCTATCTCAAATATATCAATTTTGGGCAACCTATTAGCTAAGGGTTCTAAGGGATTGTGAGGATGGTTTTATTTCCCACTTGATCTTTGACATGTGAAATTTTTATTGAAAATATGTACATTAGAGTTATTCACCTACCTTTAAAGGCTCAATGAATCATTGTTGATTTTATGTACCATTCATTGAATGTCATCCAACTCATTATATATGGATCCTAGGGTGTAGTTTGGGTATTTTTAGCTACTTCTAATGTTACCTAGTGGTGTGTTATATGAATTAGTTTATGCCCCCTAGGTTAATAAAAACTAGTTGTTGGTTTGAATTGGGATGATCGAGTGGGATTTTATGCATGATAGGGAGTGGTTGATGCATTGGATATTCTAATTAATGTTGGGAAATAAGGTCAACATGGACATCTATAGTAGGACACTAGGAGTGGGGGCCATCATATGGCCTTGGAGGTTTAGTTACCTATCCATTTTTATGGCTCATACATAATCCAAGGATAGGCCTATTATGGTCTCATCTCTCCTTAAAAACATGGACATCCAAGGGTTTAAGTCATTCTTATATATTACAAGTGTTATTCGGGGGTTAAGTTGATCAAGCATGGTAACCAAACTATACATACTTTGAATCCTAGTATTGAAGTTCCTAATAGTCTCATTTGGATCCCTTTTGATACAAAAAAGTACTAGTATAGGACACTAGGGTCTATCACTTACCCAAATTGGGTGAGGAAGGTAGTACTAAAATGGTCCCAACTAGGGATAGAGACTTTAAGGAGGTTGAAGAACCAATCATATGCTGAGTCCATTAATGTGAAGGGGAAAAGCCTAAATGCCACATTCTCATTTTTTATATTTAAAACCCTCAGGGTAGTTTTATAGGAAGTTATGTGATCTTTAGTAGTCCATCCCACACTAGGGGTAAAAATGGGAAGATACCTCTTAGGGTTTCTAGGTAAGTCATGAATAACCCTCAAGATGTTAATGGTAGAGCATGATAACTAGTCCATCTTAGAATAAAAATTTGGAAGAGGTTTTGGGGACAAAATGGTTGGAGTCATGGTAGGTCTAGCTTGGTTGAGTTTGGGTTTTTTTGTGGAAAAGTAGGGAAGAAATTACTAATTGATTGCATGGGAGGTAGCCTTGGTAATAGGCAAAATAGTCTCTAAGATGCTTCAAAGTTAAATAGTGGTTAGTTAATTATTATCAATAAGCATAATTTAAACACACCAATAAACAAACAAAAATTATAAAATACATAGATTCAACCCTCCTTTTAGTTCTAGCTATTGTTTAGTCTAAATGTCCATTTCATGAAATACCCATGAGATTGGGTATTCTGCAAAGTGGACTATGTAAAAAAAGATGTAATTTTGTCCTTTATTTTATGAATGATTTGGGATCATCCTAGGGAACAACTACATGTATTTGAATTCACAATTAAGTCTATATGATTAGTATCCAAGAGATGTGGTGCCACCATTGAAAGTTTAATAAGAGATTCTTGCACATAGATCTAATTATCATAGGTTATTATTGAAGTTTATGTATTTTGATCCTCTATTTTATAAACATAAAGGGAAAGGGTAGTTTAGTATTTAAAAAAAAACACAAAAAAGAGAGGGGAGAGTAAGTCAAAAAAGATGGCCTCCATATTCAGAATGAAATCAATGCATCAACCATCAAACCAAGTGCCCTTGCCATAGTTATACCACTATAGATTTATTTTCACTAAAATTTATACCTCTAAGAACATAAAGTGGGAATAGTATGAGGAAACATGGGATCATTCTTTGAATATAAATGCTCACTAAATATAAGTACTATAATTTTATAGTAAACTACACATAAGCATCCAATGGTAACTTGTAGACTAGCACACAAAATAATAATACTATAAAAGATAAATGAGAGAGTTCACAAAGTTATTATAATAGATAATGAAATCATAAAAATATCAATATCATATATTTAATAGCAAGGTAATAGTCTAATTATATAGCATTGATAAGCATTCAAAATGGAGATGAAAGATAATTGATATGCAAAACAAGCCCTTTATAGAAAACTTAGAATTATGTTCATTAAAAAAATAATCACTATTACAATAATTTATCATGGAAAACTCTATAGTCTAAATAGATAAAGGAAAAATTAGGTGAAATCTTTGCTATAATCCAACAACAATTTCAAGCAAATTTTAGTTGATCCTTATATTACAATATGGCTTTGCCTTATATGGGTAAGGATGGGATTCACCTCTAAATAGCATGAGATTCCCATCCTGGGCCATGATGGCTAATCATGGTAGTTAAAAATATAATTAAAAAATAAAAAATGAAATAAAATCCTCTCAATCCCATAAAAAAATCTATGGGAAACCAATTTGTTGATACACAAATGTAGCTATGAAGATATGTCTCCAAACTAATTTAATCTCACATCCCCAACTTCCAACACAACTACCATGATGTCAAATTCCTTATCTATCTTAGGAAGGTTCATCAAGGATTCCCTCAATATTTCCTTAACTTGAGTTACCAACCCATGGTAGTCCTCAAAGAGAGTTTTCATTGACACCTATACCCCAGACACTTGGTTGATGCTTTTCATGGACTATGTTGATATCTCAAGTACTATCTAGGCCCCTACCTTATTTAATCTAGTGACCTTCTCCCTCATGACCTAGTCAAAGTGACCTAGGTGGACTCAAAATTATCCCATATCCATTAGGGTGCCATATAGATTGAATAACATAGTCATATTGACCTCTTTGAATTAGGTCAATATTTTTTCTTACCCTCTTCTAAGGGTCATGTTACAGTATGAGCCATAACCAACCATTCTTTTATATCCATTTTCATATTTTTGGTATATGTCTAAAATAACCCCAAGTTTGAGATGGGTATTAGCTTTAATTTTAGGAACACACCTTTGTTTATCATAACTTGCATCTTCCTATACTTCTTGTCTATCTCAATAATCATCTCCATATAATCCTAAGTTCACTGGATAAACACATTGGTCTTTGCCATAGTATCCACAACTTTCCCCAAAACTAAGAATATTATCAAGAGGGCATCCTTTATTTTCCCAATAAATCTTGTGGCGAAGGATCTCTTCAAATGGTCTTCTAATGTCTAAACTTTGATTTTCATGTCCTTGAGGAAATTCTCTGACATATTGTGAATTTCTTGGAGGATGAAAAGTGGATCCTCAACCATCCTTTCTTCCGAAGTGGAAATACTCACCCTAGTGAGGGAGATTAAATCTTGATAGTATTTCCACACCATTGGGTTCCCTTCTTAGATGAACCTCTATATTAGATTCCTATTCATGCTTATTGAGGCTTGGTCAAAGCTCCACTACACATCTAGGTTTCCCTAGACTATCATCTCTAGTGATTTCAATCTTAGGACAATTCCCCATGTTTTGGGAGTTATTGGAGGCGTGGAAGAGATTTTGGTGAAGGGCAGAGGATGAGGTAGAGGGGAGATGGAAGAAGTGGAAGGGGTGAATGAGGAAATCAATCGAAAGGGGGAGTGTATGGGATCAAATGGAGGAAGGATGAAAGGGGAGGACCATATGAATATTTATGCCCACCAATGATCTTAGGTCATGCCCACTTGAGGGGCAATAAAACTTAGGAGAGGGATGTTAAACATAAGGGAATATATTGGCTAGTTGAAACCAAATCCCCAAGTTTTCAAGGAAATTGAAAGAGGGGGCCAAAGAGAAATATGTAGAAGCATCATGACTCGATCTAGAGGAAATAATGAGGCTAGTGGAGGCGGTTGGATTGGAAGGTCTCTAAATTGAATCTTGAAGGTGAGTTACCTTATAATCTTTCTTGGGTCTCTTACCTAGGTCAATCTAGATGCTACAGTAGAAGGACTAATAGGGATAACAAGTGGTATGAGGGATGACTATAAAGGAATTTGAACTACTAGGGGAGGCACTGATATGACTATAGGGGGTTCATGATATTTCCATCCATTAGAGATGCACTTGTCAAGGTTTTATTTGTGCTTTCCAAAGTAGCTATAATTATAGGTATATAGATTGAAGACATGCCTAATGAAGGCATCAAGGAGGTTTCAATTTTTGGAAAGGATGGGGTGGAGGGAAAAAATAAGTATTCTCAAAAAGAGCAATGCCAAAGGTACTTAGGTGAATAATGGAGGGGGTGAAATAGGGAAAAGAGGAGGCACCACTTGGGGGTGTTGTGACTAAGAGCTAGAAGGAGATTAGAGTGAGGGGTGGAAGGGAAATAGAGTAAATGGGAGGTATAAGGGGTAAAAACTACACTAATGATTTCTAGGATCCTCTTTTTAGGCTTTACTTCAGAATACTAGTGATGTCAAACCTTAGGGTATGTGTGGCTTAGGGTTGAGGTGTTGGTGATTGATTCACCTATGCATGGGTTACCTATCACCAAGTAACATGGGTCTAGCTTGGTTGGGGATGAGATACCAAAGATATTAGAAGAGGCAAAGGTATATTTAGGGTGCAAAGAATGGGTGCCACTTGAGGAGGTAGAGATAGAATCAAGGGACAAAGAGCTAGATCTACTTGAGGAGTCAAAGTGGGAATCACTAGAGGAAGAAGAGGTCAAGGTGTAGAAGTTATTATAGGAGTTAGAATTGGAGATAAAACATGAGGAGGATAAGGTGACAAAATGCCCTAAAAATTCTCCTAGAGATAGTGGGAGGAGTTAAGAGTTAAATATTTTATAGAGTGATAAGGAGTTGGAGGGGGACCATATGGGCCCGTTTAAATCTTCTTTCCTTCTTATTTTAGGCCATAATCTAGGACAACACTTCCTGGTCATTCACCATGTTTAGGTAGAGCTCATCATCATATTATAACTAGTGGCCTTAGTTTACATTAATGTGGGTCAAATACCTCATTGGTTGAGCTTTGATCATTCCCTTAGGTTCCTAATGTTGGATCTCAGCTCTCCTCAGGGAAAATGAGTCCCAATCGATTACCATTTTTTGGAAGGGAGGGAAGGCCTTGTAGATATGGTGCCTAATTGATATTGGGATCCATGGACATGAATTCTACTATTAGTTTATGTAAAAGATGAAAATACTCTCTACCAACTGGTAGGTGATATCTTATTCTACCAAGTGATCCAAGATAAAGTATGACAAGTAGAGGGGCTTCTTAAATATGCCCATAATTATAATCATGATGTCCCCCTTGTAGTAATAATAACCTTTGATGTCTACAATAGATTCCCAAATTTATTAGTATAAATAGGGCATTAGGGCCTCATTGACCATGTTGTAGACCATCAGGTATAAGTGCTCACATATGTCCTAGATGTGCTTTTGGTATTGGTGACCATATAGTTTATAAAAGACCACATGGACCATTGAGCCCTCAAGAACCCACATAGGAAAAGCTAAAGGTTTGATGGTGATCATTCTATAGATTGTGTCTATAGGTAGATCATCATGTAAAAAATCCCTCTTTTTTGTGCATCTACTATGACATTAACCAACTTTAAATTTATTAGTCCTCCCATGTCAGGAACTTCAAATCTAGTGAGGATCATATGGAGGAGGTGAACCCATAATTTATTAATGTGCAAGTAGTCCTAAGCCCCAAATAATCAATTTAATAGGATCATACCCACCTACACATCCATTTAGAAGGTGTGGATTATGTATGCATTGATGTCCTCCTTATTAACTCACTTGGAATAAGGTTATTGGTCCAATCCTACAAGACATCGTATATCTATAAGGTTCACATCCAAGTCTTCACTGCCACAACATCATAAGAAAATTTGAAATTTTTGAGGGAGTAATATGCTTTGTAGGCATTCTTGAAGATGTCAGTGATCTGGTGTTGAGAGTTGGGTGGGAGAACCTAGTTAAGGACTCTATTATAGAATCAGATGGTAGTGATAAACAGGTTGTTGAATAATTTGACACATAAGAACACCTATGATTTGGTCATGGACCTATGAAGAATGTATTTCTTGTAAGCTTGAAGGGCATCCTCAAACTTTTCTTGTTCATCATTGTCATAGCTTGAGTCCTTGAGTACCTGTTTAATTTTTTTGAATAGGTCATTATAGTGCTTGAATTGGGTCAAGCCTTCTAGGAATAGGGTGTCTTGGTACTTGGGTCCAACCTTATGGTTAGAGGAGGATGCAACCACTATATCAAGATGGAGGCCAATATGAAGGTACTAAGTATAGGGGGAAAACATAGGGTTATGCAACTAAAATTGGGAAGTAAGGATTTGAATTGCTTTTGAGGGTATATAGTGAGAATCATTAGTGAGATTTCCTTAAGATACTTATAAAATCATACATTCATCCCTATGTATTAATGGAATTTGGTGTCTCACTCGATGTGAACTCAAAATGGGTTGGTAGCTAGATCTTCTCTCTTTATTTCTAGATCTAGAGTTAAATTTAGAGCTCATGATTCTTTACTACCAATCAAATTTACCAATGGCAATGTGACATTTTAAAACTATCCAAATGGGCCAAGTTTTTTATTTTATCAGTGCCCAATGCATGGTAGGAATGTGATCACATCTCCTCAAGGATTCCTAGTTAATTCCCACCTTGTACCACATGTCATCTACTTCCTAGCACTCTTGTTAATGATCAGTACCTAAGGAAATATTTATACCTCTTTCCATACTTTTAGGAAGGGTGAGGTGTCACTTAGGGATATGTGTCATCCTTTGATTTGTTTTTAAGATCCATCCATACTCCATTTTGAATGTTCCAAGGCTTAGGTAGCCATCTATTCATATGCCTAGTTTGTGTTACATGGCAACTTCCGAGTGAGTTAGATTGTCTTAGGATCAAACATCTATATTTGATCACTCTAAAATCTTTCTATGTGGAATCCACTGAGTGGAATAGGCTCTCCTAGGCTCCAACATCTCTTACAAGTCTAGGAAATTGACTACTCTGATAATTTACTACATGACATCCTCTAAGTTGGCTGAACTCACCTAAGCTCTCACATCTATAACAGGTCTGGGGGGATGGCTTCTCTAAAAACTTGTTATGTGGCATCCTTAGAGTGGGTTGATCTCTCCTAGGCTCTACCATATCTAATAGGTCCATGGGATTGGTCACTCCTACAAATTATTATGCAACATCCTTATAATGGGTTGGGTTGACCTAAGCTCTGACATATCTGATAATTATGAAGGAATGGCTGATCTGACAACTTATGACATGCTACCCTCTAATTTTTTCATTTTATCTTATGAAAACCATGAAAAATACTAAGTAAAAATGAAAAGATAAACAACCCATTAATAACTTACCTGACTAGCATTAATATTTCGATTTGCCATGAAAGGAATTAGTTTTGTTTCTTCAAGAAATAAACATGACTCTACAGACTTCTATTTAAGATTGACCTACAAGGTTAGTGACATGAATCCTTAAAAGAATAATCCTACTTTATCCATAAAATAAATAAGGCTTGACACTACTTTGGGAGATCAAGGTGACAACCAAATTCAAAGACTTGGTTCAGATAAAGATGATTAAAATAATGGAATGGACGTGAGAGCTCTAGTTTTGATAATTTTTTAAAGAGGTGTCCCCCATTTCAAGGAAAAGGGGGTGTGTTAGTCACAACACTACCTATGATTACTCGGGATCTAGTGATTTACTTGATAAGCTCCAAATTGTTTAAGATATCAAATATGGGATAGAGATATTCAAAACAATAACCTTAAACCAATGAAATATTAAATACATAAAATATGAAATATCATAGTAGATAATATATTAATGTAAGACTAGATATCTAAAATTTCAAACTATATAAAAAATAAGGGCCCTCCTTTTAGTGCTAGTTTTTATTGGTCTCAATTTGTGACTTGCAATAGTGATAATTATTGGGTTAATTATTCTAATGAAGATAAAAAAAACATGGTATAAATCTCCCCTAATTTTTAGGATCCAAGATTTTGAACCTAAGGGATGATAACTTTCCAATCATTTAGTTGGGTGAGCATTGGAAATCAACCACCGAAAGTTCAATGTAATATGTATTACTTGAGGCTTATTAATGATGTTTACTCGAGTCCTCTTATTCCTCATTCATGTTTGTGTCATACTATAATATAATAGTTAGGATATTCATCACCAAAAAATTAAAATAAAGGGGAAGAATAAGGCATTAAATTAAGTGGTTCCATGACTAAAATAGGATAGTTAATGCCAGAAATAAAAAAACATACCTGATCATAATTATGTCATTGTGTACTAAGTCTAGTTGTAGCAAAAACTGAGCCAAATCAATGGGAAGGATTGTAAGGAATTAGCTAAACATATTATCTTGAATTTATATTAAATTAAATAATATGAAATGCCTATAACTACTATAAATAATGGCTTGACATCACTTAAAATTAAACAAAATGGAAATTCAGGACCAGTCATACAAGTTATCACAAAATCTAATTGCATATTCATTAGTAAAAAAACATTGAAATTTATTATTAAAATTAATAAATTATTTTCCACTAAGAAATGAATAACATTACTAAATAAAAACATGAATTTCAAACCAATCTGGTATCTTTTTCAATATTATTGAAAAAGCATTTGAGTGTGCCCTCCAGGCAGATAGCCACAGGCCAAAACAAAGCAAGAAAAATAAAGGATTGATCCTATAATGATTTCTAAAGAGTTTTGATGCATAAGATCTCCTCCCTTTAAAATAAGAATGTAGACTTAATTATATAGAAAAGAGAATAAGAATTGTCTTCAAGTAGTGCAAGGCTCCCATTTTTCATCATAAATGCCACTCCAGGCTATTGTAACTACAATCTATTAGAATTGTCCCTTCATTCAAGGGAGAACAAAATTTAATTATATATTTTATTTGATGTTTGTAACACTTGTATAACATAAATGATCCTCTTTCTTCTCCCATTTAGATTAAGTACCTTGAATTATTTGCCTATTTGGCCCACTTGGGAGAATATTTAGACTTAGAAGTGACCATATCATTCCACATAACTCCCTTGACCAATAAATATTCCCTAAAAAATTATCTCATCTTATCATTATATTATTTTTATCAACTCAAGTCATTTTGACATTTTGATGGGACATCGAATTTAAGCATATGACCTTCATGATGACATGGCCAATTGACATGTCCCTTGGGTTCACTTATCACTCATCTAAAATATCTCATTAGTACTCATTGGCCATGGCCATGTTATATTTACATCAAGTACCTGATTCTATTTGTCTACTTTTTTAGCTTTAGGCTCACCTCTTCTTACTCCACTAGCTTCAAGATCATAGGATGGCACTAGGTGGTACAATACCACTAACCAAAAGGCTTAATAATATATAGATCCACCTATATTAAGGGTTAAAAATATGGTTTCATGTGGTGAACTATTTATAACCTGAAGGCCTAAGACTATATGAACTCACCAAGACTACGGGTTAGTGGGATGGAACCACGTGGTGCAACCCTACTAAACCAAAATCCTAGGACTTGAAAGAACCCCCAAGACTATGAGTTAGTGGGATAACACCACATGGTATAATCCCTCTTACCTAGAGACCTAGAGGGTCTACAAGAAAAACTTTCATTTATAGGTCAATCATCTTGGTGACTTAGAGGCTCAGGGCCATTTGGCTATCAATTACATCTGGGTCATTGGGTCCTTGAGATTACACCATGGGGTACAATATCAGGACCCATTAGACTTGATAATTTTCAATAAAAATGGATAAATTTTTTATTATTTGGGCTTGATGAATATGTTTGAAGTCATAGAAATCATCTACCTACACACCAAAGCTTGAAACACTCAAAGAAAAGATTAGTCCAACGTTAGTTCAAATGAACAACAAAATTTACCAAGTGTATAATGAAAGCATGAATTTTCTCAATGAATAACATTATAAAAACATAAAAATATTGACCAAGTGTCATTTACAAAGGAATCTAATTTTTATTTTAAAATCCTATAATCGATAAAATAAAATGTTTGAAGGGTCACATCAAACCTGTACCTCAAACACCCTAAAAGGCCCTAAGATTGAAACCTCAAATTTTCAACTTAGGAAATTTTATAAGAGAACTCATAATATAAAATATAGGATAAGTTATAAAGTAATTTGTTATATAATCTCAGTCATTTTTACAGGGTAATGAAATAACTATGAGCTAAATTACTAGGGCAAGATCTTGGGAAAACTCTAAAGGTTACACCAATTGCATAAGTTTGAGTTATATTTTACCTGAAAGAGTTTTTTTCAAAGGCACTTAAAAATACATAATATATAATGGTTAAAATTTATAGGCATAATCATGTTCAAGTATTCACATTAAATACCAAGTAACTAATCAAGAATAGAAGGAAATAGTCATGTTGAACCAAGAGGGTCCTCATTTGAAATATGAGAATGGGGTGGCTTGGGCCCATAAATCCCAATACTTTCTTCATGGAAATATATTCTATGTGAAAATATTTTTCAATTGTTTTGTTGGTTTGTACATGTATATGGTGGATAGTTTGCATATGTTCTCATTGTTGATTTCCCTCAGACTCTTGCACCACTCTTTACTCATTATTATGCTATGTTGGCCAAAAAAAGATTAGTTTTATGAAGGGATTCATCTAATCTATAGGATCAGATCTTTCTAATTTATAAATAAAGATCATATTTTATTTTTCCCTACCCTTCCCTATTTTATTATTTTTTACTCTTGTTTAGAGTGGGTAGATCAGTTTCTAACTTTCAATTTGTAATTACACTTTTATCTTCATTACATTATCTTGTTTGTTTCCATTTATACATTGTTGAATCATATATGAAATGAACATCTCTTTAATCAATTATATTTTCATGTTAAATATGATTGTTGATTTCCATTGGTAATAAGATTAACATTCTAAATTCTTAAATTTATTTGAAATACTCCAACACTAAAACAAGCCCATTTAGTTGGAATGGTCACAATGAGCCAGTGAGTGAATATCGATTCACCAAGACTTGGTAGAAAAGACCTTGTGGAGGTCTTGTATACCTCATTTTAAGAGGGGTTTAGGAATGGTCCACCTATCTTCAAACCTACAATTTGTTGCATTCCAAAACACATATTGATGGCACTATAAAGAGGGCCTGAGAAGAGTATTTTAGGATTATCATTGATTTATTTTTATATTTATGATTGATTTTGGTTTTTTGTCCATCCTTCATGATTCCTTCCCACCTTGTTTATGCTTAAAATACACATCAACATATTAGTGATAGAAGGAGGGCCTGAGCTAATATATTTCAATTTTATCCATTGTTTTTAGGATCTTTGCTGAGTAGTCCAATGGCCTCAGCTTGGATAGGATGACATAGATGCGCTGTGGACATTCTAGAGCCTTCCCATGACTTGACTAAGGATCCCTATCAAGTTTTTCCAAAGTATATCCATGGTAGAATCAAAAATATTAAAGAACATGTTTATTATTCTAAAGAAGCCATCATTAGAACACATATTTAGCATGAGGATGCGGCTTGTTACCTATTCCCTTATTCACCAAATAAAACAAGATACTCTTGGTACCTTGGTCTACCAGAAGGGTACATCACCACTTGGGCCATATTTTAAAATCTATTTTTCAACCATTTTAGTATGCCTACTGACCCAAATGTATTATTTTATTAATTTTCCATAATCCATAAAGAGCTTAATGAGCCAACCAATACATTTAACCATTAATTCCATTAGTTATATGGGTAGTTGACGGTCCCTTTCTTGTAAATAGAGGATGTAGTTATAATAGTTTATCTAAATTCATTAGATCCTCTAACTTCTATGTTCATTTGAAGAACCCCAAATTCCCTCTCATCCTTGGCTTTGACCTATAAAGAAGCTTTCAAAATAAAGTAAAAAGTATTTACACACCATTATATTATGTGTCCAAAATTATAAATGGGTTAATTAGTATGTCATTATGATTTGGGCAAGAAGGTTATTTAGTATGTCATGTGTTGAATTAGACATTGGTTCCCACATTTTTTGGTTTTGTTTGAAGTAATTCCTTGTATCTAATGTTGGTTTTTAGATGCATGAACTAGATATTTTAGATTCTAAAATACTTTGGAGTATTTCCTAATAGGAGTCACCATTTATTATTGCCTACATCAACATGCCCTAATTTCATTAGTGAAATCATGGAACCTCTTTTTTATCTGGATTTGGTATTATCCATGGAGGATTTTTGTGGTTCTTTTTTGTTTGAATTCTAATCTTTGAAGTGAAAGCTCCTTAATGCGAAGGTATGAGTTCTAATTTATTTCATTGTATTGATCAATTATACATGGTAGTTTTCCCTTCTGAATTACTTGGTCTTAATGTTTACATATAGGTTTTGGTGGTTTTAAATGTCTATAGTTTCCTAAGTCCAAATGTATTATCTATTTGAAAATTGCACTTTAAGAATGATTTTAGGAGTTTCCATTATGATGAATTGACTTAGACTTAGGCATACCATCTGAATTATTTGAGGGTCATAGAAAGTTATCTTATCAATTTGGTCTACCATTGTATAAGTTCTTGAAAAATATTACTAGTGTTTTACATCAATTTTCATCTTTGTAGACTTGTCTTATAATTGGTTAAGGTTTACAAGTGAAAGGCTTTCTCTATCATGTCTAATCCTTTGTAGTATTCATACTTTAGACCTTGGTAGGAATCTATTTAAATCTAATTTAATCTTTTAAATGCCTGGTTTCATTATCTTTGGGCCTTTAAAAAGGTATATTTTAATTTAAAATGCCCAAATATTATATTGTTCCATTATAAATACTTGGTCAATATTCATTTCCTTTAAACTTTGAAATTAAAATGTTTGGGTCCTTAGGACTGATTTATTTCATCAATTATGGGCATTAAACTAAATATATACAAGTATTTCATAGGGTCAAAACTTTTAGATATTTTAGTATATTACAGGTTAAAGAAGTTTATCTATTTGAAAATGAGTTTTTCATGAGCCTTTTTTCCTTCAAAGTTGGCTATAGTTCATCATTTTCTGCATATATGTTTGCCTCATTTGAATCTTCATTTCTTAATATTTTATAGTAAATCATTTTATCACTTTTTAAATAACCTTATAAAATGTTTGAAGGTGATTTTTCCTTGTATTTTATATATATTATTTTCCTCCCTGAGCCCTTTGGATGGATGGGATCATGCCACATGACTCCATTTCATTTACCTAGGCACCTATGGAACTTCATGATTTATCCAATTTTATTAAAAAGTTGTTAAGATTTTTGGGTCTCGAGATCAAACCATGTGGAATAATCATAGGCACATGAGGAATTAGGAGGCATAGTCATCACTTGAATGGAACTGAGTGACCTAAAAACCCAAGAGCTAAGGTTTGCATCAAAAGGCCCTGGGTTTCCAAATCCTTGAGATCATGACATGTGGCATGATCTTAATGACCTAGTGACTTGGGGGTATGTTGAATAATTGACAGCCTTGAGGACCTGAGTGACTGAGATCATGCTAGATGGAATGATCAAATTCACCTAGGCTTTTAGGGATAAAATAAAAAGGTAAGATTCAATATGGCAGCTAAGCCATTGAGATGATGCCATATGGCATCATCCTGGTGACCCATGAACTATGGAAACCAAAATTAGGGGAATAGAAATAATGAATCTTGAGGAAATGAGAGAGGGAAAAGTGACATAGTTTTGTGGTCCCATAAAAATATAAAGAGTGTGAGGAATAAAGGAATGAATAATAAGGAAGTGACATGTGGTGAAGATGGAAAATAAAGGCCCAAAGAAGCTATAATTAGACAAATAGTGTTATCTGAAGAGCTCCAAAAGTGACAAAAAATAAATCTCATGGAGAAAAAAGAAGAGTAAGGATGGTTAAGGGAGAGGTGAAATAAGGACACATGGTGAATATGCTTTTTGTGGAAGCCTAAAGTGAAACTTGATAGCCAAATCAAGATGCCACATCATTAGAAAGAGATCAAGGTGTAAATTTCATGTTTATGTTCCTATCAGTAGGCTATCAAGTATAAGAAATCACTATACCATCTACCTAAGTAGCTTGAGCCAAGTTTAGATGGACTCTTAATGTAAAATTGATCTTATAGAATTTATAGTTTGATGTAAATCATAATGGAAATTGATTTTGGCTATGGCATGCTCTTGGGGATTTAACACATGGCTAATAAGTCAAGGGTATGCATTTATGGAACATGATGTATAACTACAAAGGACATGGATAAACACATGGTGTGTGTAAGAATATCAATTAGAGGCGATCACTAAAGTGTAAAACACAAATATTTTTCCTTAAAGAGTAATGGTCTCTAACTATAAATTATGGCTTAGTTAACAAATCCAAAGAATCTCAACCACATTTTTCCCATTTCAAATCAACATTGAATGATTGTAACTAGCACAATAGTGGGTTTAACCTAGAATAAATCCATGGGACGAGGTCTATTTATAAGATTAGTCTTCTTTATAAATGGGGTTGGCTCATGGTGGATTGAAAATGACATTGTGAACTAGACATTTTATTTTCTATAATTTCCTACTTTCTAGTTAGTTTTCCTCTTTGCATGAGTCGAGGTTGTTTGGACTCAAGTCTATAAATTTGACTAAGTATCTGATGAATCTAAATAATTTCTTCATGGAAATATATTTTATGTGAAAGCTTTGTCAATTGATATGTTGGTCTATGAATGTATATGGTGGCTATTTACCTTAGTTCTCATTGTTAATTTCCCTTAGACTCATGCACCACCCTTTGCCCATGGTTATGCTATTCTAGCCTATAAAATAATGGTTTCCTCTAGGGACTTGTATACTCTAAAAGAATGGATTGTTTCCATTTAAAATTAGGCTCATCTTTTCTTTCTCCATACACTTTCCTCTTTTATTCTTTTCTCTCTCTTAATTAGAGTAGGCAGATCATTTTCTAAGTTGAAATCTATAGTTACACTATTATCTTGATTGCATGATATTCTTTGTTTCCATTTATACATTATTGAATCATATATGAAATGAACATCTTTTTAATTAGTTATATTTTCATATTAAATCTGATTATTGATTTCCCTAGGTAACAAGCCCCACCTTTAAAATGATTTGGATTTTTTTGAAATACTCCAACACCAGCAGAGGCCCCTTGAATTGGAAAGGTCACAATGAGCCACTAAGTAAAGATTAGTGAACCAAGACTTGGTAGAAGAGTCCTTGGGAGGTCGTGCAGACCTCATTTTAGGAAGGGTTTGGGAGCAATCCACTCATCTCCAAACCTATTGTCAGTGTCATACCAAAAAACACATCAACACCCTCCATATTTTCCCTCTAAGTTTGGGATCATTTAATGATCCAAAGTATTGTTTTTATTATTAGTTTTTTAATTTCTAGTTGTTCAATTTATTTTCCCATTTGTTGGTTTTCTAACCAACATCTTCTTCTTGTGCAAGATTTTATAGTTTGTATTTATACAAAAATAATCATGAGATTAAATATATTGCATACATTAAATATTTTTCTATTTTTATTCCTCCAAGATACAAATACAAACATTGGTATTAGAGTGCAAGATATTACTAAGGAGGATCGATCAACATTCACAAACAATTCTGAAGTTTGGTGTGAAATATTTTAAAATAATTGGTGGTAATATGGTACCTAGCATCCAAGATTGACATAGTAATCCAAATCACAAATGGATTTTTATTCATTACACTGAAACACTTATAGATTAAACATTGTTTGAATGGATGATATGCCTTGCTTGCATTGAATGCTTTGAATTTGATTTTGGTTGTAGGAAATAACTGAATTTCAACATCATTCTTTACCATTGTTATGACATAACACATCTCCATCAAGCTTGAAAATTTTATTTGATAATAGATAAGCTTCATTGTTGTGGATGTGATTTAGTTTTTTGGGAATAAATAAACCTCATCATCACTCTCTAAATTTATTGTTGCATAACATGTCTGTCATAAAAAAATAATAGAAAAGGGATATTTCAATTTATTCACATTACACAAAACATGACTGAGGTATTTTTTTTCTATTTTTTATTATTATCAAAGACTTCATATGTTCCCTATAAAGAAAACATAATTCTCTAAGTAGCATGGCATAGACAATTAATTTCATTTGATTTTATGGGCTCCATCAGAGGTCCAAAAATGTCATTTTTACATGTAAGTAAAATACTTAATAAAATATTGTAGTGAATGTAAATTTTTATTTTTTTCTATTCCACCAAATTCAAGTTCATATGAAATAGCTTGTTGTTTTGTATTCAAATTTTTTGAAGGCAAGTTGTTTATAATATATTTTATTAAGTCAATCACAACAAAAGTTCTAGGGTTCAAAACCCATTGGTTTTATTTTGTCAAAATTATTTTTGACATTTTTGTAAAAGGAGTTATAAGGATATAATAATATTTGAAAATGTAAAGGAGGTATAAGGGTGTAAAATGCATTATAATAAGTCATTATTGCAATCTTTTACAAGTTTTTGAATCTTTTGTAATCAGAATCTATCTAGTGGGTCAAGGCCAAAACCTAATAATTTTCCATGGATTGATAGCATCATAGAAAAAATTGTGAGTTTAATCTCTAAAAATGGATGTCTAACACTAAAAAACTACAAGTAATGGTCAATAAGCATGGAAAATACACTCATTTTTAATGATTTGTGAGAAATAACTAAAAAAGAAATCATACTGCCAACTAAATCTATAAAATTGCTTGATTTACAAAAGTGTGATAAATGTGCTCTTACTCTGCTAAAATCACCTTGCACATCACATGTGATTATACATATTGAATCTATTAATTTTGGAGTGTGGAAATCATGGATTGCATTAAAAGACTTTTTTGACAAACAACCTCCATACAAGAAGATTGAACTTCTTATGCATCTTTTGAAAAATAAATTAGTAGATAATGAAGACATCTCTGAATATATATCATGCATGAAAACATTAAAATAATAATACTACACAATTGCTGGTAAAATTGATGATGATATGTTGATTTTAATCACATTTAATGTTCTTAATTTTGCATACACCAATTTTGTTGAAATTCTATAGCTTAGTGATAAACTTAATAGTGCCATATTTGACTCTATTTGTGAGTTATTAACTCAACATGAGAGATAATTTGCAAGGAAGAATACATTTATTGAAGAGGATCATTATACAAATAATAGGTCCCATCATATAGATCATGGTCATGTACACCAAAAATTTTAGAAACACTCTTCAAGTCATTCTTTAAGGTACTCTCCACACTATTCTAGATGGTCTTCACAACATTCACATTGACACTCTCCAGGGTCTTCCAAATCTAGGCATCACTACAAGCACTCTTCTCATAGTTCTTCTAGTCATTCAAGTTATTTTTGATCTCATATAAATAAGAAATAACCCAAATGTTTTAAATTTGGTGGTATTGGACATCTTGTAGATATATGTCCTTCTCAACAACCCTATTTTCCATGCCAAAAAAATATGAAGTAAATTATATGGATCATTTTAGTGATAGATCTTTTGGTTCATCTAGTTATTTAGGATATTCTAACAGTTAATCTAATTAGGAGATGTCCCTAATGGCTAAGGTTTATGGTCTTGTTAAACCTAATAACACATTTTTATTGATTAGTGATTGGAGGTTGGAAGATCAATTGAAGGAGGAGTATTCCCTTATCCAATTAGCTATTCACTCAGAGTTTGGGATTATGCTTGAATAAAATTTTTGGTAGCAGTAGTTTACTTCTTTCAGTTTTTAGTTTTCTTTCATTTTCTATTCATGACATGGAGAAGGTAGTGGTTTTTTTATTTTGTTTCTCTTGATGCACAATTTCTCACCTCTCATCTGATAGGGGGAGTAAATACTGCATTTATTGGTTTTCAATCAGTTGTCAATGATAGTACGAGTTGATAGGGGTTATTATAACCTTCAATGTTGAGCAAAGGTTATTAGTATTTTATCAGACATTAGGGAGATGTTCCATACACAATAAAGGTTTATCACTTGGATGGGTTCTTATGTGGGACCTTATGTGGATCTATGTAGTTGGATAGACTTTGATTAGGTTCTACTACATTATAGTATGATGATCATATGGGATGAGTAGGCATTGATCATGTTCATCAACCTTTTATGCCATAACTTGATGGGAGGGATATTGTATGGAATGACATCAGTTTTGATTAGTACTAGGAGGTAAAGTACACCACCTAAAATTGTATTTAGGTTTCCTTTGATGACTTCAGAGTCATTACTCTATTTCTTTCATCACCCCTTTAGATCAAAGGGAGATTGTTGGGATCATTTAATGATCCAAAGCATTGTTTTGATTATTAGTTTGTTTATTTTTAGTTATTCAAGTTATTTTCCTGTTAGTTAGTTTTCTAACCAACTTCTTCTTCTTCTTCTGCAAGCTTTTATAGTTTGCATTTGTACAAAAATAATAATGATATTTTATAAATTGCATACATTTAATAATTTTCTATTTTTATTTTTCCAAAATCTGAATACCAACACTAAGTATCCAAAAGGTATTCGCTATGTATCATATTACAAATTTTATTTAATTATTAAGAGATTTTGACCTTTAATTAAATGCATAAGTTTATAATTTTCTCAACAAGTCTTATATACTCATTTTTTGAGACCTTATTTCTATCAACAACAAACTTATATCCTTTTTTAGTTTAATAATTAATATCAAAGAAACCATTTTTTATTTGAAAATCATTTTTTTCCTAAATAGTATCATTTATAAGTATATAAAAAAATCATAATGTCATGATCTCACTTATCTATGCATATTTATAGATATTAAATCATAATACAAATTTCATTATTTTTTATTCTAACATATTTCTATCAAATGAAATCTTACAGATGTGATTTAATATCATATCCCAATCCATTTAACATTTAAACCCTTCAAGCATGTTACAAACCCTTAATAGTAATCTATTTATTTATTATAGGTTTAAAATTCAATAAACTATTTGCAAGACAAGTTCAAGGATTCCAACATACCTAAATAAGGTTCAATGTAATATAAACTACCCATTTTAAGTTAACTTATTGTAGATATCAATTAATATATAATTAGATAATTTATGTCCTATATACAACCATCTATGCCTTTCCAAATATGTCAATATATAGTTGAGTAGAAAACATGTATTTTCCTATGGTTTAAAACCATATTTTGAACTAAATATTATATATAACAAAACCTAGCTATTTATTAAGACTACTCATTATTAGTCATTACTAGAAATGTTGAGTATCAACATAAAACAACATAGGTTACAACTTTATATTAATGCAAAGCCTTTTTTTCAATAATATGTTTCCCAAACCTTTAACTTCATGATTTAAACTTTTAGGGTTTTACTATGTAAATCCTAAGCTAGTTTAAAAGGCTGGGTCTATTGTTAATCTAGAATAAAATTGTAATTTATTGTTTCTATGGAACTTTTCAAAAATAATAAATACAATGATAAAGGGGACTTATCTAGATATACACAAATTTGTTTTCAGATATGATTATTGAAGATGATTGAGAAGACACAAAGGAATCTTTCATTTTTTGACTATTTTTTAAGATCTGGGTCTGGATAGTTGCTCCCCCTTTAGGATAGTAGCACTATGTGGCACTAATCTCCAATTCTTATGAAGTTTACTTGTAGTGACTGTTTGTAACTTTTAGGGAAGTTATGGGAGTTTTTGGACATCTTTTGGGTGATTAAGTGTTATGTAGGAGCTTATCTATGTCACTATCTTGATTGATTCTTCTCCAAAACCCTAATGAATACTTATACACATGAAAAAATGAAATAATCAAATGAAAAAATAAAGGAAAATTGGGTTATAGGATGTTACAATCACATGGATAAAAACCCTCATTATTTTGGCTTTTACTTACATTAACCCCAATGCTAGGGGTCTAAGATCGCATGTGGTTCTCCCTTAGGGAATGTTCAACATTAAATTACACAGTATTCTAGAATGAATTTTTCATAAACCCTTATTTGATCATGCATGTAAATGTCTGTGTAAAATTTGAGTAGTATGCAGAGTATTTGAGTTGTACTATTGCTTGATTTTATATAAATAAGTGCCAAATAGTAAGTGTTAGATGAAAAATGCCTTATGAGGCTCTTTATAGAGGAGGATCTTTATTTGGAATATAATACCTTGTTTAATGGCTAAAAATTCATGAAAAAGTTATAAAAAAACATAAGAGAAGGGTCACATAGGGGTTGGGACTAAAGCATGAGTGAAAAAGCCCGTCAGACACTAAAGATAAAAGTGGACAATAGTGTTATGTGATACTACTATCCCAAAAGTGGCACTAATGTTTGAAGGATTAGAATAGAACAAACATTAGGGATGATAGGCTAGGGTCCCCTAGGATTAAAAAAAGGTGACCTTTGACTATTGGGGGTGTCAAAAATAGGAAAAATAAGGCATACGAAAGATTAAAAAACTAAAGATGACAATGCAAACAAGGATTATAATCATCAATAAGACCCTTTGTGTGAAATAACAATAAAAGACATAGTACTTATGGCTACTTTACAAAACTAGGGTGTTTACATTTCCCCCCTTTTATTCTAGTAATGAAATGAAATGGCATTACTAGTAATAGAAATACGTACCTATACTTACATGTGTAAATGTAATATGGATTTGGACTACTTCTTGGATAGAGAAGTGGACGAGAATTGGAGTGTAAATGTGAAAGGAACACATGATGTAAATTCCTCCTATACTAAAATTGAGTGTGTAAACTAAAGGTGTGTAAAACCAAGACTTGCTTGCCCCCACTCTAAATATGAGTACTGTAAACTGAAGGTGTGGATAGATAAGGCTCACTTTCCCCCACCCTAAATCTGAGTAATGTAAACTCAAGGTGTGGAGAGATAAGGGTCACTTTCCCCCATTATGAATATGAGTAATGTAAAATGAAGGTGTGGAGAAACAAGGTTCACTTTCCCCCACTCTAAATCTAAGTAATGTAAATTGAAGGTGTGGAGAAATAAGGCTCACTTGCCCCCACTCTAAATCTATGTATTTTAAATTGGGTCTGGTGTAATGTTATGGATCAACTAATGTAGATGACCCTATGATCTAAATTGGTGAAAACTTGGAGACAATATTGGTGATGATACTGTTAAGCACAGGATATACTGAGAGGGGGGTGAATCAGTATATCATATATCTTATAAAACTTTCCCTTAATCAAATTCCACTTAATCAATCATTCAAGATATGAAATAAAACTAAAAAAATAAACACCACACAAGAAAGAGACACCAGATATAACATGGAAACCCAATGTGGGAAAAACCATGGAGAATAATCTCAAGTATATGAATGAGCACCAACCCAAACAATATTTGCAAGCACCAACTTGCAGGAGCATCAACCCGTTTATTGAGCACCAACCCAGAAACTATTCATGAGCACCAACCCACATGAGAACCAACCCCTTTGCTAAGCACCAACCCACAGGAGCACCAACCCCTTTGCTGAGCACCAACCTAGCAACAATTCATGAGCACCAACCCACAAGAGCACCAACCCCTTTGCCGAGCACCAACCCAACAACTATTCATGAGAACCAACCCACAAGAGCACCAACCCCTTTGTGTATACCACACAACTATCTCTCAATGTTGTTATCTCAACAAATGATAGTTCATTACAACATCTCTTTCCTCTCTCACACCTTTGCTCTTCTAAGCTAGAAATAACAAATACAAATCATATTCATCTCTCACAAATGCTCTTCTAAGCTAGATATTACACTATCAAATCAACCTCTATCTCTCTTATTACAAATGGCTTCTCAAGCCTTTATTTATATCTTTCCAAATGACCTTTGGCCTTCCCTCTTTGTGACCCTTCAATCCTCATGGAAAATGGCACCAAACTTGTATGACCCTTCATATCCTTGCCTTTAAAAATTCATGTGGTGACCCTTCATGAGCAAAAATGTCCTTCTCTCTTTTGTCCTTATCTTGGTGACTTTTCGTATTCCTTAAAGTGTCCCTTCATGAGAAATTGTGCCCTTCCTCTTTTGTCTTCACTTGGTGACTCTTGGAATTCCCCAAGATGACTCTTCATGGGAAAATGCATCCCATCCTTCTTTTGTCTTTATCCCATGGCTCTTTGACTTCTCCATGGGCCCTTATTTTGTCTCATATTCAACCAAAAATATATTCGTTAATATTAAATAAATATTAACTCACATTAGCCAAGATATATCTATTGCAAATATCATTAAATGCAATGGGGCCTTTATCACCAAAAATGCTAGACCTTTAACATCAATAAAAATATTTCCAACAATCTCCCTCTTTGTCATTGATGGCAACCTTAATCTTGAAACTGCCACATCCTGTCACCTGCATATACTATCATTTGAAAACATACAGTAACTCCCCCTTACTGTAGCAACTTGTACCTATTTTTTCACTTGTACCTATACCTATTATTCTCCCCCTTTGACATCAATGGAAAAGGGCTTACCTAGAGCTAACACTTAGCTCCCCCTCAACTGATGTTGAACATCAATGGCAGGAAGTAATATGAATTACTCCCAACTCCTCTTGTAGATCTTTGAATGTATCTTTTGATCGTGTCTTTGAGAAGATATTTGATAATACATACACATTGTTCCTTGTCCTTTGAGCATCTGTAATCAACTCATTTGAATCTTTTCTTCTAATCTCACAAGCTTCTTTATGAAATTTTAATGTGTAACCTTGATCACATATTTGACTAACACTTAGTAGATTATGCTTAAGACCTTTTACATATAAAATGTTCTTACTCTTAGTTATACCATAATCCAAACTCAAAGTACCTTTTTTGGCTATCCTGGTAGTAGTTTTATCTTTGAATCTCAATATACCACCATTGATCTTCCTTAGAGTTATGAACTAAATTTTATCTCCAGTCATATGCCTCAAACATCCACTATCAATGAACCATGGCTAAACTTTATTTCTTACATGCAAAGCTGTTTGCACCAACATAGAATCTTCAAGTTGTTTCTTCTGCCATGAACATGTTTGAACCTTCTTCTTGATGAATGGATCTTTGAAATTCTGATCCTTCTTGACTGACTCAAACATGCTTCTAAAATACCAATCTATGTGTCCAAATTTGTTGCACTTGTAGCATACTATGGTCTCTTCATCAAAGCTTGATAGAGGAGCAAAAGAGTTGTGGATTCTTCTTGACTCTACTTGAGTTTCCTTCTTATTTCTGAAATTGTTAGCTCTTTTTATACATTCTAATTTTTTGTGACCATAACCATTACAATAAAAACAATGGCCATAAAAATAAGACCTGTCTATATATTGCTGACCTAATTTCCTTTTGTAGCTTTGTTCCTTCCAGCCTTCTCTGTTTAAAATGTCCTCTGTATTCTTCACTTCTCCCCTTTTTATTTCCTCTTTTGTAAGCGCTTCAACATAGTACTTTTTATTTTCAAATCTGATCCTTGTCTTATTTGAATTTACTTTTTGACTTTCTAATATCTTATTCAGCATGTTAGTGCTATCCTCAAATTTTGAATCACTAACTATTTTATTATTGACTGCTTTCTTAATCTCTTCTTTTAAAGAGGCAATTTTAGTAACATACATTTCACATTTTTTTCTTGCTATTTCCAACTGTGCTGTTAGATCTTCTTCATTCTTCTTGGCTTCTTCAAAGTGTGCTTGTAGATCTTCAATCATTTCCTTTGACTCCTGTTCATTTTTCTTGATCTAGCGCTTTAATCTTCAATTCTTCTTCTCAACATCTTTTAACTCTTCTAGGGCACAAATGAGTTCTCCTTCCATATTCACTTTAGCTTCCTCCTCTTCTTCTTCTTGATCATCTTCATGTATAGCCATGAATAGAATCTATTCTTCTTCGAGATCACTGACTCCACTATCTTCAACTGAGCTAGGATCCTTAGAATACAGGCTCTTCTTCTCGAATCCCTTCTTAGATTTTCCTTTGAAATTATTCTTGTATGTAGGCTTTTCTTCTTCATCATCATTACCCTTATTTGGGCATCTAGCTAAAAAATGTCTAATCTTTCCATAATTAAAACATTTAAAATGTAATTTTCCTTGATATTTACCTGTTCCTCTTTTTGGCTTGCAAATGAAAAGTGCTCCGTTGTCATCTTCATCATCGCTAGAACTATCACTTTATTCTTGAATCTTAGTTTTCTCTTTCTTTGATGTCTTGAAATCCACTTCTCTATTTGAGGGTTTATCTTGTTCTATCCACATCTCATATGCCGTGAGTATACCATGAAGCTCATCCATCTTTAGCTTGTCTAAATTCTTCATCTCTTTGATTGTCAAAACCTTTGCGTCATATCTCATTGGTAGAGATATCAAAACCTTTTGTACCATCATTGACTCTTCCAACATTTCTCCAAGGCCTTGAATCTGATTTATGATTTGATCAACTCACAAAAGATAACTTTCTATATCTTCTTCTTCTTCTTCTTCCATCTTCAAACTTTCAATCTATCTTCTAAAAGTCTGAAGCTTAGCTTGCTGAACCTTTCCATCACCTTTGTAAATATTCTCAAGTTTTACCCAACTTTAATGAGTATATTTACATTGCATAAATTTAACAAATTTAGATTCACATAAACCACATAAAATAGCATTTAAAGCTTTAACATTACATTCACTTGCCTTCTTTTTTACTGGAGTAAGTGTAGATGTCTGTGGCTCTTCATATTCCTCCACCACTACTTGCCATATGTCGAATCCAAGGGCCATCAAATAATTATTCATTCTCATGCTCCAGAAAGAATAATTCATCCCATCAAACAAAGGTGCCTTATTTATAGAAAATCCTTCCTGTGACCTAGCCATCGTGCTTTCCCAATCTACCTTCAAGCTGTAAAACTTTTCAAAAAAGAACCTACTCTGATACCAATTATTAAGCATGGGATATACTAAGAGGGGGGTGAATCATTATATCATATATCTTATAAAACTTTCCCTTAATAAAATTCCACTTAATCAATCATTCAAGATATGAAATAAAACTAAAACAATAAATTCCACACAAGAGAGACACCAGATATAACGTGGAAACCCAATGTGGGAAAAATCATGGAGAACAATATCAAGTATATGAATGAACACCAACTCAAACAATATTTTCAAGCACCAACTTGAAAGAGCATCAAACCCTTTGCTACGCACCAGCCCAACAACTATTCATGAGCACCAACCCACATGAGAACCAACCCCTTTGCTGAGCACCAACCCCTTTGTCAAGCACCAACCCATAGGAGCACCAACCCCTTTGTCGAGCACCAACCCAACAACTATTCATGAGCACTAACCCACAAGAGCACCAACCCCTTTGTGTATACCACACAACTATCTCTCAATGTTGTTATCTCAACAAATGATAGTTCATTACAACATCTCTTTCCTCTCTCTCACCTTTGCTCATATAAGCTAGAAATAACAAATACAAATCATATTCATCTCTCACAAATTCTCTTCTAAGCTAGATATTACAATATCAAATCAACCTTTATCTCTCTTATTACAAATGGCTTCTCAAGCCTTTATTTATAGCTTTCCAAATAACCTTTGGCCTTCCCTCTTTGTGACCCTTCAATCCTCATGGAAAATGGCACCAAAATTGTATGACCCTTCATATCCTTGCCTTTAAAAAGTCATGTGGTGACCCTTCATGAGCAAAAACGTCCTTCTCTCCTGTGTCCTTATCTTGGTGACTTTTGGTATTCCTCAAAGTGTCCCTTCATGAGAAATTGCACCCTTCCTCTTTTATCTTCACTTGGTGACTCTTGGAATTCCCTAAGATGAATCTTCATGGGAAAATGCATCCCATCCTTCTTTTTTCTTTACCCCATGGCTCTTTGACTTCTCCATGGGCCCTTCTTTTGTCTCATATGCAACCAAAAATATATTCGTTAATATTAAATAAATATTAACTCACATTAGCCAAGATATATCTATTAAAAATATCATTAAATGCAATGGGGTATTTATCACCAAAAATGCTAGACCTTTGACATCAATGACAATATTTCCAATAGATACTGGTGATGATACTAGTGTAAAATGATAAATCTAAAAATGGGGACTAAGAACATGGGCTTTGCATCATGCCCCCTAATCTTGATATTTGAGTGATGTAGCTATGAATCTAAATATTTGATTAAAGTAGTATATATATTTAAAATTTATATATCTTACATAAGGTATACATATGAATACCTATGTAAAACCTATGTAGTCCTATGTGTCTTTATATCTAAAAATATATGACTCTAGATGCTCGTGTAAACCTATGTAGACCTATTTATCTATATATCTAAAAAATTATGTCTTTGGATGCCTATATAACCTATGTAGACCCATGTGTTTATATATATAAAAAAGATACACATCTAAATGCCTATGTAAACCTGTGTAGACCCATGCATTTGTATATCTAAAAATATGTGACTCTGAATTCCTATGTAAACCTATGTAGACTTGTGTGTCTATATATCTAAATAAGATGTGCATTTGAATGTCTATGTAAACCTATGTAGACTTGTACGTCTGTATAACCTAAATATAAATTTGTATGTCTAAATTAATCTATGTATATTTCCCCCCTTTTAGCAAGAGAAATGAGACTATGACAAGGATATGCAAGCAAAAGTGGTAAGGGTTGATTATGCTAGTTTTAATTGGTAATTATGATGTTGTAATAGGCTGAATAATGTATTAATTATGTCGGAGTTGATAATGTGGTATGTAGTTGGATAGGTACTTGGTATTTTTTATGGTTAATATAATGTCAATTTTTGTCATATTTTAGGTTTGAAAATGATGAGAGGATTGGTTTTACCAATATGAGATAGAATGTATCGATATCAAGTCTTATGTGCAAGAAATGATTAATGAATTAAAGCTATAGTTATTGAAGATATGGCAATAACAAGAGAGTTGTATTAATTAAGAAAATTGGCATTCAAGGGTAACCATAATAGGGTGGTATTAGGTAAGTTATGAGTTAAATAGGTCATTTTGAATCATTTACAATTCATTTACATCATTTGAGTGGAAAGAATTTTGAGTTTGAGAGAGAGAAACATGTTGAGGAGATGAGATACTAGTTTATTGTAATACAAGGAGGTCGAGGCATGTATTCAAGTCAGGGAGGAGGCTCACCTAGTAAGGGACATAAACGTTGCCTATTTATTTTTTTTATTATCTATTTTATTTATTTTTCTAGAAAAAGAATATTCTTGGGTTAGTTTAGAGAAAGTTGGTGCTACTGTCCCATTTTGGGCACTAATGTCTAGATCTTGGCACTACTATCTAGAGTGTGTTGCTATTGTCTAATTCCATTGTCCTATGGGTAGTGCTAGTGTACAGTAGGCCCTAAATATGATGCTCAACATTGTTTACTAATTTATGATTCTCATTATTGTTTTTTGGTTGTAGTGTTATTTTATTAATGTTAGATTTAGTTGTAATTTTTTAGGTTGATACTTGTATGAGGGAATTTTGTACATGTAAGATGATGGAGACTATATGGGGTTTTCCCATGTTTGATGATGAGATATAAGTTATCAAGAGATCATTCCTATGATATGTTTTTTTCCAAGAGCCTATGCCCTAAGATAAGCATAAGATCACTGCACTTTGTGAGAGGTGGAATGCATACATGTGTACATTTTGGCTTCTTGTGAGAGAAATGACTAAGACATTGGAGGATTTATATTAGATTCATTAGTTGTTAATCTCTATAAAATGGGTTATATTAAAAGAGGCTACTAATATTTGAGCTATACAATATGCATCTAGGTACTTCTCTACCATGGAAATGGGGAATCATCACTTAGGGAGTCATAATGACATATTGTTGACCATGATTATGATGGTTGATTTTATACTATTGCATAAATTTCTAGTTGTGTTATTTTCATTATTTATTTCCATGGATGGGAGTGGCATCTTTATATCATATAAGATGCATGAGATAGTGGATGGCATTGAGCATGATGGCACTATGTATTCTTGGGGTCATATATGTTGGCTCATTTATATAGGGACTTGTACTACTTTAAATAAGAGATGGGTGGTGGGGGTATCGATGCATCAACACTACTACATTATTGGGAGTATGAGTGCATAGTTATGAGTCAATAGTGGCACATCTATAGGATAGATGGGCTCACCCTTAGGTATTTTTAGATAGATGGAATAAGATAGGCCATATATCAAGGAGGAGTATGACATATTATCAATAGTTACTAGATAGTGTGAGATTAGAGGATATCATCTAGAGACCCTATAAGGGCTATCAAAGGTGGCCTAAGGATAACACATAGTTGAGGCATATTTAGGTTATCTATTAGATACATCATTGGTGGGAGAATGCATAAGAGTGATTTTATTATGAGTGTGTTACCTAATAGTTTGGTGTTGTATAAGATTTTCCCCCAGCACTTATGGTGTGGTTGAAGAGTTCTTAGGCTCTTACAAGGCTAGTTAGTAGGTCAAGGCCATCGATTGTTGAGATAGTTCCTATGCCAGTGATACATCATGATCTAGATATCAAGGTACTAAATATGGATGATGTTGGAGTGACCCAAGCCTATGTGGCCTAGTGGTGTGAGCATAGATGGGCACCTCTATTCTTGAGAGATGGGATGATCATAGAAGAGGTAAGTTAGATAGTTGGTTTTCATGTTCTATGTAATGTTGATCATGTGTTTTTATATAATAATATTCTTATAAATTATATGGATACTTTCACGTGTAAGAGATGAAAATTATTGGGAGGTCATGATTGAGTAAGTGATAATTAAATTAACATGTCATATTATAGACGATGTCATGGATGATGGATAGGTGGAGTAGGCCACCAATGTAGCTAGGGTTTATGCCCATTTATTTGACTGTGTGGTGATAGAAACTACAACATTCTATTAATAAATAGTAGATAAAAATGAGTTATGTGTGGAGTTGCAGAGGTGTGCCATTCCATCTCTTGATGCTCTAGGTGGGGTGAGTAGTAGTATAGTATATGAATAGATGCAATTTCACTAGGAGTATGCCAAGTGTAGGGATGAGCTTGCAATGTATCATGAAAGAGAGAGTACATGTAGTCATAGATCAATGTATCATAGAGATAGTGGGGCCTCTAGTTCTAGTTTTGATATGTCTGATAGTGAGAGTGAGGGAGCTAGTCTTAGTAGTCATATTCACATCATTGAGTGATGCACCACATCTATATTAGAATAATGTTCTAAGTTATATATATATATATATATGGTTATTATTTAATTTAAAATTATGTATTGACATCTAAATTTTGTTGTACTGTGTAACTTGTTATGCATTTAAATTTGTTTAATTATTTGAAATGTTGATGTTTACAATGTTGTTTTAGCTAGGGTAAATTTAAATGATTTGTATATGTTTTATGAATGTTTTAGGAACATGTGTAGGAGATTTTAAGTTTTATATTTTATTGATATATGGTTTTTTATTATATTTCATAAGATGTATGCATGTATAAAATATGATGGTGAGATGCCCTATCTGAACTTGGATGGCATAGAGAACCAACGACCATACTACTCATGTTGTGTTGTTATAGACATAGAATGTGAAACTAGATCTTCCTATGGTGCACTAATGGTGGATAACTATGTATACTTTGATGCAAAAATCTTGATTAGTTGAGTTCTAAAAATACACTCTGAGTTATATGATTTATTGCAATGATTTTAATCAGTGTACGAACTGAAGCTGGGTTTTGATCTATGTGATGATTACCATATATATTTATTGGTTGTCTAACTAAAACTTTGGCCTTGGGTTAATAGATGTTCCCAAATATTTGGATTGGTGTGCACATTGGAGGTGCTTTTTGGTCACTATAATTATTTCCAAATATTTTTATTAGTGTTCATGTCAAAACTATGCCTTTGTGTTTGTATTTTTTCCCAAATATCTTAATCAACATACACACTAGAGGTGTATTCTAAAATTTATGAACTAGATTCCATTGTTGTTGAGGTTATGATGTATGGGATTACTAATAAATGGTAATCCTAAAAGTCATAAGGATCATAAGATGAGTAACCAATGGTTTCTTAAAAATAACATCATGGGATAACTCTGATGTAGAGGAGTGTGATCTAGGAGAGTGTGTAGAATGAGGACTTGATTCCCCCTGTGTAAACTTTATGATGCCTATGATAATATACTCATTGATGCAAGATTGAAGTGCATATCAATGGTCATCTAAATGTCCTATTATTTAGTGAAAATGATAATAATGCTTATGTGGTACCTGGTGCAAACAATGTGGTGGATGATTGTTGAGTTATGGAGCTAAAAGCTTCTTACACAACAATCGACATCAGTCAGAACCAACCGACATTGATTAGGGGTCAGTCAGCATCGATCATAACTGACCAGCATCAATTAGGGGTCGATCGACATCGGTCATCTTTAGACTGACACTGACTTTTGTGCATTTCCAAGCATTTCTAGAATTGCTATTTTTAGGAGAACAGTTAGTTTGCATGTAAAGAATAAAATTAGTCTTGGTCTATTTTTCTAATTATTGTTAGCTTTCAATTCTATTTAAGAGACCCATGGGGTAGTATTGTAATTAAGGGGGGAATAACTTAGTAATTGAATTGGTTGTAATTGATTGAGAGAGAGAGAGAGAGAGAACTCTTGAGGGAGAATTACTATACGTCTAAGAGGTGTGAGAAGAGAGATATTTCTTCATTGTATTTCCTTCTAGAAGAGTTTAATATAGATTGGTTGTTTCTCTTATCTCTTATTCGGTGTTGTTTTTGATTTCTAGTTACTTATTACTTCTAGTTTCAATTCCATGTTTAGTTGCTTATACAAGAGTAATCAATTGTACTCTAAGATCTTGAAAACTGGTATTAGAGCTCTAAACACTAACAAGTGGTATCAGAGCTCTAAACACTAACAACTGATATTAGAGTGTGTTAGTGTTTGTTGATTACAAAATTCACTCACAGGGGTTTCTAATTGAGTGGGAGTAAAGCAATGACAGAAGAAAGTAAACTAAGAATGGAGAAATTCAATGGCAAGAATTATCAATTATGGAGGATGCAAATTGAAGATTATTTGTATTAGAAAGATCTGTACTTACCATTGGGTGGGGTTTTAAGGAAGCCCATAGATATAGAAGATGAAGAATGGAATATTCTTGATAGAAAGGCTCTTAGATATATAAGGTTGAGCTTGGCAGCTTCTATGTTTTCCAACTTATCACAGGCAAAGACAACGGTAAAGTTAATGGATACTTTGGCAAATTTATATGAAAAACCCTCAGCTTAGAATAAGGTATATCTTATGAAGTAATTATTTAATTTGCAAATGTAGGAAGGTGGATCTGTATCTAGTCATCTTAATGATTTCCATACAATAGTAAATTAGTTAAATTCAGTCAAAATAGTTTTTGATGATGAAATTAAGGCTCTCTTAATCTTATGCTCTTTACTTGAAAGTTGGCATAGTTTGGTAATGGCAGTTAGTAATACTGCATCTGCTTCAAATATCTTGAAATTTGATGATGTTGTTAGTGTAATCTTGAATGAATAAATTCACAAGAAAAGCATAGGGGAAACATCAGGTAATGCTTTAAGTGTTGAAAGCAGGAGAAGGCAAAGAGAGAAGGGCAAGCAAGGGAAATCAATGTCAAAGATGGGAAGTAGATCCAAATCCAAAAATGGAAGAATAACCTACTGGAATTTTGGAAAGAAAGGGCATGCAAAGAAAGATTGTTGGTTGAAATTGGTTAGAATTTTGGAAAGAAAGGGCATGCAAAGAAAAGTGCTGCTGAAATTGCAGAATAGCAATACATGGGTGTTGAAGGATGTCATGCATGTACCCGTCCTGAAGAGGAATATGATTTATGCAGGAAAGTTGGGTGATGAGGGTTGCACAGTAACTCTCACAGCTGAATCTTGGAAAGTTTCCAAGGGTGCACTTGAATTAGCAAAAGTAAGAGAGTAGATACACTTTATCTATCTGCTTGTATTGCTGATTATTCTCCTATTTTATCTACTTCAGATGTAGATGCAAAGTTGTGGTACTGGAGGCTTGGCCACATGAGTGAGAAGGGAATGAAAGTTATTAAGTCAAAAGGTAAGCTTTTAGATTTGAAAAGCATAGATCTAGATTTCTATGAGCATTATATTTTTGGGAAATAGAAGAAAGTGAGGTTTCTCAAAACTGGGTCAACAAAGAAGAAGCACAAGTTAGAGCTTGTTCACACAAATGTGTGGGGACCAGTTCAGGTAGCTTCTATTGGAGGATCACAATATTATGTTTCTTCCAGTGATGATGCTATAAGAAAGGTATGGGTTTATTACATAAAGAGGAAATCTGATGTTTTTGACACATTTAATAAATGGAAAGCTTTGGTTGAGAATGAAACATGTTTGAGATTGAAGTGCCTTAGATCTAACAATGGTGGTGAGTGCTATAGCAATAAATTCAATAGTTACTAATCTATTAGTGGAATATGTAGGGAAAGGATAGCTCCAAGGACACCTTAGCAAAATGGAGTTGTTGAAAGGATGAATAGAATAATAATGGAGAGTGCACAGAGTATGAGATTGCATGCTAGTTTGCCCTTACAGTTTTGGGCAGAAGCTGTAGATACTACGGTTTACGTAATTAATAGAGGACCTTCTACTACACTAGATGGTGGAATTATAGAAGAGGCTTGGATAGGTAAAAAGGTAGATCTTTCCTTTCTCAGAGTTTTTGGTTCTGAAGCTTTTGTGCACATTGATAAAGAAAATAGAAAGAAGCTGGATGCTAAATCTATGTGGTGCACTTTCATTGTTTATGGTTTTGGAGATTTCAGATTCTGGTTGTGGAATTTAGAAACTAAAAAAATTATTAGAAGTCGTGATGTAGTTTTCAATGAGAAGGTGATTTACAGTGATCAGCTCAAGAGGTTGAATAATTTTGAGCAAGGCAATATTGATTTGGAAAAGGTTATGATCCAAAATGAGCTCACGAGTAAAAATCATCACTCACAGAAAAAAACAAAGACTAACATCGGTCAAGTGGAAACTGACGTCAGTCAAGTGGAGATCGACATTGGTCAGGTGGAAATCAATGTCGATCAGGTGGAATTGACATTGGTCGGGTGCAGACTGACATCGATTAGAGATGATCAGGATCGGTCACTGTCAAAAGAAAATTTAGGTGGACAGCAAGCTGTAAATGAGTCTCAAACACCAATAAGGAGGTTTGAAAGGGTAAGTAAACCTACAATTAATTATTCCCCTTCTTTATACTACTTATTTCTCACTGATGGTGAAGAACCAAAAAGTTTTGATGAGGCAATGCAAGTAGAATCCAGGAAATAATGGGAGCATGGCATAAATGAGGAAATTGATTCCTTGGAAGAGAACCATATGTGGGATTTGGTTGAGTTGCCAGCCAAAAAGAAAGCACTAAAAAACAAATGGGTATATAGGTTAAAGGAAGGAGAGAATGGACAAATGAGACATAAGGCTAGGTTGGTAGTAAAGGGATTTACACAGAAACTAGGTATTGATTTTGGTGAAATTTTTTCTCCTGTAGTAAAGATGACTTCTATTTAGACTGTATTGTCTTTAGTTGCTATGAAGGATTTGCATCTTGAGTAGCTTGATGTTAAGATAGCATTTCTTCATGGAGATTTGGATGAAGAGATATATATGGATCAGTCGGAAGGTTTTGAGGTCAAAGGTAAGGAGAAACTTGTGTGCAGGTCGAAGAAAAGCTTATATGGTCTTAAACAAGCTCCAAGACAATGGTATTTGAGGTTTGACAGGTTTATGACAGAGCATGGCTTTAGTAAATGTCAATCTAACCATTGCATTTATTTTAATAGATTGGATAATGGTAGTTATATTATCATATTACTGTATGTAGATGATATGCTTGTTGCAAGTTCACACATGCAAGAAATTACTGAGCTTAAGGTAAAATTAGCTCACACATTTGCCATGAAAGATTTAGGAGCAGCAAAGAAAATCCTTGGCATGAGTATTAAGAGAGATATGAAAAATCACAGTTTGATTTTGTCTCAAGAGGATTATGTGAATAAGGTGTTGGAGAGGTTCAATATGCAGGATGCAAAATCGGTAAGCACACCTATGGTTGGACACTTCAAGTTGAGCAAAGAACAGTGTCCTAAATCACATGATGAGGTTGAGTGCATGAGTAGAGTTCCATATGCTTCAGTAGTTAGGAGCTTGATGTATGTAATGGTATGTACTAGACCTGATATTGCCCAAGCAGTGGGAGT
>JARHVA010005240.1:935000-980000 GCA_037957365.1 Torreya grandis
TGTCACTATTTTGACTGATTCTTCTCCAAAATCCTAATGAATACCTATACACATGAAATAATGAAATAATCAAATGAAAAATGAAAGTAAAAATAAAAATTGGGTTTTAGGATGTTACAATTATATGAAAAAGAACCCCTATTGTCTTTACTTTTGCCTACATTAACCCCAATGTTAGGGGTCTCATATCACATGTAGTTCTCCCTTATGGAATGTTCACCATCAACTTACATGGTATGCTAACATGAATTTCACCTAGGCCCTTATTTAATCAGGCATGTAAATGTCTAGGTGTAAAAGCTAATTATTATGTAGAGTATTTGAGTTATACTATTGGATGATTTTATATAAATAAGTAACAAAATAGTAAGTGCTAGATGCAAAATGTCTTGTGAGGATATTTATATAGGAGGATATTTGTTTGGAATATAATACCTTGTTCATTGGCCAAAAAATCATCAAAAATATATAAAAAAATATAAGAGAAGGGTAACTGAGGGGTCAGGACTCAAACATAGGTGAAAGGTCCCATCGAACACTAAAGCCAAAAGTGGACAATAGTGCCATGTGGTGCTACTATCATGAAAGTGGCACTAATGTTTGAAGGTTCATAATAGATCAAAAATTAGGGATGATAGGTTAGTATCCCTTGGGAATGGGTAAAGATGACCTATGATTGCTAGGGGTGTCAAAAATAGGGAAAATAAGGCATAATAAATATCAAAAGACTCAAGATAACTATGCAAACAAGGACTATAACAATCACTAAAACCTTTTGTGTGAAAGAACAACAAAAGACATAATATTTGTGGTTGCTTGACCAAATTAGGGTGTTTACACTTCATAATCAATAATCCCAAACTACAACTAAGGTGAAAAACATATACTTTCCTTTGATTTAACCCATATTTTAATTTAGGTATATTATTTAATAACACTCATTTGTTATTAAAAACTATTTGATTTTATCCATAAGTGAAATGTCATTTTAAAATACAATAGATATAGGTTATTACCATTTACTAATGCTTAGCCCTTCAAATAATACATTTACCTTAAAATGTATCTACACATTCAATTATTCCAAAGTGATTTTCCTCATGGATTTTTGGGTGAGAGCATGCTCTCACCCCCAAGTCCATAGGGGAAATTGTTCCATCTAAAACATACTCAACAATCTAACATTCTATAACAATTGTTGATTTATTATCATGCATTTTTTTTAACAATAAAAAAATATATAATTTCATAGGAAATAATAAGAAACCCTAGTATCTAAATTTGAGGTCCCAAAATGGAATAATTTCAAACAAGCAAGGGTTATTTTTCCATTTTAAACATCACAAAACACAGACAAGAGATTCAATTATGGCTTGATATAATTGGAAAAGCTTGTAGAAATTCATGTACAGTTTTCACAAAGTGACTACTACTTGCCTGGACTTTGATAATGATAGTTGGTTTCCCTATTCTCATTGCCTTGCAAAAAATTGATTTTCTTCTTTATTATTTTCCCATTATCAACACACACCATCTTATTTTCTTCATCATTCTTTTATTGATCTAGCTAATTATCACATGCTACCATTTCTATCTACATACCTTCCACTCAAAGATGCAACAAACATACATGAATGAAAGCATTACTCATTAGTCAAGTTCACTCCTAGTCTTCAACTAAATTTATTTATCATGAGATATACAGGTTTTCATCCAAAATACCACATGTACCTCTCCACAACTATACTAAATATAAAGTCAAAAAATCCCAAAAAATTATCCACAAAGTCCATATTGTGTAACAATGCACAAGAAACCCTAATGATTAAGTTATTTTACCAATTTAAAAAAATGTTAATTAATCATTTTACAAGATGCCTTTAAAACTTCAATTTCATTCTTATGTTGGTGGGTTTCCCAAGTAAACCAAGTTAGTAAAAGTAATAATATTGTGTAATGTGTTTAAATGCCCCCAAGGAGTCCAATTCCCAATGAAAGGAAACTTGTTATTCACTCATTTTTAATTAATTATATGAAAATGGGTTAAACTACATCGCAAATATGATCAAGTCAACAATATAAAAATAAGGTCATCCACACAATCATAAATATGAGTCTAAGACATAAGCAAGGTATGAAATTTCCAAACCACAATAAACATTAACAATTAATGAAAGATAGATGAATCTCACCACACCCAAATCAGACATTGTAATTTATTATTTAAGAAACAACTAGTGTAGACATACAACTCAACAAACATCTAATAGTGCATGGAAATATATAATCTAGTAAGCAAAAACTAGCATACATATCTTAGATAAATCTATGTAAAATACACCAATAGATATCATTCTCGAGGCACTCACAATTTAATACGATATAAGTGCTTTGAGAATGATATCTATCAGTGTATTTTACATAGATTTATCTAAGATATGTATGCTAGTTATATTCTATTTTATCATTTTTAATGTCAAATATTTGTTATCTTAAAATTTAAGTTACTATAATTTTAATTATTATCAATTTTATATTTTCATCTCATTTTTAATGTCAAATACTTTTCCTTTTAAAAATTAAAGCGATAATATCATCACTTGAATGAAGAGATTGACATAAATTAATATATGAAAAGTTGCATGGAAATTTTTAGTTCTTGATATCCAAGAAATCAAACATTTTATTTTCATTTTCTTAGATATTAAATCCAACATTCCTCAATTAAAAAGGAAAAAAGACAAAATATTAATATAAAATAAGTGGTAGATTGAATGAAGTTCATTATGATTGTGATTATATTCTATGTTTGGATATGTTGTATGATTTTATAAGTTATTTTGGACCTCACTATCGCTTTTTATTTTTATTTTTTTTTATAATGTTGACTTTACATGAGTTAAATAATTAAAAATTTAAATAAATAAATAAATATTTTTAAAGTAAATAAAATTATCACAATATAAAATATAAAATAAATATATATTTTTTTTAAATTTTAAATTAAATAAAATTACCATAATAACAAATATAATTCACTTATCATATATTCCATGTTGGTAAGTAAATAAATAAATAATTTTCTTATTTTAAAGTAAATAAAATTACCACAATATAAATATAAAATAAATAAATAAATTCTTTTATTTTAAAATTAATAAAATTACCAAATTAACAAAAATAATTCACTTGTCATATATTCCATCATGGTAAATAAATAAATACGTTGGCTTCTAATTAATTATTAATTACATTCTTCCACACCTCCCCATGTTAAATTATTTTAGTAAGTCATCTTCCAATTAATTAATTGCCGACCCACTCATGCCATTACACCCTTTCACCCCCTCGAATGCCACTATAGGGAACACCTATTGGTTTAATAATACAAGGAAACATATAACTTAGTGATCAAACATGAATTTAATCTTATAAACACATCGACTATCTAAAATGAAAACATACAACATTATAATCATGATAATTAAGCAATCTAGTGTGTGTGTGTGTGTGTGTGTGTGTGTGTGTGTGTGTGTGTGTGTGTGTGTGTGTGTGTGTGTGTGTGTGTGTTTTGGTATTTTTCTCTTTCTACTTACAACTACAAGAATCTACCACCCTCTACCCTATGATGTTCTCCCTTTATAGTACTCAGTGAAGTTGAATTAATATTACATCCACCTCATATAAGTAGTTAGTAGTTAATTTTAAAAATATTGATAAAACTATGATAAACAACTAACAATAAGTGATATAATTACCACTGTATCATCCATATTAGAATGAATTAAAATAAATCACAATCATATGTTTTTAGCTAAACAAATGATATAGAAAATAAAGATGTAAACTAGAAAATGAAACAATTTACTAAACAACATATATCTAATCTCATAAATCAAAAAATTAATCAAATCAATTTTCATAATATCTAATTAAAATTAAATGTTATTTGCTAAGCAAAATTTAGGATGTAAAATCCTTCCCCCATTAAATAGGTCATCATCCTGATGACTTTATTTTAATAAACATGTCTATAAATAAGTACATTAAAGTGTACTAGTCAAATAAATGAAGAAATAACATATGAAATTCTTCATAGTCCTCCCAAGTGGCACTATCTTTAGAATATTGGTTCCATTGGACCTTGCATTGAAACCATTCTCATTTACTTAAGTTGAGATTTCATTTTTTTAGAAATTTTATTGATTTTATTGTTATCACTCTTGTATCCAAAATCTATAATTCATTCTAGTCAAGTACATGTGAATAATCAACCACATATTTATTCAAATAATAAATGTGAAAAATATTATGAATATGAGCTAATTCTAGTAGAAAAATTAGTTTTTAAGAAACAAGGTTAATTACTTCCATAACCTCGAAATGTCTTACTTATATAGGTGTTAATTTGGCTAATTTTTCAACTAGGAAGGAGTTATTTTGTGGTTTAACACAAAAAAACCTTGTCTCCAACTAAAAAATACCTCACTATTCTTTTTTTATTGACATAATTTTTTTTATCATTAGCTTCATCCAACCTCTTTCTAATCAACTTCACTTGATCCTCCATTTTAGCAAGCATATTAGGTATAAAAACCACACTTTCTTTTAATCTATCCCAATTGATAGGTGTTATACATTGTGATGAAAACTAGCCTTAGACTACTCTGTAACCATCAACAAACTATACAGACCTATCTAGATCATTCATTCCTTGTAGCCCTATTTTCCCTATTTATTAGCCATAACTCTTTATATGTTATCTAAATGATAAAATTAAAATCATTTCTGGATACCCATTAAGTCCTTCTATAACATACTGGAAAATCTCCTAAGGTTACTTTGTACGGAATTGTACTTCCTTCTTTAAGCCGTGTTCTAATTAGCCCTCCTTGTGTGCAAAACACCTTGTCTAGAGTAAAGTACGGACTTCATAATCAAATAAATCACCATTAAAGATACCCATTATCTTCTTATAGGTGATTCAATCATTTTTTAGTGCACTTCTTTGGATAAATTCACTTTTCCTATATTGGCCTATGCTCTTCCTCTCACATGCCCCTATGATCCACTTGGCAATTGTTCTTTTCCATACTTATCCATACTATGACACCTTTAAACCAATTCCAACAGTTTTTTAACACCTTAAAGGTTCATATTCCAAAGTTTAAAGATTTTTCAAGCATTTAAACACATTTTGAGGGCTAGACCCTAATTCAGGGTTTTCCAAAGCTTGTCACAGGCCGAGAGCATATAAATTGATGCTGGGAGTGTTATAGCTTGTTTCAAGGGTTTCAATCAATTTTATAGGTCTTTTTTAACATCCTACACCTTCTCCAATCACCACTTTGGTCATATCAACCTACTGTACCTTCCAATGCTTAATATCTCAGCTATTTTTTACTGTATTTGTATGACAGTCAACAGGGTTCTTGGTTTTCTTCTCAATCACAATGGTCATCAGACTTTCAAGAGGATAGGAAAAAATATCCACACCTTAAGTGACTTCCCCATTATTATTATTTATCAAAGAGGACCTTTTTCAATACATTTTCTATGCAAAAACATACAACTCTCTTATCATTGACTGTATTTCGTCACCTACAGGCCTAAATTCCAACTGTGGAGTTTTTGGATATCAAGAGGGGTTTTTAAAGCCTATTTCTTCTTCATTTAGGTTTCTACTTGCCTTAAATACTTATCTCCATATCATTATGAACTTCATGCAAACCTTTTCATGTGGGTTTTACTTAAGATAGTGGGATGTAGTTTTAGATTCCTGAATATCCTGTTTAGGCCTATTTAGGCTTTTTATAACATTCCAAACTCCTTAAAACCTCTTGATCACATAATAACACTTTTATATTGTTTCCAACATACAAAATAATCATTCTTTTTCAATGTTCTTTAGAGAATAATCATACACATTCACATACACACATTCACAGGTCTGTCACCAGAATTGCAATAAAGAAACCATAACATGAAACAAAACATTAATTCTTTCTTGATCAACTAGAAGACTTACAGGTAAATATCAATGTCTCATGGCTTTCAAATCCTTCCTTGCTCCTTCACACATTCTCTTGTCTTTAATCAAATTTTCTCCTTCTCTTTAACCTTATCATCTCTTGAGTGAGGTCCTCCCTCACTAATTCTCTTCTCTATTCTTCATTCTTCCTTCTTTCCCTTGAATGAGAGGACTTTTCCTCTATGTCCTTCTCTTCTACACCCCTCTCATCCTCTCTCCTTTCATCCTCTCTTCTTAATGAATTCTTCTTTTTTTCTCTCTTTTCAAGAATCTCTCTTCCAACTTCTACACCCAAATTGGGCTTAAGGCAAAACCAAATGCTGTTTGTAAGTTTTAACAATATACTAAGGTTGAAAATAGTTTCAACCATTTACCCTTGATTTCCTCAATAGCCTAACCATCAATTTTTACCTTTTCACTTTCACTTTTGGATAATTACAATTAATCTTAAGGTGAAAATTTGAAATCTACACAATTTGGAGGGAAAACCAGAATTTGAAATATCATTTGAATTTGCATGTTCAACTAGTCCTCCATGGTGCTATTGTAGATGCTCCTGCATCATACTCTCACTCTAGAAAATATTTGAACCTTAGTTCGAATGAGATGCTTCCTCCATCCTTTAGCCTTCATTCTATGCCTGGATCCCAAGGTTTTGTTGCCAATACCAATGCGTGTCTTTGATAGTCTTTGTCTTTCATCTTGTTTTTCTTCCTTTTCTGGTATGTTCTTCTCCTCATCTCTTTCTCAATTGCCATCTCCCACTTCCATGCTTCTTCATCTTCATATATGTCTTCAAATCTTCTTGTTGTTCTTCTTGTTTCATGATCTTTTCCAATGACTCATGTGTGTCTTTCACTTTAGCAACCTTCATACCTGCATACAAAACATTCAAAGCCACCTTAGAATCAAAATATTTAGGCCATGAAGCCTCTTGGCTGCCTTCACATTCTTGTTGTTTGACCAAAACTGCCCTTGTCTCTTCACTCTTCTGCTTTCTTCTTGCTTCACTCTTCCTAATGGTGTCTTCACCATGGCTTGTACCTTCCTTCATCTCTCTTGAATTACCAAACAGCTCCTCCAACATATTCAACTCTTTCTTTAGTGAGATCTCATCTATCTCACCATTCTCTTCATCAAACTTGGGCTGATCACTCACAAGGATTACTTGCCCTTTACCTCTTATCTCTTCTTTTCTTAGCTTGTCTTCACATAAACCAACTTCTTCATCAACATCAATATACTTATCAAATACAATTGAAGCACCCTTACCTTCTGTCTCCTTGCTTTCTTCAATCTCTGCTTGAGGCCATCTTGTTTGTTCTACTATATACTTTCTCCTTTCCTTATCATCTATCCATTTGGAATGCTCTCCTTGCTGCATATTAGTCCACACAACCACTTTCCATCTTTCATTTCTCATAAAAATATCATTGAAGGATTCAAAAACATCATCATAAAAAATTTGTTTACCTTTCATCTTTGCATCCTCATGCTCTACCTCATTATCCTTTGAGGAGTTTTCTTTCTCATCTTCATTCTCTTGTCTGATTGAATCACCTTCAATCCTCTCTTTTCTCTTTGCCTTCTTAGGCACCCACATTTGATTTTTCTTCTTATCTTTTGACTTCACAAGCCATTTAGGCATCCTGTAACCATGCTCTTGTACCAACACTTCCTATTGCTTGGGAGTTTTCTTCTTCCACCATTTAGGCATCACATACCCATGCTTAAATTCTCTTTTTGAGGGCTCTATCATCTTCCTTAACTCTTGCACCTGTACATTATCAGCTTCATGCTCACAATAACAATCAAAATCAGGTCTTAACACTTCATTTACCTCTTTGATAGCTTGATCCATGGAGCAATCTTTCTCTCTCTTTGTGCTTGGCTGCTCTCTTTCTTCCTCTTGGCCTTCAATGGCATCATGGAATTCAGCTTCCTCTTCTACCTCTTCTCTTGCTTGTATGGGTTCTTATGCATTAACCAATGCATCTCTTCTTCTTTATCAACAACAAACTCACTTCTCTCTCTTGCACCAATCTTTTCATTCTTCAAGGCCCTTCTTTTAACCTTCACAAGGCTGCTCATACCTACAATTATCCATGAAAAGACAACATTAGATATAAAAACAAGAGACCATAATGTCTCCATGAGTGTCCTCTTAATGGACATTCTCATCTTCTCAAGTGATCTTCCTAGCACTTCATCTTTTCTTTCTTCTCTCTTGTTCTCCTCAATGAGAACCTTTTTCTCAACTTCTTCCTCTTGCAGCTCACTTGGCAACCTTCTTATCTTCTTCAAGCCTCTATGGGCTTTTCTCTTCATGGAAATCTTCTTTTGCCTTCTTCTCCTCTTCCTTAGGAGATCTATTGGCCACTTTAACCTCTTCCTCATTTGCCATATCCATGTTTTCCTATTCAACTACATCCAAGACTCATATTCATCTTTAATCTTAGCTAACTCTCTCTTCAAATTAGCAATCTCTTTATCAATTACAGAACTGTTCATACCTTTGATGCTTGCTTTCTTCTTGGTGCCCTCATATACCTTGCTGTTCTGCAGTGCCTTCAACAATACTTCCATCTCTGAGATCTTCACCCAAGTCTTTTCCACCTTGGTCTCTTGATCCCTTGTCTCACCCAAGCCTTTTCTCCTTGACTGGTCTTTTGACAATCTCCTTGATCTCACCTAGGCCTTTTGCATCCTAGTCTTTTGATCCTTTTCTCAATCCTATAGCAACTCTTATACAACACTTCATCAAATACAAATCACAAATCCAAGCTTACCTTGCTTTAGATCTTTTTCCTGAGCATTTACTTGCTCTCTTACTTTTGAGCTTCTCTTGGCTCTTCACTAAGCCTTCCTTGGCTTCTTATTCTCTTAAGCCTCAATGGATTGACTGCCTTCCTCTTCACCTATTTACTTCTCAACACAATAAACTTAACTCAAATAGCAAAGATTACTCATACCTTTTCTCCCCAGGGTCTTCTAACACTTTGTCCTGTTCATCCTCTTGCCAAATCCTGTAACAACTCATTAGAAATCATAATCATTAACAAATTACCGATTCCCAAGAGCTTCAAGCTCTGATACCAAATGATGAAAACTAGCCTTAGACTGCTCTGTAACCATCAACAAACTATACAGACCTATCTAGATCATTCATTCCTTGTAGCCCTGTTTTCCCTGTTTATTGGCCATAACTCTTTATAGGTTAACTCCATCATAAAAGTAAAATTATTTATGGATACCCATTAATCCCTTATATAACATATTGGAAAATCTCCTAAGGTTACTTTGTATGGAATTGTACTTCCTTCTTTAAGCCATGTTCTAATTAGCCCTCCTTGTGTGCAAAACACCTTGTCCAGAGTAAGGTATGGACTTTATAATCAAAACAAGAACCATTATAGATACCCATTATCTTCTTACAGGTGAATCAATCATTTTTTAGTGCACTTCTTTGGAGAAATTCACTTTTCCTATATTGGCCTATGCTCTTCCTCTCACATGCACCTAGGATCCACTTGGCAATTGTTCTTTTCTATACTTATCCATACTGTGACACCTTCAAACCACTTCCAACAGTTTTTTAACACATTCAAGGTTAATATTCCAAAGTTTCAAGAGTTTTCAAGCATTTAAACTCATTTTGAGGGCTAGACCCTAATTCAGGGTTTTCCAAAGCTTGTCACAGGCCGAGAGCATATAAATTGATGTTGGGAGTTTTATAGCTTGTTTCAAGGGTTTAAATCACTTTTATATGGTCTTTTTTAACATCCTACACCTTCTCCAATCACCACTTTGGTCATATCAACCTACTGTACCTTCCAATGCTTAATATCTCAGCTGTTTTTTACTATATATGTATGACAGTCAGCAGGGTTCTTGGTTTTCTTCTCAATCACAATGGTCATCATAATTTCAAGAGGATAGGAAAACATATCCTTACCTTAAGTGACTTCCCCATTCTTATGATTTATCAAAGAGGACGTTTTTCAATACATTTTCTATGCAAAAACATACAACTCTCTTATCATTGACTATATTCTGTCACCTACAGGCCTGAATTCCAACTGTGGAGTTTTTGGATATCAAGAGGGGTTTTCAAAGCCTGTTTCTTCTTCATTTAGGTTTATAATTTCCTTAAATACTTATCTCCATATCATTATGAACTTCATGCAAACCTTTTCATGTGGGTTTTACTTAAGACAGTGGGCTGTACTTTTGAATTCCTGAATATCCTGTTTAGGCCTGTTTAGGCTTTTTATAACATTCCAAACTCCTTAAAACCTCTTGATCACATCATAACACTTTTATATTGTTCCCAACATAAAAAATAATTATTCTTTCACAATTTTCTTTAGAGAATCATCATACACATTCACAGGTCTGTCACCAGAATTGCAATAAAGAAACCATAACATGAAACAAAACATTAATTCTTTCTTGATCAACTAGAAGACTTACAGGTCAATATCAATGTCTCATGGCTTTCAAATCCTTCCTTTATCCTTCACACATTCTCTTGTCTTTAATCAATTTTTCTCCTTCTCTTTAACCTTATCATCTCTTGAGTGAGGTCCTCCCTCACTAATTCTCTTCTCTATTCTTCATTCTTCCTTCTTTCCCTTGAATGAGAGGACTTTTCCTCTGTGTCCTTCTTCTCTTCTATGCCCCTCTCATCCTCTCTCCTTTCATCCTCTCTTCTTAATGAATTCTTCTTTTTTTCTCTCTTTTCAAGAATCTCTCTTCCAACTTCTACGCCCAAATTGGGCTTAAGGCAAAACCAAATGTTGTTTGTAAGTTTTAACAATATACTAAGGTTGAAAATAGTTTCAACCATTTCCCCTTGATTTACTCAACAGACTAACCATCACTTTTTACCTTTTTACTTTCACTTTTGGATAATTACATTTACTCTTAAGGTGAAATTTTGAAATCTACACAATTTGGAGGGAAAACCAGAATTTGAAATATCATTTAAATTTGCATGTTCAACTAGTCCTCCATGGTGCTATTGTAGATGATCCTACATCACATTGTATGCCATATAAAGCCTCAAAAGGTTCCATTTTCAAAGTTGAATGGAAAGAATTATTGTAGGCAAATTCAACTAATGAAAAGTATTCTTCCCACTTGTATTCTCAAAAGGTCCTCCAAAACATGATTTACCCTTTTAGTTTTCCCATTAATTTCAGGATGATATGTTCTACTAAAATTAAGTTGAGCCCTTAAAGTTATGTTTATTTTTTACTAAGATCTATAAGTCATGGGAGGGTCTTTATCTAGAAGCATTTTATCAAAAAAACCATAAAACCTATAAATCTCTTGCACAAACCCTTTTTCTAACACTAGTGCATCATTAAAGTTAAATTACCTAGAATAAAATGTGCCACCTTGGTGAGTTTGTCAATTACCACAAATATCATATCATATTTATTACTTGATATGGGTAGCCCTTGGACAAAGTACATACTAATGACTTACCACTTCCATTATAGAATGTCATGTGGGTATAAGAACCCAGTAGGATGAACATGTTCTATTTTTATTCATTGATGTTCCAAACATATAGACACAAAATCAGTTATGTCTATCTTTATTCCATTCCATAAATACAATGGTTTTATCTCTACCATAAGTTTTGTCACTCTTGGATGACCAAAATAAGAAGTGTTATGCAACTCATTAAGGATGACAACTCTCATATTTTCTCTATCTAGCACATACCTTCTTCCCTTAAAATTTAAGATCCCATCATTCTCAAAGTGAAATCCTTCATAACCATGGTATTGATGATTTTTAGTTAAATATTTTTGAACTTAGTCATAAAATTCATCTCCTAGTGTGAATATTAAAACTTGATCTTAGAAGGTAATTTTTATTGTAGCCATTATTACTATGTACCTTATATGACTAAAATCATCTAAACCCCTATTTATTATCCATTTATGTAGATGATATAAAAATCATAATCAGATAAAAAATCTAACAAATGTCTCTATTGAGTATTAAAATTTGGGTGCGTGAAGATATACTTTAGCCTTAGGTTATCTGTCTTTAGTTCAAATAGTTTACCCAACAAATAATGCCTCCAAACTTTTAAATATTTAGTATTAAGACCAATTCATTATCATGAAGATAATAATTATCCTCATAAGGCTTTATTTTCCTAGACTCATATGTTATTACTTACCCTTAGTATAGTAATACTCCACCTATACCATTACCATAAGCATCAATTAGCATGAAAAAAATGTCCATTAGGATCTAGAACCTACAACACGTGTGATGAAATAAGACTTTTTCAATGTCTAAAAGGCTTCATCACACTTGTCAATCCACATAAATCACTACTCTTTCCATTTAAAATAGGTGATTAGGTTAGATATCTTGAAAATATTGGGTACAAATTTCCTATAATACTCTATCAAACCAATAACACTACACACCCTGTAAAATTTTTTATGTGTCAACCATTCTATAATGGATTTAATATTTGCAGGATTCATTGATATTCCTTTGAGAGAAATGATATGCCCTAAATATTACACATTTATTTGAAATAAGGAACACTTAGATAAATTTACATAAAACTTATGTTTCAACAAGCATTACAAAACTAGACACAAGTTCTCAACATGCTCTTCCTCACTTTTGGAATAAAATAAAATATCATCTAAGAAGAAGATTGAAAAATGATCTAGGTAATCTTTGAACACACTGTTCATAAGATTCATGAATGTTGTATGTGTATTCGTTATCCCAAAAATAAAAAAGGTGTGAATTTATAATGCCTATACCTTATCCTAAAAGTAATTTTAGGAATATCTTCCTCATTGATCCTCAATTGATGGTACCTTACCCTAAGATAAATATTATAAAACACTATTGGACCTCACAATTAATTGAAAGTATCATCGATATGGAGTAAGGAATAATTTTTACTGATGGTTTCCTTGTTCAACATCATGTCTTCTATGTGTAGGTGAAGAGACCCATCCTTATTTTTCAAAAACACCACTGGTGCACCCCACATTGAACCACTTGGTCAAATTATCCCTTTGGATAACATACCATGAATTTGTAATTTTAATTAAACTAAATTTATTATTTTAATTTTTTAGTGAGCCTTGGATTAAGGCTCAGATTCTAGAATGATATTAATTATTTAGTAAAATTTCTTTTTGTGAGGTAATCTAGATAGATTTTCTAGAAATACATTTCAAATTTATTGTAAAAAGGGATAATCCTCTAGGGTAGGCTATCTAGGTTCTTCAACCCCATATATTTTTAGCACAAATAATTAACATCTTTTCCATTGATCCTTATTTAACTAAATGGCTAAATAAATTTTTTATTTAACTCTTTGTCTTTGATCTAGGTTTGATTTCCATAATCATCCAAGCATTCATCTTTATTTTCAAAGAAATTGAACTTTTCCCTATGCTTACAAATCCAATTCACTCCTAATATCACATAATATGACTTTAATGGAGCTATAAATAAACTTTCCATTATGGTGAAATAAGGTAATTACACCTATGCTTCTATCAGGCATTTATCTATTTTAATGTTAGACTAATTCCCATACTACACATTACATGTATTTTCCATATGTCCAACTTTCCTAGGTAGTTTATTAAGCATACTAAGATGAATAAAACATTAAGTGGCTCTAGTATCTATCAAAATTGAAATAGAATGCCAAGAAAAAATACTCAACACCTCAATCAGAGAGGCTTGAAACTCAACTTAATCATTGTTAACAACTAAAAAAATTTGATGTTAGAAGATTCCCTACTATGAAGATGATGATGAAGGATTCTTAAATTTACTACATATCTTCCATTGAGGATAGTCCTTTACATAACATCCATCTACTAGTCCTTTTATTTTATGTTAGTTACCTCTTTTAATCCCTTCTTTAAATCCATTACCTAGTTTCTTAGCCCCTGAAGCTTTGTTGAATCTAGGATTTTGATTCCGGAATCTAGTTGCAAAATCCCCACTACACTTCTAATTTTTATTTTTAAAATATTTTTTTGGGACACCAATTTTTTTCTAATACTTGTGTTTGGCTTTGGCAAGATATTTGAGATCTTAATCCTGCTTAGCATCCTTCTCAAAAACTTGATCCATGGAACTAAGTTCATGCACATCAACTTCACATTAAATCTATGGCCCTATACTCATGATGAAATTTATTATTCAGAACTGTACATCCTTTTAGTATTGGGGAACATACTTAAAAAGATTAGTAAACCCAATACTCTATTACTATTATGTCTCCTTGATTCAAATTATAAAAAATATCAATTTATTATCAAAATATAGTTGTATTATCCACATTGATCTAGATAGCATAAAAAACTAATCCCATGTGGTGGTTATGGAGTCAAGGATAATTTCCATCTTTTTATTAGCCCACTAAGTTGTTGCTTCACTAGATAACTAGTATGTTCCCATATTGCTTTGACTACTTGGGAGTAATTTCAAAATACTTCTCCATTTTTGTCAGACAACCTTCAACTCCATATCCCAACACTACAATGTCAAAGTTAGTTGGATTTTACTTCTTCATATCATGCACTATCTCTAAAATCACTTGCATTAAAAATTGCTACTCTTGAACATGAAAATGATCTTAGTTATCTTCTTAATCATCATGTTGTTATTTATATTCTTCCTAATCTTGTTCCTCATCACGCCCATGTACCTCTTGTTCCATAGCTATAATCCCATCTTATGTTTCATTCTAGTTTGTGAGGATTTCTAATCTTATCATATCTCTGTATTACTAGTTGGTTGGGATCATGTTATTGATCTTGATTGGAAGTTACCTCAATATTTATCCTTCTACTCACCATTTTATCCTAGTGAAGATAAGATGGATATGCCACATTACTGGACTCATTAGGTCTATTTTTTTAAACATAGGCTTTGACAACACATGTTAAAAATCAACTAGGATTAAACTAACTAAAACACACACACACACACACACACACACACACACACACACACACACACACACACACACACACACAAGGATTAATTATCCATACTTTTTGTTGAGTTATCTAATAACATGATTTTACAATTTTAATACTATTTAGTTTTTTAAATCTAGCTAAATGCAACAAGTACAAATATTAAATTATTCACTAAATCAAGCATGAGGTCAGCTTCCATTTTAACTACTAAATAAGATTATAATAGTGAACAAACATTAATAGTTTACAACTCAGTTGCATAAATAGTAATAATTTAAAACTAAATAGTATGAAATTTGTAAAAGCATGTTATTAGATAACTCAATAATAAATTTGGATAATTAATCCTTATTTAAGGATTAATTATCCAACTTTATTTTTGAGTTATTTGATAACATGAATTTACAATTTTCATACTATTTAGTTTATCCCATTAATAACTGAAATCCAACTAAATGTAGTAAGTATATATACTAAGTTATCAACTGAATTAAGCATGAGGTCAACTTCCATTTTAACTCATAAATAAGATTATAATAGTGGAAAAATAGTAATAGTTTACAACTTAATAATAAAATTATCTGTCACTAATAATTAAATTTTAAATATGCATTTTCAATTATACATCCAATGTACAAGCTCTACTATAGAATAATATAATAAAAAGTATTTATACAGAATAACCCACATCTACTTTAATAAAAGATAATAATAGTAATAATGTCAAAGTAAAATGATATGGATAATACAATATATATTTTATAAAATAAATCTTAAAATATCCAAAATAGTCATGAGTATATCTCAAAAAAGATACGATCTAGATATAGTGAGGGAGAACATCATTTGGGTGATTTACATCCAACCATAGATCGATGGTATATCATAAACCTCCCCACTAGGAGTGGCCCTTCCCTTCACTAAGGGGTAGATAATGGTGATATGGATGTCATTAAATTATCTAGAATAATGTTGATTACCATAAATATTTCATTCAACAATCATATAAAACATAGAATACATCTTCTATCTAATATGACATCAGATAAACATGCAAACTAGATAGTAAAATGGATAAACAATGTATTCAAATATAAAATTAATGTGGAAAAATATTTTATTATACTTTCAAATTTCAAATGAGGTTGATTCTTATTCCACTATAACCATATTCTTTACTATAATGTATACACATCACTATCCTTCACATTAACTAGTGATGAGTGACATATTGATAGGATTTCTATTTTTAACTCATCATTAATTATCATGAGGGATGATTATTCTATGCACAACCCAAGACATAACATTCAAGATAAAATCACATAGACAATCCAAGAATTACTAACTATTTAAATCTTGGACACAATTTCATAGAGCTCCAAAACATATAAGTCACAAAGAGATCAATAAATTCATAAGTTGAACTACAAGGCTCAATACAAATCTATGAACTTTGATATAAAATATGTCTACTCAATTTTATTCATTACACAACATTTCATAATCAATATTTATCTTCTATCTTACAACTCATTAATTAAACATATGACCTTTATTAAAATATCAAAAGAAGACTAGTTAATTATGTTTTAGTCATATTTTAAACTATAATAAGAGTTGATTAAATATTCATATCCAAATAATTCATTACATATTTTACCTATAAGTATCCAAAAGGTATTGGATATGTCTAATATTGTAGAGTTTCTTGCATTATTGAGAGATTATGACATTTAATCAAATGCATATGTTTATACTTTTCTCAACAAGTGTTATATAATCATTTTATGATACCTTATTTCCATAAACAATAGACTTATATCCTCTTTGATTTTAATATTTATTATCATAGAAACCAATTTATATTTAAAATTCATTCTTTATTTTTCTTTTCCTAAATACTATAGATTATAACTATATAAACAAATCATAATGTCCAAGTCCCACTTATATATGCATATTTATAGATATTAAATCATAATAAAACTTTCATTATTTTGTATTCCAACATATTTCCATCAAATGGAATCTTACATCTGTGCCTTAACATCAAATCCCAGTTCATTTAACATTTTGACCCTTCAACCACCTTACAACCCTTAGTAATAATTTATTTATTTATGATGGGTTTAGACTTCAAAAAAAAAAAAATGAAATACAAGTTAAGGGATTCTAACATACCTAAATAAGGTTAAATTCAATATAAACTACCCCTTCGAAGTTAACTAATTGTAGATATAAATTAATAGATGATTAAACAATGTATCTCCTATTTACAACCTTCTAGGCCTTTCCAAATATCTCAAGCTATAGTTGAATGTAAAACATGTATTTTCCTATGGTTTAAAACCATATTTTGAACTAAATATTTTATATATAAAAACCCAACTATTTATCTGCTCATTATTACTCATAACTAGAAACATTGAATTTAGACATACTAAAACATAGATTATAATTGTATATTTAATGCAAAGTATTTTTTTAATAATGTGTTTCCTAAACTTATAACTGCATAATCAATAATATAAAACTAAAACTAAGTGTAAACATGGAATTTCCTTTGATTCGGCCCATATTCTTATCTAAGAACTTTATATAATAACACTCAACTATTATTAAAAACTATTCAATTTTATCCATAAGTAAAATACCATTTTCTAATACAATAGACATAGACTATATCCATTTACTAATGCAAATCCCTTCAAAAAAATTTTTTTCATTAACTTATAGTTTCACATTCAATGATTCAAAATTTATTTCCCTCATGGGATTGTTGGTAAGATCACGCTCTCACCACAAACCCATATGAAAATGGTTCCATCTAAAACCTAATAAAAAAGCTAACATTCCATAGCAATTTATGATTCATTATCCTCGATTTCTCTTAAACTGTAACACAATAACCCAATATCCATGGTAAATAATAGGAAACCCTACTATCAAAACTTGAGGCCTTAAAATGGCATAATTATAAACATGCAAGGGTTTATTTTCCTATTTTCAACATCATAAAATACATGAAAGAGATTAAATTATGACCTAATATAATAGGAAAAAACCCATATAAATTCATGCACAATTTTCACAAAGTGACTGTTATTTTCCTGGACTTTGATAATGATAGTTAGTTTTCTTCTTGTTTTTTACTTTCACAAACCTAATTCAATTCCTTATTATTTTCCCATTGTCAACACACACCTTCTTCTTTTATTTCATTCCTGTATTGATACATATAATTGTCACATGCTGCCATTTTTTTAGAATTACCTTTTGCTCAAAGAGGCAACAACTAAATGTGAATGAAATCATTACTCATTAGTCATGTTTTTTTCCTAGTCCTAAGCTAAAAACTATTATCATGGCATGCAAGGGTTTTCAACCAAAACCACCACATGCACATATCCACAACTATGCCAAATAGAAAGCCAAAAATCCCCCAAAATTATCTATGAAACTCATGTTTTGTCACCATGCATAAGAAACCCTATTGATCAAATTATTTGGCTAATCTAAAAACTAATCTTAATTGAAATTTTCATAAGATGCCTTTAAAATTACAATTTTATTCCTATGTTCCAATTTTGGTAATGTAATAAAATTATGTAATATGGCTAAATGCCCCTAAAGGGTCTAATGCCCCACAAAAGGAAATTGTAATTCCATCCATTTTAATTGCTTAAATGAAATCATGGTCAATTATCACTCAAATATATCCAGGCCAATAATTTTAAAATAATGTCATCCAAATAAGTAAAAATATGACTCTAAGATTAAAGTAAGGTATAAAATTTATAAACCAAAAGAAATATAGATAATTACTAAAAGATAGATGACTGTCATTGCACCCAAATCATACATTATAATCTATTATTTAAGAAACAATTAGTGTAAGTATAAATAATGCAAGGAATCATACAACTCAGCAAAATAACATGAATGTAATTTTATAAGCAAATTGAGTATCTAAAATGAAAACATACATCATGATACTCATGACAATCAATTAATCTAGTGTGTATGTGTGTTTGTTCTAGTCTTTTTTATTTTTTTCCTATAGCTATCATGATATGTTTCTATCTCTCTTATGATGCTCTCCCTATGTTTTACTCAGTGAGGGTGAACTGATCTTGTATCCACCTCAGTCAGTAGTAGATAAAAGTTAGTCCATTATTATTGATAAAAATACAAGAAATAATTAATATTAATTGATATAATTACTATTTTATCATTAATATCAAAATTAATTAAAATAAACCATATTCATATGTTTTCCACTAAAATAATGATAATGAAAGTAAATATGTAAATTTTAAATTGTAGCAGTATACTAAACAATGTATTTTTTATCTCACAAATCAACAAATTAGCCAAATCAGTAGTTGTAATATTTGATTTAAAACAAATATTGTTTACTAAATAAAATTTAATAGTTAACATGATGTGTTATTCATTTAAGTCAATATATAGGAAAACTCTCCTATATCTAGTAGGCAAGTAGTATGATAGGTTTCATCATCCATTGTTTTCTATCCAAAAACCCATAAATGTATGCATAAGATGCACCCACAAACTCACCCCCATTATGTATATTACACCTTCTCTAATGTGTTTTATCATATCAAAATCTAAAATAAAGGTAATTCCTCATTATAATTGTGATAAATGACATGCATGTACATCATATCTATAATGGATTTCTAGATGTTTGGAATCTATTAATTATATACATAAAAAAGTTGTATAACATGTGTTAGCTCATATTTATCAGACCTTATGGCCCAGTGGGCTAGCTCTTGCCTCTATAATAGTATTTAGTATGTTACATTCTATCATCACACCCTCTAGTATATTACCAAATATTCTATGACACCCTCTAAGGTATTGGTGACCTTCGTTGTGTCCCCATCCACCTCCCATATGAAGGTGTCCACATAGAGGTGTTTATGTACTTTTTGGAAATTTTTTTCTTGTGAGTGTTATGTTAAATGTAGGTTTTAATAAAATAATTAAAATCTTGTTCAAAACTTTGGTATAATAAATTTCACTGCATGCATCACAATACATGTACAAATACAATAATAATGCCTCATTAATTATCTAAATGGACTAAGAAGGTAAATATATAGGGTCGAGGAGGTGTATCTTTGTGGTATATTGAATATATCATTATCATAGATATATCATCTAACTCTAAAATTAGAAAATAATTATCAAATATATAAACTTGGATCTTATCTAGCCTTATGTTAGGACACCCATGATGCTCCTAATTAAGGTTGAGACTACCCCAAAAACTCCTTGAAAATGACATAGAGTTTTTTTTTAATGTGTTAAACTATTTTCCCCCTCTAATTCCTCACTTCTATTCTCACATTATGACCCAAAATATCTAAAAAATGAATAAGGAAGTATTAAAATTTTACATGAAGGTTAGTGACTAATATGAACTAACTAATAATTTTCTTGTCAAACCCCTGAATAATAACAAATATATCAATAAATGAAAATACATGACAAATTTTGCATTAATATAAATGAATTTAACTAGGATTAGAGTAGTATTCCATAATATAATGATAATTGAAATAGTCTTGAATGCTCTAATAGAATGATTGCTTTTGTGTCTACTTGTACTATTTATGTTTATGGTTTTTTTTTTTCAAATGAATCTAATCACTTGTGCATTTATAGATAACTAAATATAAACTAGACTTTGATAGCTAGAAATGTAAAGTATGGAGAGAAGGGGAGAATTTCACCTTAACTTAGAGAAGACTGACAAAGGTGTCCGGATGTGAAACACCAGAAGCACATAGTTGATTACCAAACCAAGCAACTTAATATGCGAAAATTAACCAGATTCAATAAGTAACTAGAATTCAGAATAACACAGAATATGAGAGACAATACACAACTTGTATTAATAACTCTTACAGAAAAGAATACAATAAAGAAGATGCCACTTCTTCTCCACCACCTCTTCAGAGGTTTCCCACACCTCAAGTGAACAGTAATTCTCTCCTCAAATCTCTCTCTACTAGGTCCCAACACCCAACTCAAACACAAAGTTGGTGTTCACCTTACACCTGTACTCCACACACTCCACAAGTGCTCCACGCACTCCACAAGTACTCAAAGTACTTCAAGTAGATCTCCCATGAACCTGCAACAACCTACACCTCAACATACCATACTTATGGAAGGAACTGCCTTGCCTTCCTCTTAGCTCTCCATGTACTCCACGTACATACCAATGAGTACACACCATACTCCAAGTAGATCCTGCCTAATCCTGCTCTCTGTTGTGTTGCTGTCCTATCTGATCTCCAACCTATAGATCAATAATAGTTCTGTACACCTGTGAACCTTGACCTTGCACACACACACACACCTGCAGATCAACGATCTTACTTACCATGTAGATCTCCCATAAGGGCCATGCTCACCTGATGACCAAGATCATACATACCTGAAGAATCCAGCTGACTCTCCAATCCAGCACCCACACACCTGGTACTGTGGCACTAGGAGGAATGCACCATTGCTCTACCTCACACACCGAAGGAGCTTATAATTATGCTCTCTTACTCCCTAGCACTCCTTTATAATACAACCATGAGTCTATTATATAGATCTCATCCAAACAATAATTAGACACCTAGTACAATAATTAGATCCATAGCTCTCAGTCTATAATTAGCACTAAGCATGCAAACACTTGGTTTGTTAACCAACTGCCCATAATAAACTCGCAGTTGAACCACATAGGTGACCGACGCCGGTCCTTGTTCGCCTGGGGGTCACCGACGCCGGCCGATATCTGACCGACGTCGATTGCTTCCTGTCTCCTTCTTGTCGATGTCAGTTGGCCTGACTGAGGCCGGTGTCCATGGCACTCAGCAACCCTTTTGCACCCTCCTCCATGTCTGCATCAGTGAAGCTTTTAGCTCCACAACTTAACAATCTCCCACTTGGAGATAAATAGCTGCACTTTACCTGTACCTGTACTCCATCTAATCTATTTCTTGGTTTGTATCCCTCTTCAAGCTCCCACTTAAAGACTAACCACCACACATCCCGTGGTGCACCTCCTGTCATCTGAGTACCTTGCCACATCCGAACCTACAAAACACATGTAGTGAAGTCTTGACCCTGCATGTTTACCTGCTGCTGGTCCCTCTCAAATCCCTGAGAACCCACTTCCCCGAATTGGCTCCTAACTCTTTGACAACTCCCACTGGATGGGAATACTCAGGTCTATACCAAACCTCATGTGATTTCAGACACTGTACCTATCTAGCCCTTAGTGTGCTCTGGCTCTGCATCCTGCATAATGAACCTCGCCAACACCTGATTCACATCAGCTCCCACTGGAGATAAAATCAACCTGTGATCTCCATGCCTCCCATGTCAAAGAATTTTGCTGCTCCAAACTCCTCTTGACATGCCAATAAACTAATCTTACCCTTAGCTTAGCAAAACCCTGTATGTACAAACCCTGCTAGCAAATATACCATCCACATACAGTAACAGAATGATGTCGCGACTCATCATCCACCTGGTAAGTCAAACCACAGTAGTTACCCTGACATTGACTGAAGCCATGCTTCGTCTTCCACCTGTCAAAACCTATACCACTGTCCTACAGCTTCCTCAAGACCATTTGCCTGGCCTTCCATCTCATGTGTCCATTCACTCTATTCTTCAACTAAGGAATCCATTCGTCTCTGTGCTTTCACACCAGTTGGCAACCCTGCCAAAACTCCCATTTGGTTCTGCATCATATCCCTGCCATGCTCCCACCTATTTCCTAGATCCTTCCTGCTCTACAATCAACAACAAGTATAAAGAAGAAGAACAATGAATTTGAGGGCCTACTTACGTCTTCAGTCCTCCGTATGGGTGTTTGAGACTCCTTGACAGCGTGCTGTCCACCCAAAATCTGTTACAGTGACTGACCTCAGTCACTCCACAGTCTGTATCTGACCGACGTCGATTCCCATGCGTCTGTCCCTGACTACCAACATGCTAACATTGGTGTCCCTATTGTCGACGTCGGTCATCTGACTGACGTCAGTCTTACATACTGCCGATGTCGGTCCTTTTGACTGACATTGGTCTTACCCTGCCTGACATCACTGGCTTTGGTCTGCACATGACCGACATCGACACCTGTCTGTTTGATGCTGGTTCTTCCTGATCGACGTCGGTATTTGTGCTCACCTGTGAGTGATGAATTTTTACCTACGAGCTCCTTTGAATCAATCTCCATGTCCAAACTGCTCTGCTCAGAAGTATCCAGCACCATCCACTGGTTTCTGTCCACCATCTCCTCCAAGAACACCAAGGCTTTCCAGTTCTTAAGCCTATCAAATATATCTATCTTCCGCTTAAGAACATGCATCTCCTTCCTGCTCATGTGACCAAGCCTATGAAGCCACGTCTCTGCAATAGAAGAAGAATCAGTAATATAAACAAGTAGATAAAGAGTACCTATTTTCTTACCACCAGCTAATTTAAGTGCACCCGCTGTGAGAGTTCTTGTGCATCTCTCATCACCCAATCTTTCTGAAGAAATTAGCCATATCTCCAAACTTGGGACCTACATGACCTTCATCAACACCTGTGTGTTGGCTGCCTGCAATTTTAGCTTTAGTTTCCCTTTGCCAATTCTTTGGCAAGGCTCACCAGCTCCTCTACCTAGGGCTGCATGGAAAGAGGCAACCAAATCTATAAAACAAGATTCAACTTTATCCAAGAAACCTCCCAGAGCATCTTGTGCCATATCACCTGTAACATCTACTTCTTCAATTTCTTCATGCTGATCTTCCACAAACCAACAATATTCTTTTACCTGCTCTTTCTTTCCATGGGACCTTAAGTGACCATCTGTGCTTTTCAAATCCTCCATTCTTAGCTTACTTTCATCTACCATTGCTCTGCTCCCACTCAATCAAAAACCCCTGAGAGTGACCTGTAACCAAACACAAAACCTGCTTCCTGCAACCTTAGCTCTGATACCACTTGTTAGGATGCAAAACACCGGAAGCACACAGTTGATTACCAAACCAAGCAACTTAATATGTAGAAATTAACCAGATTCAACAAGTAACTAGAATTCAAAATAACACAGAATATGAGAGACAATACACAACTTGTAGTAATAACTCTTACAAAAAAGAATACAATAAAGAAGATGCCACTTCTTCTCCACCACCTCTTCAGAGGTTTCCCACACCTCAAGTGAACAGTAATTCTCTCCTCAAAGCTCTCTCTACTAGGTCCCAACACCCAACTCAAACACAGAGTTGGTGTTCACCTTACACCTGTGCTCCACGCACTCCACAAGTGCTCCACGCACTCCACAAGTACTCAAAGTACTTCAAGTAGATCTCCCATGAACCTACAACAACCTGCACCTCAACATACCATACTTATGGAAGGAACTGCCTTGCCTTCCTCTTAGCTCTCCATGTACTCCACGTACATACCAATGAGTACACACCATACTCCAAGTAGATCCTGCCTGATCCTACTCTCTGTTGTGTTGCTGTCCTATCTAATCTCCAACCTACAGATCAATAACAGTTCTATACACCTGTGAACCTTGACCTTACACACACACACACACCTGTAGATCAATGATCTTACTTACCATGTAGATCTCCCATAAGGTCCATGCTCACCTGATGACCAAGATCATACATACCTGAAGAATCCAGCTGACTCTCTAATCTAGCACCCACACACCTGGTATTGTGGCACTAGGAAGAATGCACCATTGCTCTACCTCACACACCGAAGGAGCTTATAATTATGCTCTCTTACTCCCTAGCACTCCTTTACAATACAACCATGAGTCTATTATATAGATCTCATCCAAACAATAATTAGACACCTAGTACAATAATTAGATCCGCATCTCTCAGTCTATAATTAGCACTAAGCATGTAAACACTTGGTTTGTCAACCAACTGCCCGTAATGAACTTGCAGTCAAACCACACAGGCGACCGATGCCGGTCCCTGTCCGCCTGGGGGTCGCTGACACCGGCTGATATCTGACCGATGTCGGTTGCTTCCTGTCTCCTTCTTGCCGACGTCGGTTGGCCTGACCGATGCCGGTGTTCATGGCACTCAGCAACCCTTCTGCACCCTCCTCCATGTCTACATCAGTGAAGCTTTTAGCTCCACAACTTAACAAAAGGAGCTAGGAATTTTGGGGGAACTCCTTACAAGGGTAGTGAGTGTTGGGTGTGCTCTTGGCACATGAAATAAGAATAAAAAGAAATATGAGGAATATACAAGGAGATAAAAAGAATGGTAAAACCATAAAAAATAAATAAACATACCAAAAAATCTTAAACCAATAACTAATAAATAAATAAATATATTTTATTTTTATTTTTTGAAACAACATTGAACAAATACCACATGAATGCCTACACAAACATAGTTACACCAATATATGTTTACCTACCAGATTGATCCTTGTGTTCCTTACTTGATAGATGGTACATAATCAATGTTGGAGGATGAATACAATCTCAATTACCCACTTATTACATGTGGCATGCATTGTCTTGACTATGTCATATGCTAAGGATCACCAACAGGGATGTGTTAGTTGTTAGTGACTAGGTGGAAAATATGAAAGGGTTAGTGGTCAATAAATTTAACCAAAATCATGGGTACCTTTTTCCATGGCGGTAACTCTATAAACTATGGATATTTATTTAAATACATTGGATACCATTAATCTTTTTTATGTTGTATTTTAATGTGTATATAAGGATGTAGAGGTTCAATTGATGTGTTGTTAACCCAAACTAACGGTGGCATTAACAACATATTGAAAAACATAATCTATATATGAGGTTGTCCTCTCTGAGATAAAGTTTGATCTTGAACTAAGATCAAGTTTGATTTAAGATTTTAAATTGAAGAAATTTCTATATATATTTGGTTTTAGAGAGGTGTTTCGTGGACAACTATGTGGACAAGTTCAAGGAGGGCTAGCATCAATTCAATGTAGGATTTGTCCTTTGAATAAGATGTATTTTTTAATTATTTATTTTTATAGTATTGTGTTGTTTGGTAGAATGGAATAATTGGTTTATTTTAAAGAGATATTTATTAATTTTATTTTTTTGGTGGTAGGTCTACTATGTAAATGCTATTAACTCTTTTTATCCACAATGAAACATTCACTTTTCTTATTCAGTGGGATAAAAAATCCCTAGCCTTTTGATAGCTTGACACAATCATTATCAGGTGAGTTAATATCAAACCAGTCTCTATGTGTGAATGTTTTGTGGTGGAAAATATTTATGGATATTTGGAAATATTATGATCATGTTGTTTAAAATTATTTATCTTATAATTTTAACAAAGTTTTTGCCTACCAAATAAGTTTCTTCTTATAAAAAAATATCTATATAGTTATGCAGGGTTTGAGTTCATTATTTTTTAAATTCCTATTTAATCATTCGCATGTAAAATTTCATTGATTTATTTATAGGCTGTGAAGGTTTTTTGGTTTAATTTTAATAATTTAGGGGAACAAAACTAACACACTGGCCTTTTATTAATGGAAAATTCCTTTTTTGGAGTTTTAGGGAATATTTTTGTGTTTCCATAAGATGTGGCCATGTAACAAGACCTTTTATTATTTTTGATGCTTGATTCAAAATCAATTGATTACCTTAAATGTTTGATTATAAAAATTAAATCATGTAAATATAAATTGGTAGTTTGAATTTCATCTACCTTTAGCTAAATAAATTAGACATGTGGATAATTTCTTAAAGAAGATTCCTGATAATACTTTGGTGCCTTATTATTTTTTAATTGATAGAAATCAATATTAGGCAGGATGATAAAAAATATGGTATGAATTAAATAGCTTCTTAATATTGTGATAAATTTGAATGTGAAGGGAATAATTCAAAGAGAGGTAAATTGATTATGAATAAATTATATGATGATGCATGTTAATATTTATTATCAATTAATAAAATTATTGTTCCATTACTTGTAAATATAGAATAGGAAATAAGATTCATACTTATTCATTTAATTTTCCTACTTCTCCTTTTATTATTTCTTTTTAAATAATTAATTTTTTAATGAGAATGAATAGCCTTGTCGACCTTTACACTAGAATTCATTTCATTCAATAAATGCTCACTAGAATGATTTCACACCTTTGTGAATTAATTTAACCTATGAATGTATTTTTTTATATGTATTTTCTTATCTTTGACAAGTATGTGCAACCATCCATATTTGGGTGAGAATCTAACCACCATAGTTGTTCAAAGTCAGACTTTTTTTTGTCATACAATTGATTTCTTATTGTTCATTTTGTTGTTGTTTTCCTTTGGTTTGCTTAAGTCATGTTTGGTCTATGTTTTGTATTTTGTTTCGATATTCTTGGTGATTATTTTTGGAATCACTTCAGGTTTTGGGAACCTTTCAAAACCTTCAAATTTAACCTTATATATATATATATATATATATAAGGTTAAATTTGAAGGTTTTGAAAGGTTCCCAAAACCTGAAGTGATTCCAAAAATAATCACAAAGAATATATATATATATATATATATATATATATATATATATATATATATATATATATATATAACTACCACGATGACAACTTCATTTATGAAATAATTCCCAACCATATATTTTTGGGTGTAGTTGCATTTATAAATGCATTTCCAGAAATGTATGAATTAAATCCCTTTATTATTATTATTATTAAACCTTAGAGACCTATATGAATAAGAGATAATTTATCAGTATATTACCATTTCTTTAAAGTAACACAAAACACTTACAACCATTATATGTATAAAATACTAGTTGAGACCGTGATACTTTAGTACATATTCTATGAAATAATATTAGGGTTTTATCTTGAACTTATAACTAAAAAATGAAACATAAAGTGTAATGTATCTAATTTGATACTTATTATGTTGATGGGTGTTCACCTATCAAATTGAGATTTGTATTTTGTACCTAATCGATAATTTACATTATATGTTTTAGGATGAATATGATCTCATTTCTATGTTTATCATGCATGGTACATGCAAGTGTGGCTATTCCATAGGGCCTAAGGGTTACTAATAGAGATGTGTTGGTCCATAAAATACTAGGTGGAAAATACATAAGGATCAATAATAAATAAATAAAACTAATGGCAAGGTTATTTTTTCCATAGTGGTAAGTAAATATTTATTTTATTGTGTTAAACACCATTAATATTTTTGTACTAGATTTCAATGTGTATATAAGGATGTAAAGCTTCACTTGATGTGTTATTAACCCACATTAATGGTGTAATTAACAAAATTTTTTAAAAAAATAATGTATATATGAGCTCACCATCTATGAGAGAAAGTCTGATATCACATTGAGATCAAGCTTGATTGACGATTTCAAAGTAAGGAAATTTATAAATATGTTTTATAGTTTAGAGAAGGCATTTTGTGGATAATTACATGGACAAGTTATGTTCAAGATTAGCATCATATCAAGGTATGATCTTTCCTCTGAATAACAAAAATAATTAGCTATTATATTCATTTTATTATAGTATTATGTTTTTTGACAACATGGAATAATTAGCTTCTTGTAAACAAAACTCTATTAAGTCCCTTTTATATTGCCTAAAATTAAATAAATTTAGATAATATGACTTCCTAGCATATTCTTCTTATCAATAACTTTTTTACAGGTCTTCATGGTCATGATTTAATTTTTTTCATATCCTTATTTTATCATATTCAAGCTATTGTAAATTTTCAACTCTCTACAAAATGTCATTGGGTTCTTCTCTAAATGGGAACACTTCTTAATTTAGTTTTATTAAGGATTTTGAATTGAGGAAATTTCTATACCTTTTTAACGATTTTAGAGAAGGTGTTTTGTGGGAAATTATGTGGAAAATTTATAAGTAGGGTTAGAATCAGATAAAGCTAGTATATGTCCTCTAAATAACATACATAATTGGTTATTTTTTCATTTTTTAATATTATTCTATTTTTTGACATTATGGAATCATAAGCTTATTTTAAATTTATCTCTGTTAATGCCATTTTTTGTTCCCTAAAATTAAATAAATTTAGAATCAAAAAGGATGTATTAGGATCATGTTATTTTTAAATGACTATATGGGTTGTTCATGGTTTTATGTTTTTTCCCAATGCATTTATTATTATCAAAAACTTGTGTATGGGTTTTTAGGGTTGTGATTTCATTTTTTTTTAAATATTATTTTATCATTCTCATGTTGGCTTACATTTTTAAATCTATGAAAAATATCACCAGGTTCTTCTTAGGTTGAGAAGGATTCTCAATTTAGTCTCAAGGATTTGGGAGAGAAAATTCATGTGTTGGCCTTTGCATTTTTTGTTTACAGTTTTAAAAAAGGTGTTTCATGTAAAGTATTTTATTCTTCTCAAATACATAAGTATAATTTTTCAAGGTTGTGATTTCATTTCTACCAAGTCCCTATCTTATGATTCTCATGTTCACATATGTTTTTGTATCTCTCCAAACTATCCCTAAGTTCTTCTCATACAGGGAATCCTTCTCAGTTTACTTTTAAACATTTGTGGGACAAAAATCATACATTTGTGTTTGCATTTTAGTGAAACCATATTTTAGGTCATTATGTACTAAATTATTTTTTATTTAATTTTTGGATATTTATATGAGTTTTTCATGATTATTTGTGCCTACTTAGTATATACTCACCTTTGGAAAATCATTTATTCTTCTAAAAAAAAATTGTATAGGTTTTCAGTGTCATTATTTCATTTCTATCAAAGCCCTCCCTTATCATTTTAATGTTGGCTTGATTTTTAAAATTTCTTTGAATTCTTGCTAGGTTATTTTTAAGTAGATGAGGCTTCTAAATTTAATTTTAAGAATTTGAGGTACAAATCTATGTTGACCTTTGCAATCTAGTGAGGCTCTTATTTTTATATGCTTTCTTTAGTATTTTAATTTATGTCCAAAAGGACACGAGTGCATGAAAAGGCCTTTGTTTATAGTTGATACTCAATCAAAAGTAATTGGGCACCTATTAGTTACATGGAGAAATCCATAGGTCTCATATTGATTGCATGGATTAACCTTCTGAATTTGAATCACACACCATTGAAAATGATATTTTTTTGTGTCAATAGTAATTTTATTATGCAAATAAATGTTAATTTTTTGAATGTATTTTAATGTATGTGTAAGGATTCATAGATTCACTTGATGTGTTATTAACCCATAAGATAATTCAATATATGTTTTGTAGAAAAATATTTCAAACAAACATTATTTTATCCAATGCAAAAATTACTAAACATTATGGGAACATTATATTGAAAAACAAATATGGCCTCATGAAATACAATGATTGTAAGGTGTAAAAAAATATGTTTAAAAATTATGCCCTTATTTTAATTTATGACAAGAAGTTTAATGTTTTTAGTATTGGTAAAGGTGGGTTTTTTTTCTAATGGGGACCCTACCCCTTACAAATCTAAAATAAAGGAAGTTTATTGTTGGTTTGAATGCCTTGGATGGAAATTTTTTGTATCTAGTACATTTGGTTTGGTGAGAAACTATTTTTTCCAAAAATAAAGTTATGAATTAATTTATGTGCAATGAAACCAACTTAGTGAGATGCTTCTATTTTTTTCATGCCTTGTTTATTTTTTTTGGGTTGAATATATAAATATTTACCTTTTTGATTGAACTGAAAATTTGAAAAGTCTATTTTTTTTTCTCATTTTCATTTCTCATTGATAATTTTTCATCAATGGTAAGTTTGTTCTGAAAATAAATGTTATTTTTTTAATACATTTTATTGTGTGCATAAGGATGCAAAGATTTTTTTATGTGTTATTAACCCATAAACAACCTTATAATATGACTCATACCTAAATGCAATTAAAAATGTAGTCTTATCCAATACAACATGATTACCAAACATTATGGAAATAAGTAGTATGAAAAACATTTTGTTGATGATTTGTTCTTTTAATTTCAAAGAACAAGTTTAATGTTGGTTTGAATGCCTTGGGTAGGAAAATGATATAGGTAGCAAGTTTGATTTTGTGAGAAACTACTTGTGCCTAGAGTAAGCCCATGCATTGGTGTGCATACAATAAAACTAGCTTGGTGAGATAATTATTTTATTTTTAATGTCTTCTTTCTATTTTTTGGTTCAAGTTATGAAAATTTAAATTTTAGATTGAAAAAAATAGATTGATTTTTTATTTTAATTTCAATAGGAAAATTTAGTGTCTATTTAATTGATAAATTTGTCACTTTAAATATCTAAACTTTTTAACTTAAAATATATATATATATTTTTTACATTACATTCTTTTTTAATTGTGATCTACAAGCAAAGACCTTATTAGTATTTATTATAATTTTCATTATTATTATTTTTAGTTATATGAAACTTAGGAATGATCAATCCCAGTAAATGCATGGAATCATTTTTCTAACTTAAAATTTGTGGGTATACACATTTTTTGAAGACACTAAATAGTGTGTTGATGCAATTATTTCTAAGATGAAACCTCAAAGAGACGTGAATTTGGATGTTAGTTTATGTTAGAACAAGGTTTTTAAAATTTACCTAAGGAAGAGATCATACCTATAACTTAAATTCTTAAATGTGTTGATGCTGAAAACATTTGATTTAATTTGTCGAATATGTACAATTAATTAATTTTTAAATGAATAGTTTATTGAATGTTTTATTTATTTTTAAATTCAAAGAATTATTTTTCATAGCTATAATATCTTTTGAAAGTTAAATCTAATATTATATTAGGTTTTTTTTAATCAATTTATATGAATAGTTTACTTAAAATATAATACATGTATTCATATAATTTTGGTATAGTCTATAAATAGTTATATTTATCATTGGAATATTAAATATAAATAAATATTGATACATTGATTTTTTTTTTTTTTAAAAGTCATTTAATAGGAAAATTTATATCTTGTTAATAAAATATTTATTTAATTAATGGATTTATGGTAAAGATATAATGGGTTGTATAGGGGGTAATATATATTGTATATTTTATTTTGAAACTCTTAATGCAATTAAAATTTTATATTTAAGATTAATTTTTTATTATTATTATGTAAATTTTTATGATAACGAATTATTTTTTTCTTTAAATGATAATGTGAGCTTAAATAAACTAACTTGTGATGTCCAAGTTGATGCATAGTGATGTATTTATTTTGAGAAATAATTTAATATATAATAGTTTGATTATATACAATCCCATCAAATTTAGATGAAGGGTTATGTTAGACGTATTTTTTAATTTGTTTGTTTAGTTATATGATCAATAAAAAAAAATGAATATTATAGTGGGTGTTTTATTTATCTTTAAGGTTTATGATGTTATTTAAAATATATAAACCATTATATACTATATTATTTTAAGTAATTATTTAATCAATTAATTTTAATAATTTCACCATAACTTGAAACATTGTATTTTAATAAACAAAAAATCTATGTGAAACCTAACATAGTGTAAAGTTTATCATATCATTAATAATGTTTTATGTTGAGTTTTTATCACTGTAATTGATAAGGGATTGTTGGTACCAATAACTATGATCAATAAAATGGATTTATTTCTTTCCATGTTAAAAGAGAAACCAAAGGCTTCTTTGGGTGGTGATAGAGTGAGATTTGAACTAAAATCATGGGAATTGGTCAAGAGGAACCCTAATATATGTAAATTAATAAAATTTAATATTTATATCATCTTATTATTATACATTTGATAAATACAAATTAGGGTTCTACCCTTTAGTACTAGATCTTCATGTTGCCAAAATACTTACATTCACCATCTCACTATGTTAAATTACTTATCTTATAATCTAACCCTTATCATTGTAATAATATAGATCTTATATAATATAAATAAATATCAAAACACATTAAACATCCTTGACTTTTAGTTTTAAATCCTTAGGTGTTTTCTATCATTTAAGACAGTACCATCCATAGAGGGATGCTAGTGTCCAAATCCTTACCTAGTGTCTAGTCCTCAAAGACATCTAAATTTTAAATGTTTTAAAACATATGTGTCAGCTTATTTATCTTATTGAACCCTAATGTGAGATATTTTCAAAAGGTGTGGTATAAATACAAGTCTAAGCCTTCTCATTAATCATCTAAAAAATACTAATCAAGAACTTATTCAAACTCATTAAATCATTTTTTTTAACTGAATTATACTACCTTATTCCTCCCTATTTTCATATCGATCATAAAATTAGTCATACAAGAGAATACCATGAGTGGTATTTATTAATTTAAAATATAGATCATTACATGAAATTAAATATATCATATCACATAATTGTTCACACACACTCCCACATATAGGGGAAAACTACATAATTTTGAGGCCCTCTTTGGAGTATTGGCTATGTAGGAAACACTCATTGATAGAGAGTTATTTGAGGTCAATTCTAAACCATGATTTCACTAACTTATTTTTTTCAAAACACATTCCAAGGGTGAACAAGGGTTAAAATCTAGGGCTTGATCCACTTGTAGACATTTATAGCCTATGTTCAATATCTGATTACATAAGAAGAAAGGTGATAAAAAATATATAATAGTAAAGTGGGTCACATCATGGTATCATACATTTTTATTCCATTTAATAGTTTTTCCTACACATGTTTTTTAGATTGCTTAGGTGTCTTTTTAGGTCATTGTGAAAGATAATCTCACATTCATGAGGATGTGAGGATATGTTTATCTTTCACATATATATTATACCATCCTAAATATTTTATGCCTAAAGATGTTAATACTATTTCATCTATGATTGTTATTTTAAATATTCTTTCTAGCTCATGTTTGATTTCACTACTACACACAAGTAATTTCTTCATGCATTTGATCCTATCCAAACTGATCCTTGATTGTGGCCCAATCTGACATGGTATCATAGTTGATTTGGTAGATGAATTCCATTATTCTTATTTTAAAATATTTAGTTTCAACTTGAATGTCATATAAATACCATTAATTGACCTAGTTATTGAAGATACACTCCTCATATTTTTCTCTTCTTTTATGGTCCTCTACTGATCTAGATTCAGAAAAAGAATAAGATAAAGGTGTCTCTTACTAGTCATATTTCATATAGTAGGTTTTAATTCAAAATAAAATAGGTCATCATATTCAAAAGATGCCAAAACACTAGGATCAATTGTAAATATGAACTAGTTTCTTGATAGTCAATTTTTGCCATTTTAGAGGGTTTTAGGGCTTTTTAGGTGATTTCATGTAAATTTGTATAGTTAGGGTCTCCAATGGAAAATACATTTCTTGGTTTTTTTAGGTTTTTAAATTATTTAGTGGGTCTTTAGTAGATTTTCTATAACCATACTAGATCTAGTTTTTCACAGCTTGGTAAAAATTTCACACCATCTTGCACCTGTTAGAATGATCACTTGCAAAAGGAATCCTTATTCTTGATATTAACATTTTTGAAATATGGTGTAGACCTCAATCCAAAAATAAAAGTTTTTGATTGCATGTGCAACCATCATCCCTAGCATTAAACCTCTCAACTACATTGACCAGGTAAAATCCTGACATATTGAGACTTTTGATTGTAGTCATAGTCTATAAGTTCAGAGTGTCAGGACTTTCAAATACATATGGAGCCAAAAATTGTAATGTCAAAAATTTTAACTAAAATGATAGTCCATATTATTTAAATTAGTAATTTCATCTACTTGTGTAGTCCCTAATTTTGATTACATAAGGGACAACTGCTTCCAATAGGAAGAACCCAGACGACTTTGGGAAAGCATAGAATGTCTGTCAAATGCACCAAGTGACTACAAGTCTAATAGAAAACCCCAAAGATTATAGAGAGGGGTATATTATATACCTTGATTTATTCTACCTCTAAAACTCCAATGATAGCCATGGGGATGTCAAATTTAAACCTGTCAATTATGACACTATTCATTAAGAAATTGAGGTCATCTTTGGGTGATATCACTCCCACATCAATAAAATCAATCAACTGGGTCCTAACCCTTAGCCCCCTGATCACATGAAAATTTAAATCTTTGGTCATAACCAAGCCAAGGGGGATTGAATTTTCCTCACAAAAATTGGCCAGATGTTTTTCACCCCAAAAGTTGTCAACCCAAACCTTTTGCACCCCAAAAATTTTCAATGTTTTTTTCAAATTTTTACAAAGTGGAGATCATTTTTTTTTTGAGTAATAAACATTCAAGATTTCATAAATTTCAGCTAATAACTCCTATTTGGGTAATATTTTTTTAGTGAAAGTTTTTTTGAGTTCTATGCATTGGTCTAATCTCATGGCTTGTATAATTATATTTTTGAGCTATGAATTAAAAATACTATAAATAGAAATTTTAACCCAAAACTACAATAACATAAAAGAGAGAGAAAAATATAAAAATCAAAAATTATGAATGAATCCTTCCCATCACCTTGTCCCTAATGGCTTCCCTCCAAAATTTTCCAACTAATTCTTCAATGCTATTTGACTTGATTATGGATTGCTTGATAATGGCTTCAAGATGGATTTAATCGATTCTTTGGATGCTAGGATGGATGCAAGAGAGTGTGAGTGATTAGGATAGTTTGAATTTGGATACAAGGAAGGATTATGATATTTTTAATTATTCTATACATGCCCCAAGCATGGTTATTTATAGGTTTATGGAGGAGGTTTTAGAGGAATTTTTAATTCATATAGAATTATCTAGTTTAGAGAATTATACAAATTTAGGGAGAGTTCTCTAGATATAAATAATAATAGATTAGATTAAATGATAATAGGGATTATTTAGGTATTTAATGGGGTTTAAGGCTTATAATGGTCTGGGAAAGCTATGGATAGGTTGGCTAGGGGGGTAGTTGGATTAAATATGAATTTTTAATTGGCAAGTGGGCTAGTGGCTAGTTAATGAGGTAGGAGTAGTAGTTAAGTGGGATGTTAGTAGGATAATGAGGGGATTAATATGTCATAGTGATATTGAAAGGTTGGTATTATGTAGTAAAATTTAGTAGGAAATAAAATTTGATTAATTGATTAGGATTATGGTTATAAGATTAATTAGTAGGATTAGTGGAATAATTAGGGTGAGTAGATTTAGGTGTATACATTTTTCCCATCTTTGAAATGGAATTATGATTAATTAAGTGAGTATTAATGGCATTTAAAATAAAAATCATTGCATGATTGCATGACAAGACTAATTAGTAAATGAGGTTTCATGATGCCCCCTTAAAGGGACATGTGGGGAGGAACGAGTTAGATGGCCATTCAAAAAGAGATCATTGGGGTGGGTAGAAGACTAAGATGATGAGGGTTTGGGATTCCCCAATTTATATTTGAGATAAGAAAAAATTCCCCAAGTGAAATTGTGATGGGATAAGGTTATAGGTGTAAGACTAGTCCCAAGGGGAAACACACTTGAGCAATAATGATTAGCCTCATAGGATAATTCCTTGGAAAAATACCAATGCTAATGAGAGAGGTGAGTGGATTGATGAAGATAAGATGAATATTCCTAAGATGACCACATATGTTTGAGATATGGGTAGATAAATAGGCCATAAGTTGGCAACATTTCCTAAGTAAGAACACATTCAAGGGACAACTATAGGCCAGTAAAGGATATGTGACAAGTGATTGGTGATGATTTATGGATTTGAGATAATGATCATAACTCAACATGATTTAATATATTCAAGTGATCTAAAGGTTATAGGATATGTATTAGACATTAGTAGTCACAAATCTATCTTTGGGCACTAAAAAATGGCCAAGTGCTACGTACATAGTCTAAAGAGACCTCAGCTTGATGTAGTTTTAACTTAGGATGTTGGGTGAGGAGAAAGAAATGGAAGGCCATGCCCCATAAAATAATTAAAAATGACTTGGGGATAGAGAATAATTAATGGGTATGTGATTAAATGTGATAACAAGATGTATAAAAGATATGGGGGTTAAAATTAGTTGTTAGGAAATGAAGGTATGGTGAGCAAGGGTTAAATGGGGTGAAGGTGGTAAAAGGAATAGTGTAATCAGGTGTAAAATATAAAAATGGGTGGTAAAAAGAGTCATTTTCACTCTTGCTTGTTTTTTATTTGAGATTTGGAGAGAAAATGATGGATCTAATCCCATGAGTGTTTCACCATAGAGAGGGTTTGGGAATTCTAGAGAGCAACCAATGCAAGACCATTGGTGAGTTGCCTAAGAAAACTTATTAATTTACATATTTTATGTATTTATTTTGCATATTTATTATAAATATGATTGGGTGACATAAAAATACCTCTATATTCATTACCCCTAGTTGTGGTTTTACAATCGTAAAGTGTGATATCACACTCACAAGCTATAGTCTTGAAAAATTGAATGTAGTGAACTATAATTTTGCAATACCACAAAAAGTGATATGTAGTATCATAATACCATGAGTTGGGAGATGTGGTCTTACAAAACTGTAAGTGGTGGCTTATAATTTTTTAAGACTATAATTTTCAATGTACAATATTAACAACATTGTGGATTAGGGTTAGAATGAGATGTGGTTTTGAGGAAAGGATATTTTGATGGTTAGTTAGGTAAAGAGATAGAAAGGGGATGGGGGATAGGTGAGTTAGATAGGTGGATGGGTGGGTAGGAGGGGTAGATAAAAAGTTTGGTAGGATTATTAGGCTAGATAAAATAGCTAGGTTGGTAAGAGGGATAGTTTAGGTTGGATTAGTGAAGTAGATAGGATAAGTGTGATTTGGATTAGTGAAGTAGATAAGATAGGTATGATGAGTTAGATAGATATGATGGGTGGGATAGGTGGATAAATATAATGATTTATATATTTGATAGAGATCAAGGATTAATGGGTTATTCATTGTGTAGGAGGAATTAAGAATACTAGTTTTCAAACTATAATTCTTGTTAGTGCTTCAAGAGATGCACAGATTAATTCTAGTGGACTATGGAGTCTTAGAGATGATTGGCCTTTATTACATTTTGATGATGCTAGTGATATAGATAGATAGGGCTCTAATAAAAACATTAGTAGAGTAGTGGAACTCCAAAACTATAATATTTAATTTTTTTACTTAGAATATAACTATGACCTTAGAGGATGTGTTGTGAATCTATCAGCTACCAATGAGATTTAATCTAATCTAACAATGATCATAGGCACTAGGTAGTATTATGTAGAGATTATGTGGTCATATGTAGGTTAGGGTATAAGAAGTATGGATTGAAATAGACAAGGCCTTTAGAGATGAGTCTAGTAAATAGGTTCACTCTGGTAGTGATGTCTCTTGTTAATGGCATACTATTTTTAGACAAGAGTGGACAATAGTTTTATATCATACTAGGAGATGTATTTGTAGACATAGTTTAGGATTTATATATATTTCCCTAGAGCCTCAAAATTTTGTGCCATTTTTATATGGATTTGAATATGGGTTCATATAAAGAGGCATCTAAATTTGGTCCTTCTTTATTACTACAGATTTGGATCTAGGATCGTATAGTGATTGAGAGACCATTTGGTACATAGGGAGGTAGAGATCCTGATCAACCCTTAATTTTTAGTTGGTACATCATTTTAGGAGTAAAAAGAGCACATGTTAGACACCTAAATTTATACAAATAGGCATTTGATAGCTGATTAAATCATATGGATGCCCTAAATATAGGTCCAGTGGGGATAGGGGGAGGACACAAATATCATTAGGTTTATGATTATAGAGTGTTACCTAACTGGTCAAAGGGATTGTTTATTAAGAGATATAGGCCAAAATAGGCTCAAGGATTGTTTAGACATCAACAAGATGTCATTATGGAGGAGGACTTATTTTCACTAGTGCTAGGGAGAGGCCCTAGTGAGGGTAGATAATAAATCAGGTATTGGCAAAGTTGGATTATGTTAGCATTGTGCTAGTTGTGTGGGATGATCAAACACCCATGGTAGATATTGGGTTTATGGAAACATACATAAGATTGTGGTTATAAAGATATCCTTTAATATTATTAAGGACTCTATAAGGAGTAAAGAGGAGAGGAGTGATATAAAGGATATTGTAGGCACATGTCCAGTTGAGGAAGTGATAGGATCAGAGACCACAACCCAAAACTTAAGATGGGTAGGATAAACAAGATGAATAGGATGGGTATAATGGGTTTGATTAGGAATTGATGATCATTGATGGTGGAGATAAGGTGTTTGGAGGATGAAATCAAGATGCAAGTGGATACTAGGATATGAAGGGAGTAGTTCCAAATGTTACAAGGCATTCTAGGCCACTTATTAATATATATGATAAGGTACAACTAGACAGGATGAGATAAGAGGTTTAGGCTAGGGCTATAAAGGTGGTAGGGATTAACACCAGTAAAAATAGGTATAGGTTATAGGCTATAGACTTACAGTGCTAGATTGTAGATATAGATAGATAGATAGAGCTAGTATTGGGTCACCTCATAGGTTTATTTGGATAGGTTAGGGCAAAGGATTAATAGTTTTCATCCTTATAATGGTATTTGAGCCATATCTAAGCTCGATATGGAAAGATAGTGAGCCTACAGAGGTAGATATAGGCATGAGATGTATAGATAGTGACTCTATAGGGGAGGATTGGGTAGATGTAGGTGACACTAAGCCAGGGAGAGGCAAAGTTATAGGTGGTAGAGAGGGCCAAGGAGGAGGATGGCTTCTTACTATAGAGTAAGGGTCTAGGGGACATTACCAGACATATATCATGTTTGAAACATGAGGCAAAATATTACAAAGATTTATATGAGGGTGTAATGCCAACAGACTAGTGTACTCCATCTTATAGGTCTAATACTTCCTCTTAATCTATGCATCAGCCAGTGAAGAGGCCTTTGGGACAATGGTGATCTATATTTTATAAGATATGATGTATATTTTGTACATGTATTATTATATTAACACATGGATGACCATGGGTCCCACATTATATTTATATATATTTTGACTAGACTCTATGGAATTTAATGTGATTATGGAATTATGATTATATTTTGGTTATGTGTTGTATGATATATTGACTATATTAGTCATTAGACATCTTTTTATTTATATGATGATGATGTATGGATTGGACTAGATGGTTTATTGATTATTACAGTTGATAAGATGGATAATATGATTATGGATGTTCTTTATTTATAATTGATATGAATGATTTTTATATAAAATATGATGTATATGACGTGGTTTAGAGATAGATGATGTATTATGTTTATTTTTTATGGGATAATGTGATGTTATAATAAAATGGAAATTTTGGTAATTTTGTGACATGTGTTAGGTTATAGATAGGTAGTCCATTGATTTTAATTATATGTCCAACAAATTGGTAATGTGTAAAATCCTCTTGCACCAAGGAGGTGAATAACTTAGTTAGTGGGCCAAGGTGATATTTAAATGTTTTAAGGGGGATGTATATAGATTGTGGGGGATTAAAGACATTATAAAAGTGGGTAATCCAATTTTACTATTGTAGTTTGATTATAAGTTTACCTATGACATTAAGATAGTTGAGGGCACGTTTGATTTATAGTGTGTGGGAACTTGAAGAGGGAACTCCATTAATGACATGCCCAATTTTTATATTGGTTAGTCATTTATGGCCATCCTCATTCTCAGTAATAAAAACTCAAAATAAAAATTTATAAAACTAATAGATAAGAACAAGAGATATTATAGTAAAAATATTTACATGACACAATATTAACAAGACAATTGAATGAAAAATATTTACATGTGGATTAAAATACTTTAATATATATATATATATATATATATATATATATATATAATTGACAAAATGACCTAGTGATTTAAATGATTTCTATTTTCAAAAAATAAAAAGGCAACTAAATAATGTAAAATAAAGGATAATAATGACGAGTATTTACAAGATGACCTAATCAATATTGAACTAAGAGAAATTATTTTAAGAACATATCTAAATAGATATTCAAAATTCTTGTTAGCCAAGTGGTTTATTTAACAAAACATTTGGGAATGGTAAACAGTGACCAATACTCTTTGAGATCATCGAAATGAAGATCAAACTAGTTATAATGATAATCCTAGGATCTAGAGTAAAATTTTAGGATTCATATCATATATCCTTGAGGAGAAATATATTATCACCCTTCTTTAGTAATGAGGTTAATGGGTACTCATGGATGTATATTTAGGGAATGGATGGGGATGAACAAAAGTTGGTGTGATTGAGGTTGATAGGAAGAAGAGTCATCTGGGAGGATTAAATTGGGATTTGGATTAGGATAAGAAAATGTAACTAGTGATTTTTAAAGTGGATTAGATTTTCAAGATAACTCTTCAATAGGTATCCCTTATATAATTTTAGCAATAATATGCCCCATTTCTAAAACTCATACCTCTTGATGTTTCAAAGCATACAATTTATACCCATTATTAGGATTAGGGTCATATGGATGGGATGAAAAGATGGAGAAGTGGATTGGTGGCAGATGGATTCACCCTCGAGTGTGGGGTCTTATAGATGGAAAATATCTGGATCCCTCTAAGTATAAAACCACTTCAAGTGCATAAATTTCATGGGATCATCAATATCAACACCATATAAAGTGGCCAATTTGTAGGCTATTGATCAAAATTTTACAATAATGACATAGGGCCAAGGCCAATTTACTTCATCTTTCCCTTTCTTTTCATGCTCAACATTAGTGTTTTTCTTATTTTGTTTTAGAACTAGGTCACCAACTTTGAATTCTCTAGACTAGATATTTTTGTGATATTGACCCTTAAGCTTATTTTGATAAGACCTAAGGTGATCAAGTCCATTTTGACACTTCTCATCTAATAAATCTAGATCATGTAGTTATTCTTTTCTATATTTATTATTTTTTATCATTCCCCATAGAAATATTAATAATGAGGGGAGCTCAAATTTAATTGGCAAGATTACTTCTGCTCCATATGCCAAAGAGTATAGATTAGCCCTAGAAAGTGTTTAGATGTTGGTTTTATAGGACCAAAGTGTAAGATATATCTAAATATGATAATTTCTACCAACATCATTGATAAATTTATGAAGAATATTGAGAAGCCTTTTATTGGTCATTTTTACTTGTCCATTACCCTAGGGATAGTAGGGTGTAGAAAAATGTTGCTCAATGTGATAATGATTACACAATTATTCTAATTCCTAATTTTAGAACCATTTTCCATCATACAATATGATTTTAGCTAGGATTTCAAAGTGGAAAATTATTTGATTCAAAATGAACTTCGATATTTTTAAACCTATGGTATAGATTAGTGGTATTGCTTTTACCCATTTAGTGAAATACTATGTGGTTGTGATTATGAAATTATGTCCATCTAATGATGTAGAATTAATATTATCAATAATATTTAGTCCCCATATTGATAATGTCCACAAGATCATTATAGGTTATAGCTTTTATATAGGGGCATGTTATAGATTGGCATGCTTCTAGTAGGCTACACATTTACATACATACTAGCAGGTATCATGATCCATTATGGGCAAATAGTATCCATTCTAGAGTAAATTATTAGCCTAGGTCATCCCAATAACATGGAATCCATAGATACCATCATGGACCTCCTTGATTTTGATAATATCCTCCTCTGATGTTAGGCATATTCACAAGTTCCCATCATAGCATCGTTGACAGAGCATGCTACTAAGGATGGTGTAATGGGATCCATTGAATGAAGGATTTTTGTTGGTGTCAATTGAGGTCTAGTGGTAGGAAATTATCATGGAGGTAGGTGTATATTTTTTGGTAATATGTTTGATTTTTTTAGAAGTGTTGTCATTTATGTCAAGTTCAAGGTTGATATCATTGATGTCAAGGTCAAGATTGATGTCATTAATGTCAAGATGGATCTAGTAAAGATGAATGGTGAGTGATTTGTGAGGTATGAAACTTATGAAAGAGATAATTTCAAGGAAACTAATGATTATTTTGAGGTTGATGTAAAGTTTCATGTCAAGGTAAGCATGTTTTGATTACTAGTCCTTGAGTACAAAGTGTCTTGAGAATCCTAGTCATAACAAGCACAGTCATATCATGAGCATGTCCATGATGAGCATGAAAAGTTATGTATAGAGGCATAATATTTTATAAATATCATGAAATTAATGTGATTAAGGTGTATAAATATCAAGTAGTTTTTCAAGGTCAGTTATCAAGCTTCAAGTACTTTAGAAGCTTAGCCATGACACTAATCATAACATGAATATACCCTATGAGAAGATATGAGCTTGGTAGCCTAGTGAGATGAATGAAAAGATTAATAATAGGATATTTTAGGTTTATTTATCATGAATATGAGTCATTTTAAAGCTCATTATATTATTATAGTGAGAATATAGGGGTAAGACATATAGACCTAACATGCAGCGAGATTAGTTCTAGACCTTGCCTAACCTAATGAGGTATCATGAGGTATTTTCAAGGCATATGAAGAATACAAGGTAGTTTTTTATAATTTTAAGGGGTTTTATGACATGTATATTAGGTTTTTATATCTTGGATAGTGGATATAAGGTCAGTTTTAAAGTATAGTGTGACTTGCAAATCAAGGCCTAGAGAGCAAAGAGAGAGATGGTGACTAGATGGTGTATCAAGATAATTTTACAAGGAAATAATGAGAATTTGATAATTTTTAGTGGTTTGATAGGTTTTAAAAAGTGTGGTTACCAATTTTTAAGTCAAAATTTACAATAAAATGCATTAAAAGTGGTTTTGAGGTTTATCGAGTGCATAGAATGAAGGGTTCTCAACCTGAGAAGGACTTTCGAGAATTCATTGACATGTGTAACCTCTACATGGGAACATAAGATATTAATGATATATGTGGAAGGTTAATATCTAAAATATCTAGGTATTAGTTTTGGAAATGAGGGGAAATACTTTATGAACAATCATTAACACCATAAATAGTGTTAACCCTCTTTAAAATCCTAACAATGACCCGATGTGAAAGATCTTGTTATAAAGTGATAAAAATGGTTTTGTTTGGATATTTAAGTGATTTTATCATGTATCCAACTCTCCTAGTGACCTCCATGTGTGATTTTTTTAGGTGAGTGCATGGAACCTAAGGAAAGGCCTTATTTCTTGGAGATTTTTGTAATAATCAGAGTTGATCAAGTCAAATTTTCCAAATGGATAAAGGTTAAATATTGAAACTTGAATTTTATGAACATGGTTGTTTATGATCAAATTATATCCCTCAAAATTTCTAAACCAGTCTTACAAGTTGACCTATCACTAACAGGCCTAATGGTGCAAACAGTGAGAAAATAAGGCAAAAGTGATAAGTTGATTAGGGATGTGTTATCATGGATAAGGGATGAATCTGAGTGAATGAATATTTTTTTCAAAATTTTTAATAATTTTTAATGTTGGATATATGTTTCTAAATTTATAGGATTTGATGAAAATGTTGCTTATAAATTGTCATGTCTAGTTCAGATGACATAATGAATGTGCAAGTTCATGAGATTGGTTTGCAAGACTAATATTATCATTTGAACACACACACACACACACACACACACACACACACACACACACACACACACACACACACACACACACACACACATAATGGTATAATTATATATTATGATCACCCAAATTAATCACGAGTCTTTTAAAATAGGCATATGGTGTTGAAGGTCAAAATCACCATGACTGGTCTTTAAGGCAAACTAGCAGTTTTGAGTAACAAGTTGTAACAATGAGTTTGAATCTCTATGACCTAAGAGAAAGCATATAATTTACATGATATT
>JARHVA010005240.1:982500-1062500 GCA_037957365.1 Torreya grandis
ACTCCAAGGCAAAGAATGACATTCTTTGTGGCCCATAAAAGGTAGAGTTTGTGAAGGTAATGCACTATGTATCATCAAAATAGATATGGGATAAATTTAATACCATCTATGAGTGAGACACCAAGGTGAATATGGCCAAGTTGTATACCCAATGAAGATAGTTTGAAAGTTTGAAGATGAATGAACATTAAACAATTTCATCTTACCTATTGAAGGTTTATGAAGTTACCAATGTCATTAGAAGATTAGGAGAACAAGTGAAAGAATCTACCTTTGTTCAAAATGTATTGAGATCACTAACTCCTAAGTTTAATTCTAAGGTATCTACAATAGAAGAGATGCAATATTTGGACAAGCCAGAGATAGATGAGCTTCATGGCATTTTGACTGCCTATGAGATGAGAACAAATGAAGGAAGACCTCCCAAGAAGGAAACAACTTTCAAAATTGAGAAGAAGTCAAAATCCAAGAAGGTCAAGGATGAGTAATATTAAGATGTTGATGATGATTAACTAATATTTTTTTTCAAGGAAATTAAGGTTTAGCTCAGGTAAGTACAAGGGTAAGTTTCCATTCAAAGGTTTAAATTTTGGCATGATTGGTCACTTTTAATCCAAGTGTCCTAACAAGGATAAATCTAAGCATTATGAATAACATAATAAACATCTTGGAGATGATAAGAAAGCCTATAATCCTAATATAAACAAGGATATTAAAAGCATGAGGATAAGAAAGGAACTTTCAATAACAAGGGAAGATTCTATAGTAAATAAGATAACTCTTTTGATGTAAGTGGATCAAGTACATCTGATAGTGATGATGGTAGTAATGAACGTAAACATGATAATAATTAAACCTTATTTATGGCCATAAAATCAGACATTGAAGGTTTTTAAAGTGAGAAAGGCCTTATGGTAGATATATAATTAGATGAAAAAGAAGTTAAAGTGAACCTTGAGGCAGAATCGGTAAGTGCCCTAGAGGAATTAAAGTTCTAAATGAGAAAGAATCACAAACTAAGATCATTAGTTAAGGACTATGAGGAGAAAATTGGCTTGTTTGAGGAGATACTGAGTAACAATTCCAAGGAGTAAGATGAGATCATCATTTAAATAGAATCATAGATGGATATAGTCAATGAAAGCCTAAAGGATAAAAAGGAAGAGTGCATTAGGTACGAAACTAAAGTGGAATCCTTGAAAACTAAGTTAGATAAAGCATCTAGCAAGGTGAACACTTTTATGAAGTTTTAAAAGATAAATGATTTTATAGATGACATCTTATATAGTCAAAAGACTACAAGTGATAATACAAGTCTTGATTTTAAAGTAGACCAAAAGGTGGTAACTCAAGTCAAAGAGAAGGCTATGGAAGATAATAAAGTCAACATGAAAAGACCTATCAAATAACCTAATACTATGAGGTATGTTAATTAATTTAATGGTTACTATTTTCTATATAGTTAGATTAGTCATAGAGTAAAAGAGTGTAGAATATCCTCCAAGAATGAGTACTCATGGGACTATGGAAGGATTCACATCTCACATCAGTCAAATGGTATGTATAAAGTGGTTTTCTATAGTTTTCATTATATAGGAAACATTTCAAGATTCTATCCTAACAAATTTAGAAGGTCATCAAGTCAAAGTAGGAGGTTTGAATCACCTTGAATGCAAGAAAGAAGGAAAATGAATTTATGGAAACCAATGATAGTAAATATGAGTCATGATCAATCTACAAGATCAAGTGGACTATTTATTATGATAGAACATACTTTAGATGTGAAATCTAGTCAGGAATGTCTATTGTTAGCTCATATTGATGATCAAATGGATGATGAAGAGATCAATCATATAATTCCAATCAAGAATAAAAGGATATTGAAGGACATTTAGTCTTGTGAGAGCATGGAGATCTAGGAATTTCATGAACTAGTGTTGTTTTAGTGCCCTATGAAAAGGGGTGACTTAATTAGGCTTCATGAAGACACTCTTCAATTAGCAAAAGCATGGTGGATGTTTGGTTTGAGGGGGAGTTATTCAGGTTGTTGATTGAGCTTGATATATATTGAAAAGTGTACCTATGTTATGAGTTAATATGAAGGATATATGCATGGAGTAAGGGGGAACATGTTATTTTGATGCTTCATAATCTAATTTACAAGAAGGTGTGGTTTCATATGGTAGTTTTTGGAAGACCCTTTGTCATTAATATCAAAGAGGGAGAAATTTTAAGAAGGAAGATTGACCAAATTAGATGAGATGATAGTGATCATATTGAATAATGTTTTTCCATCAATGACAAAGGAGGAGTTTGTTGAGAAGTGTTGTCATTGATGTCAAGGTCAAGGTTGATGCCATTTATGTCAAAGTGCATCTAGTAAATATACATGGTAAATGGTCTATGAGATATGAAACTTGTGACAAGAGAGAATTTGAAGGAAACCTAATTATTCTTATGAATTTGATGTCAATTTTTAGGTCAAAGTAAGCATGTTTGGAGTACTAGTCCTTGAGTACAAAGTGTCTTGAGAAGCCTAGTCTTAATAAGCATAGTCATATCATGAGCATGTGAATTTTGAGCATGAAAAGGTATATAAAGAGGTATGATATTATATAAGGAGAATGAAAGGTATGTGATCAAGGTGTATAAATAAAAAATAGTGTTTTAAGGTCAATTTTCAAGCTTCAAGTCCTTGAGAAGCTTAGTCATGACACTAGTCATAACATGAAGAGACCTTGTGAGAAGATATGAGCTTGGTGTCTTAGTGATATGAATTAACAAAGGAATAAGAAGTTGTATGTGTTTTTGAGATAATCAATATGATGTATTGGATCACTCATGAGAGTCTTAGAGTGAGACTACAAGGGTAGGACCTACAGACCTAGCATGTAACTAGACTAGTTCTAGACCTTGCCTAACGTAATGAGGTGTCATGAGGTATTGTCAAGGCATATGAAGAATGTATGGAAGTGGTTGATAATGGTAAGAGGTTTTATGACATGTATATGATGTTTTGATATATTTTATAGTGGCTATAAGGTTAGTTTAAAGGCTTAATGTGACTTGTAAATCAAGGCTTAGAGAGCAAAGAGAGAGATGATGACCAAATGGGGTATTAGGATCAGTTTCCAAGGAAAGAATGAGCATGTGAAATATTATTAGTGTGATATGTTTTCCTAAGTGTGTTTACCAAGTAAGGTCAAATTTTTCAATAAAAGGCATGAAAAGTGGTTTTGAAGTTTCTCAAATGCACAAAATGAAGGGTTCTCAACTTAAGAAGAACTTTCAAGTGTTTATTGGCATGTGTAACCTATGCAGGGGAACATGAGATATTGAAGAAGATGGGGAAGGTTCCTAGATAATATATCCAAGCATTAGTTTTGACAATTATGGTTAACCCTTTATAACCAATCATTAACACCATAAATAGTGTTAACCCTCTCTAAAACCCTAACAATGACTCGATGTGAAAGTTCATGAAAGTGCTTAGAATGGTTTGGTATGGATATTTAAGTGATTTTATCATGTATCCAACTCTCCCAAGAACCTCTACATGTGATTGGGTTGTGAGTTAAGTGGGTGGACCCTACAAGAAAGGTCTTGTTTCTTGTAGATTTGATGAAGCAGTTAGAGTTGACCAAATCAAAGTTACCAAATGGATGAAGGTTTGAGACTTGTATTTGATTACTATTAGTAAATTTATATTCATAGACCTATAAATTGATCAAACTTATATCATGGGGTCATAATGATGTTTGAAACATAGTTGTTTGTCATGTCATGAGTTATGAAGGGATGTCTAGTCAGTTCATTATCCAATCATGTTTCAAACTAGCCTTAGCAATCCTTGTAAGTCTTTGTAGCTCCTTTCAAGCATGATTCATGTAGTTTCATGATCTAAAAGGTGCCTAGTTGACCCTTATCCATCTTAAATGGTCATCAACATGATGAATATGCAGTGATGAAAACAAATTAGGAAGATAGCTTGGTAAAGGTCTAAAACCACATTGGTCTTGGACAATCATCAAAGGCATGCCTATTTTTGAGCTTTCAAGAAACGTTATAGATAATTTTATGAGGTATAATTAAGGTTTTATTTACCATTGATGTGTTCCTTATGCATTAACCTATGGATCTAATTGTTGAGTCTCTTTTAAATCCATATACTTGAACCTATTCAATGGTTTTAACCATAATAATATGTTATTTTGGCCTTAATTGACCACTATATCACCACATACACCTATAAAAGACCTCATGAGCACCAATAAACTATCATATGATGATTTCATACCTCAATTGGATCCATTATTGCCTTGGCCAATTCTTATTTCCTCTAATATGGGCCACACATGCCAATTTATGACCTTTCATCTCCCTCATGTCATACCACTAATTCAAAATGTTGTCTTTCCCCCTATTTTCCATCCACAACACTAGTGATCTACATTTTAGGGATAAAGTAAGAATATTTCTAGGAAAAATGGCACTTTATAGATGTTTTCTCAATAATATAGATCCATACTATTTGGATCAACTCAGTCAGAGACATATCCTTGTATGATAAGTTTAAAAAGATCAAATGGTGAAAGTATTAGAGTGGTTTAGTGATGTAAGGTCCAAAAACCATTGCTCATATACTTTGATCTCATTGGCATGTTTAGAGGACTCCTCAGGTTCATGGTGATTTTATACAATATAAGGAGAGTGGGGGTATAAGATTTTTCCCATGGAAGGTAGACTCGGAGATAATCACCCATGGAATTTTTTTATAAATTAACTATTTGTCCTCTATGAAAATTCATTAATAAGTTAGGGAACTTCTATACTCTCCTCATCTACATAAGAACTTTTGGGGCCAATGACTTTTTAAAGAATTTGATTCATTTTATAAAACTAATCATGTGTCTTTTTTTCTCAAGTCATGAAGGGTCCTCAAATGTTGTTTTCAACATTGAACCCACATGTGTGAGATTGGATAGCATATAAACCTCTTTGACTAGTCTCTATGCATGGTGTGTGGACCAGTTTGTGCATAAGAAAAGGTCCTTGGTGCCTCCATCAGGGTTTATAAGCAATATTGAAGGATTGTGAAGATGCATCATGGCTCTCAGTGCCTTCTTACCTAGATTAAAATTTTAATGGTCCTTTGGTTGCCTTAAAACACTTCAAGGAGATTAATCTATTTATGTTTGAATAAAATTGCATAGTGGATTGTGTGTGTGGTCCAAGAACACCTATAAGGATCTAATGTATCTCAAGGAATATGAAAGAGATGGTAAAATGGTGGACAAGATAAGGTTATTTAGATGGTAAGGACAAGGTGAGAAATTGTGTATTCTGAGTTCATCTAAAAGTGGTATGCATGATCTTAGGAGGAGCATGTGTCTAATGTGTCTATTAGTTTCCTTGTTTTTGTATGTTGAGTTTTTGGTTAATGAAGATGGTTGGGATACTTATATGAGTTGAGATCATATCTAGTTGATTAGATGGTAATTTTGGATTAGATAATTTATAAGATTCTATGTTTACTTTAGAAGTTAGTAATGGTTGTTAGCTTCATATGAGAAGGGTTGATGACCTTTAAAAGATGCCATGTGGGACCTAGAAGGATAGTTATTGCATAAAATGTGTTGGTCATCATTGGTAATCCATATATGGGTAAATTTATCTTCATTTAAGGTATGTTATTCTTGTGAGATATGTATTTATTGTAAATACATGGTTTTTGGTTCAAAATGACATGATCTAGGTAGATCATGGAATTAGGGGGAGCTACCTCAGGTCTCTTGAGAAGCTTGACGAGAAGTATGTATGGACAAAAGGGGAACTTACTTGTTATATGAGTGGTCAAGTCCAAGGATTAGTGTAATATGTTTGGATGACTTTGTGAGAGTATATATGACCCTTTTTAAATAATGTCAAAGGGGGACAAATACTTGATTAGGAGAAAGTCCAACTTGGAGAGAAGAGAATGATTTGTTATGTTAGAGTATTTACCATAATGACAAAGGGGAAGATTGTTGAGATATGTTCCTATTGGTGTGTTGAGACATTAATTTTTTCATTGATTTAAAATCTAAATTGAGTGTCACTAATTTTTCAAAATTTATCTTTTGAAGATACATGGTAAGTATTCATGGTGTCTTAAGCATGATCTAATAGGTCCTTGAGTTTTGCATAAGGTCTTGGCACAAGGTTATAATATGATAATCTTAAAAGTAGTTTTGATTCATATTTATATGATAAATAATTATAAATAGAGTATTAGTTTATTTAATTACTTTTTTTTATAAGCTCATTGATTGACCAAGATCATAAGAAGCATGTATTTGTGGACAAGGTGTTCACAAAGCCTAGTCTTATCTTGGTAAAGGAATGTATTGTGAAGCATGTTGAAGTGAGTCAAATGAGGATTATGAGAAGGTGTGTATCATTATTTTAGAGGGTATAAATGTGTTTTTACATAATAATGAGCTTAGAATGCATCTATAGTGGCAAAAATGTCTCAAAGAGGTATGGTACCTAATAGGTCTGCTTGAATGGACTAGTTCTTATACATGAATATGGATTGTAAAGGCATGATGATGTTGATATGAATTTTTATGGACTTTAATATATTTAATTAAGTTTTAGATCATGTGAGATTAGTTTTTAGCTAATAACATGAGTCTCAGAGTGAGCTAAAGGAGTATGCTCTTCATTGGTATACTTCTCATAAACCTAGTCTTAAGACCATAGGTGGTAGAATGAGGTGGAATGATATTTTTTGGAGTCTTATGAGATCATGTGAGGATTATTTTAGTTTTGATAGGTTATTTAAATAATTATCATGAAGTTTTAGGTCTTGAGGTTAAGGGATAAGAATGAAATAGTGTTTTGAAGTCTCTGAAGCTCATTGAATAAGGTCTACAAGATTGAGAAGGTTTTTCTTATGCTCATTGGCATGTGTAAACTCTGCATGGTGTCTTGAGACCTTAAGAACAGATGGGTAATGGTTCTGGATAATATTTCTAGGCATTATTTTGGCATTTGAGGGGAAATACTATATGAATAATCATTAACACTAAAACAAGTCTAAAACCCTTTTTAAACCCTCATAATGACTTGATAATTGAAATCTTATTATAAATGGCCCAAAATGAATTGGTAAGGATATTTTTATGATTTTATAATGTATAGGACTCCTCTATGTACCTTGATGTGGAATTGAGTATTCAGGATAGAGAGTGGAACCTATAAGAAATCACTTATTTTTCAAAAATTTGGTATAACAGGAAGGATTAACTAGGTCAAAGAATGAAAATCAATGTAGGTTTATAATTAATAATTTTTTTTATTGTAAATTGTGTTAGTTTTGAATTTTATATCTTCTATTTCAACTAATTTGGTCACTCATGTTAACCTATTGCTAAACTGGGCTAATGGTGAAACCAATGAGAAAAACTAGTTAGAGTGAGAATGTGTTCAGGGACGAGTTGCAATGGATTAGTAATGGATCCAATTTATTTATGTTATTGATAAAGACCTATAATAATTTTAATATTGGTTAGATGTTTTTAATTTTATTTAAAATGTTGAAAAAGGTGTTCACAGGATAGCCTATCTATAAAAGATATGATAGTGAAGGAGTAAGGTTCAGATATTGGTCTATATATTCCTTGTTTACCATTAAACCTATGTAAATTTTTATTTGTATATGTTATAAATATGTCCAAGGATCATAAAAATTCATCAGGAGTTATTAAAGGTATCTATATAGGTGTTAGAATACATGTTCACCCTAACTGGTTCATAAGGCAAAATGACAATTCTGAGTAAATAAGTGAGGATGTTGAGTTGGAGGATATATGCACTTATATTATGAATATATTGAATATTTTTTTGTTTATTAGGAAATAAAATACCTATCCATTCTTGATGGAATATTGAGTCTCTTTAAGGAGTTAAGATATGAAATCCAAAGTGGCTTATCTAGTTGTGTAAGGACTATGAGAAAGAAGCTCAAGAAATTGGTTAGTAAGACCAATGGTTAAAACAAAAACCATTGATTTATCTATTTTATAATGATATATATGTCACATAGTAACTATTAATGTAAATTATAATTCATGAAAGTGCTCTTACAAGTCATAAAGACAACATTTTTCACGACTGTGTTTTTGGAACTACAAGTAATTTTCTATGTGTACATATGATTGAAGTTTCTATGTCTATATGCCTAGTTTTTAAGTATACCATGAATGTTGTTATGTTTTATATATTAAATATTATATTTTACATTAATATTTAGTTTTTTAAAGTGCATATGTATATTTTGGTGGTCAAAGATTCTTGACTATGTTTTGGAGTAGTTAGACAGTTCTAAGTGGTCATGTTGCAAGAGTGTGTTTCAGGTCTTTTTCCCTATTTCATGATTTAAAATGAACATTTTGATGACCATGAGGTCATGAATTTTATATACATGTGTTTTAATGGTATTATTTTTTAGTAAATTTACTATATTTTTCAAATATTCAAGGCAAATGTTTTCTATGTATGAAGACCTATTTGTGAGTAGAACTAATGGCATGATTCAAGGATTCAAATAAGGTAAATGATGTTGGGTACCTAAGAATATATTATAATATGCATATTAAATTTAAACTTTAAGTGTTTCATCTATTTTTTAGGATTAAGGGGTTCCAAGGAGGCCTAAGTTAAACGTGTGCTTAAAGAAAACCTAATAGAATTAGGTCTCTATTAGGCCTGATGGTGGTTTTGGTCCCTATGGGTGATGACCAACCTATGCGATGATTGTTTAAATTATTAAACATCTGTATTAACCTATTAAAATTGTGATATGATTATGGTGAGGTTCTTTTCATACCAAGATGGGTGAGAACAAGAGTCAAGTATAAATACAAGGCATAATAGGTCTATTTGTGCTAGCTAAGGAGATGAGAATATAAGCAAATAAAAGAGATCTTTGAGGATAATAAGTAGGTAATGTAGACAATAAAATGGAATCATAGTATCATTCATGAACATCCATCATAATTTTTTCATGTAGATGACAAGTTCAATTAACCTAATGAGCCTAATAGGAGGCATATTAAGCAAGTGAGCCTAGAAGGTTATTTAGAAGAGGTAGAAGGTTGAGAAGATATACATGAGTTGATTTTATATTGAGATACCATAATATATTCATAAAATATAATTTCATAATTCATTATGTATATTATAATCTAAATATATAATATAAAGAGCTAAATAATAGGTCAACATCTGTTGGTTGAACAACAAGGTATCTTGAGGTGATTAAGCTTATCTTGGTTGAGTTAGTGCTTAGTGAAGAGGGAGTGGGATATTCCTTGTAGATTGGATATTTCATAAGTTTCCTTGATTTTTTTTGATTATTTCCAAGTCACTTGTAGGTTTGGATCCTCCTTTTAAGTTAGAGCTTGCGAAAGGACTAATTGAGTTGGTGCTCCTTATAGGTTTAGTGCCTCACTAAATGTTGATAAATTGATTATATAAATATATTAAAAGTGGTGTGTCATTGGGTTTTTGTTTTATTTTTTTAAATTATGTATTCAAGATGGCTAAGGGTGTGCATGAGGTGACAGTGTTCTAGCATTACAATGACAAAGTGTACTTTAGTGTTCTTGCATAGATCTTCAGTGGTAGCTTGGATAGGCAAATTAATGGATGTGGTTGGTGATTTTATAATTTTTAATAGGAAATTTAGTTTTTATAGTGTGATTTTAGTGATTTATAAATTTTATGGTGTTCATTAGGTTCATCCTTCTGGTCATCTAGGCATAGTGGGTCTTGTGGCAAATAACACTGAGTGGGTAGATTAATGACATCAACATTCATAGCTTTAAAGGTATTAGGAATAGTTTGGTATATGTATGGATTCCTATATGAGTTTAGATAATATTTTAAATTTTTTAGGTCTTTAAATGATGTATATCAAAATTTATGGTAATACAAAGTTGGTCTTTTAGGCAAATTTCACTAGTTTCAATAGCCAAATTTACAATATCAAATATCAATGGTGAGAGTTTCATCATGAAAATAAAAGATATTTGGAATGAATTAATATATTAATATGTGTATATAATGGAAATAATGAATTCAATATGTTAAATTATCTTGAGATTAAATGTGATGGTGTCATGTGTCACAATCATGGTGACTTGGTAACAAATCAATGGTGAGTGTTTCATCATACAAATCAAAGATTGATGGCATGCACTGAACCATCATAATGGAGATAGATGGTGAAAAAAAAGTCAATAAATAAATAAGACTTGATTTAATGTAAGGCCATCACATTTTTTTATATTTTTAACTAAATATATATTGACAACATGGTACATAGAAGGCACGTCGGGTTGCCAAGTGTCACAATCTCAAAACCTTGAATCAAAGATTAATGGTGAGAAAAAATTCAAGGATCAGATAATCTTAAATATATATATGGATATAATTTGATCAAGTTTCAATGTGTCACAAGATGAATACATGTGTTTTAAGTGACAATGTGTTGAGGTGAGACATAGTTGATCTTTTGGTAAATCAGCTTGAGTGAGCACATTGATAATGTCAGCATTTGCATGTGTAGAAGTGTCAAAAAAAGTTGGTAGCATGGGTCTGATAATTTTTTTGAAAAGATCATATGGTCCAAGTTTCAGGTCATGAATATATGTGTATCAAAAGTTATTGTGTTTAAAAGTTGGCTTCCCAGGAAGAATTTTATGTTTTCCATACTTAGCCAAATTTGCATTAAAAAGTGACAGTTGGAATTCAAATATGTGAATTAACAAAGGAAAATCATTATTCACTATTTTGGATATAAATTTTTATGTGAGTAAAATTTGATGGTGCTATAAAAATCAAAGTGGTAGATAAATTCAAGGGAAATCTTGGAAATTTTTTAAAGGTTTGAACAGTCATACATCACCATTTATTGTGGTCCAAAGTTGATTGAGGGTTTGACCATCTTCTGCAAGTGACCTAAGAAGGATGTTTATGTTTGTATTGATGATTTTTTGATGTTTCAAGGTGAATTATCAATTTTATAATGTTTTAGACTCCATGAAGACCATCTGTATGTATTTTTAAGGTTTGACCAATCCATCTTCAGTATGAACAAATGCTTAGAAGTTGATTGTTTGTTCATTCATGGTGTTCTTCTGTATAAAGCTAATGTTTGAGTAGGTTTTGCATATGTAGAGGTGAGTAGTGATGATTTCAATCTCTTTAAGGTATCTTAGGGGTCATGTGGAGTGGATATATGTATTTTGAAGTGGTCTTGTTTTCCTAATTTACTCAGTGAAGTGCTAAAGGGGTGAATAGGTATACATGAGATGTAAAAGGGATTCTAAGGCCTAATTGAAAGGTGTAGCTACCAAAGGGTGACCCATGGATGTTATGGTCAACCTATGGTGGTAGTATTGAGTTATGTATTATTGTGATATAAGCCTTAATGGTTAAGGCATGTCTAATGGTCAACTAAGAAGGTGATATTCATGAAGGCTCTATAAAGAGTAAAATTAAAGGTGAAGAGTTCAAGAGTTGATAAACAAAGGAGAGAGATCATTTAAGGAGCTATAGCAGGTCATTAAGGATAGTTAGAGTTAGAAGGATATCTAAGTATGTTTTTCAAATAATTTTCTACAAGTAAATACATAGGTCAATTGAACTTATGAGTCTAAAAGAGGATAGTTGAGTGAGAAGGCCTAAAGGGCTAATTGAGTGAGTGTAAAGGTGAAAGAGTGTAAACAAAAGAGGTCATCATTAGTTGAAGAGTACCAATAAGTGTCCAAGGTGATATAAGTTTCAAGGTATTTAAGTGGGTGATTAGTTACCTAGGGGGTTAGTTCCTCCTTGCAAGGTAAATCTTGCAAAATTATAGCTGTGTGGGTGCTCAACTAGATAGGGGTTGTAGCTCTTTATGGGATGGGTGTATCACTAAATATGGTTCTTATTGTTATAGGATAGTAGTCTAATTATAGGTTCTATTGGGTTTTATCCCCTAAGAAGGTTTCCCACATATGTCATATGTTATGTGATTTATCTTGATTTATCTTCCTTGTTTATTACAATGGTTAGTTTATATGTTTCATGATTGTATGTGTTGAATGGTTAAGGTTTTGGAATTGGAATTGGATTATCTTGCATCAATGATTCACCCCCATATAAATGATTTTACCCCTAATAATTGGTACCAAATCAAGACCTTCTTTTCAGTTTTAACCACTTGAAGGTGATCCAAGGTACAAGATGGATATTTGTGAAGTTCAAAAAGATTCATCTATTTTTGATAATGAAAGTGAGGATGATGAAGTTTTCATAAAAAAAGAAAAGTATTCAAAAGAAATGATATTGAAGCTTGGACATCAGTTGTAGTCAACTAAATTTTTGGTTAATAATGTTTCAAATGATGATGATTGTAATTAAGTTGAAAATGGTATTCTACTCTTGGCTAAAGAGTAAAGTTGTTCAAAGGAAGAAGGCATCATGTGTGATTAAGAATTTTTCCATGGCAGTGAAGAAAAATAAGTTGATGTGTATTTAGAAGCTAAGATCATGAGTTCCCCTGGTGATCTAAATGAAAAAAAGAAGAGGAATCATAAGATGAGGTATGTGATCAAAGGTCTTGAAGCACAAGTCAAGGCTCTTTAGGAGTGTTTGTGTCAAAAGTTAAAAAAAGACGAGAAGAAGAATTAAGAGCTAATCAAGTCTCTTGAAGAGAAAGCATGTAGATTGAAGGATGACATGGATAAAGAAGCCAAGAAGGATAAAGAGACCATCAAATATATCAAAATTTAGTTAGAGGCTACAAGTTCAAGCATAAGAGCTAAAGAAGATGAATGTGTTCAATTGAAGACTAATCATGTTTCCATAAAGGATGAGCATGAAAAAGTCATAATCAATATAGGTAAGCTAGAAAAAGAAAAAATAAATTACAACAAGCTAAATAAGATGGTATCATGAAAGTCAAAAATTTAGATTGGGTCCAAAAAAAAATGAAGAATCCAATCAGATAGTCAAATACTTCAAGGTGTGCCAAATATTTTATGGGCCATTATTTTATTTGTCATCTTTTTGGTCATAGGGCAAAGAACTATGTAAGAAGAAGTAATCAATCAAAGGGAGATCACAACCATATTCAATAAAAAGGTATGAAATACATTGTTTATTTTAGTTTTCATAAGGTTAGACACTTTACAAAATTATATCCAATTGGAAACCAAAAATAATCTATGCTTATCACTATAGTTAAAAGGAGGATGAGAAAGTTGTTGTAGGACATGTTGCAGATCATGTTAAGCTCAAATATCAAGAATGTAAGATGGTTGGAGAAGATGAGAAGAAAGTTCAGACAACCAAAGCAAAGAAGAAGAAATGTAAGGATGATGCTTCAAGTATGAATGTATGTCAAGAGTTCTCCCTTTCAGCCCATGTAGTGAATGAAGAGATCAAAACCAAGGTTTCAAATAGTTCTAGGAGTGATCAAGCCGAGTCTCAATATGGGTTTTTTTCTATTATAGGCATGAATTAAAGTTAAGATTTTTTATTTATTTCATTTGTTGACAAGTTTGAATCAATGAATGAAGTCAAGGATCTATTCAAAGTATATTTGATGATGAGGTAAGACTACAATTCAAATGAGGGTATAGAGGTATGGGAGTCTCCTGAGTATTGGGACTTTTTGTATCTCTTTGTGTGGGGTGTCTCTCTCTATGCTTCAAGGAGACACTTGTCAGTAAAAGGAAGCTTGATGGCTACTAGATTCTACTTGACAAGAAGTTATGTTGATTCAACTATTAAGGAATCATGATGCTCAGTCATGAGAATAAGTGTGAGTTATCCATTCGAGGAATGGAAGATGATGTAGTTGCCTTGAGAGCTCTTAAAAGCATGGTTTTAGATGAGTTACAATAGAAGAGAGGTATGGAATTTATTTTCATGTATAATTGGTTTCTTTTGGTAGCTTGATCTAGTGTAAAGCCTTGAAATTTCCTAGAGTAAAGGTTTCAGAAGTTCTATAGATGAGTATCTATTATCGCATCTCAAAAAGATTGTAAACCTAATGAATATTGTTGAAGTGTTTTTTTTAAGGTAGTATCATGAGTTGTGATGGTCTCTCGATGTTTTGGTAACCTCATAATGTCATATTGAGGTGTGTTGCTAGATTGTAAAGGTTATAAGAAGTTTTAGAGATCTAAAGATGTAGCTCCATATTTTCATATCAAATTTTTTAATGTGTATTTGATATTCCTTAAATTTAAAAAATGATGTCATGACTTGTTGAAGGTGTTTTTGCTAAGTGGTAGTTGTGTGTGTAATGTTTGCATGTAGGGAATGGAGGTTTCTATGTGTCAAAATAGGATTTGTGAGTTATCAAGGTGTTTTTATTAAATATAAATGTTTTTTGACCTCATTAAAATGTGTTCTATGTGATTCCAATATTTGAAGGTCTTTTGTGTGAAATTGGAGAATTTTGTCTGCTCTCGAGTTTCCTAGTTTGTACTTAAGGGTTGTAGGTCAAAAACCATGGTATAGGAAGTATGATTTACCAAAGCATTATAAGATCAAAATTTGGTACATAAGTGTGTATTTATGACCTCCAAGTTTGAGATAAGTTTCATAGGTGGGTATTGACTAGAAGGTGGTGTGTTGTTTGAGTTTCTCTTATAAACCTAGTGTTTTTGCTCATGATGGTAAGTTGTTTTCCCTAAGTATTTGAGGTTTGAGGATGATTAATAGGTTGAAATGGCCAAATGGATCCTAAAAAAGTAATTCATAATGATCTAAAAATGTGTGGTGTCTTCTATGGATGAGTTTTTCTCAAAATGGAGGGCTAATTAGCTAGTAGGTTTGTGAATGGACTATGGTGAAGAGGTAGATTTAGATGATGATTTTTGTTATGGATGAGGTTTGATATTATTTTACTTCAGATATGAAATTTAAAGTCTTGAAGGTACCTACATAGAGAGTTATGGGTATTTCAATGTTTAGGTAGGGCTACTAGGCCTCTATGCAAGGCTAGTGAGAAGAAAAGATGGTTTTGGTCATTTTATCCAAATGAAAAAGGTATTATTATACCTAAATGAGTTTTTTGGTTGTTTTTATACATATTTAATTTTTGAATATTGGTTTGATCATCTATTGATGGTCATGGAAGTAGCTTGAGAGAGAAGGTATGAAGGAAATTATGTTGTTTCATCATGGTTTATGGTGGTTTGAAGGTGCTCAAGTGGTGCCTAAGCTAAAATTACCTATGGAGTTTCCCTCTTAGTGTTCTCAAGGTGATTTTATGTAGTTTTTCATTTTATTGTGTGTTTTTTATAGATTAGAGTATGATCAAATAAGAGTGTAGTCATGGCACATGTTTGAGAAATTCAATGTAAAAAGTAGTATGCACAGTGTTAGGTGGAGTTTTTATCATATATTAGAGGTGTTAATTTCATATTTTTGTTCTTAAAATCCTTTTAGGTCCTTGAAATTAGAAGATGAGTCCACTGTCATTGTGTCAAAGGGGGAGAAAAAGGTTGAAGAGGGAGAAAGAGTTTGTGCATAAGATTTGTGATTAGTGTTGACATTAATGACAAAGGGGGAGATTTTTTGAGTGTTTTAAATGATGTCTCCAAGGTTTCCAAGGGTTTTCATGAGGTTGCATGTGTTTTATCATTATAATGACAAAGTGTGCTTCTGTGTGCTTCAATGTTCTTGCATGGATCTTTAGTGGGAGCTTTGATAGATAGGTTAATGGATGTGGTTGGTGATGTGATCATGTTTTAGAGGCCCTATGGTGTGTATATTGTTATTGGAGTGATTTTAGAAGTGAATGGTGTTCATTAGGTTCATCCTTATGGTCATCTATGCCTATGGGGTCTTGTGGTAAATAAGGTTGAGTTAACATATTGGTGACATCAATATTCACATGTATGAAGGTCTCAAGAGTAGTTTTGTATATGGATGGATTCCCATATTAAATGATATCATGTGGTAAAATTTTTATGTATTTACATGATTTATATCAAAATTTATGGTAGTGCAAAGTTGGTCTCCCATGCAGATTTCACTAGTTTCCATAGCCAAATTTGCAATATCAAAGATTAATGGCGAGTGTTTCATCATGAAAATCAAATATCAATGACACATGTTCAAATGTGAATATGGATATATAATGGTGATAATGAATTAAATATTTCAAAGTATCCTAATATTAATGATGATGGTGTTATGTAACACAATAATAGTGAATTGCCAACAAATCAATGGCGAGCTTTTCATCATGAAAATAAAAGATCAATGGTGCACATTAAATCATGATGATGGAAATAATGGTGAAAATAGATTAAATAATTCAATAATCATATATTAAAATCAAGGTTGATTCATGGTGTAATTTCATTAATTTAATGGAGAGTAATAATAGGGTACATAGAAGGCACGTGGGGTTGCCAAGTGTCACAATCTCAAAAGCCCAAATCAAAGATTAATGGTGAGCATAAATTCAAGGCTAGGATACTCTTGAGGAGATATATGGAATTAATTTATAAATTTTATATGGTAAATGATATGAAGACACATGTCTGAAGTGATAACATGTTGAGGTGAGACCTAGTTAATCTTTTGGTAATCAAGCTGAGTGAGTAGATTGATGATGTCACCATTTGCATGTGTGGAAGTGTCATAAGAAGTTGGTCACATGGGTCTGATAAAATTTTTTCCAAGATCATATGTTCCAAGTTTTAGGTCATGAATATGTGTGTATCAAAATTTATGGTGTTTTAAAGTTGGCCTCATAGACATATTTCTATGTTTTCCATTGCCAAATTTGCATTAAAAAGTGACAGTTGGAATTCAAATATTTGAATTAACAAAAGAAAACCAATCCTTACTATTTTGACTATAAATTTTGATGTGAGATGAATTTTTTGGTGGTATAAAAATAAAATTGGTATATAAATTCAATTTAAATCCAATGAAAATATTTTTAAGGTTTGATTGGTCATATATCAACATTTATTGTGGTCCAAAGTTGACTGAGGGTTTGACCATCTTCTACAAGTGACCCAAGAAGGATTTTTGTATTTTTATTGATGGTGTTAGATGTTTAAAGTTGAATTATCAATTATATTATGGTTTAATCTCTATGTTTAAAATTTATATGTGTCTTTTAGGTTCAACCAATCCATATTCAGTGTGAAAAAATTCTTAAAAGTTGATTGTTTGTTCATTCGTGGTCTTCTTATGTACAAGGCTAATGTTTGAGTAGGATTTGCATATGAATAAGTGAGTAGGGATGAATGTAATATATTTAAGGTGTATTAATGGTAATTTATAGTGTACCTATACATTTTTAAGTGGTCTTGTGTTCCTCATTTTATTGATGAAATGTTAAAGGGGAGAATAAGTCTTCATGAGACCTAAAAGGGCTTCTAAGGCCTAATTGAAAGGTATAGTTACCAAAAGGTGACCCATGGATGTTATGGTAGACCTATGAGGGTGGTATTGAACTATGTATTAATGTGATAGAATACTTAAGGGTTAAGTTATGTCTAATGGCTAACCAAGAAGGTGATATTCATGAAGATCTATAAAGAGCAAAATTAAAGGCGAAGATTTTGAGAGTAGAGAAGCGAAGGAGAGAATTCATTTGAGGAGATATATTAGGTCATTGAGGACCATTAGAGGTAGAAGGATATATGATTATGTTTGTATAATAAGATGCTATAGGTAAATACATAGGTCAGTATACCTAATGAGTCTAAAAGAGATTATTTGAGTGAGAGAAGGCCTAAAGGGGTGATTGAGTGAGTGTAAAGGGAAAAGAGTGTAAACAAAGGAGGTCATCCATAAATGGGGAAACACATAATTTACAAATATTATATTCCTCTGATTCAACTCTAGTCAAATTAGAACCAATTAAATTGACATTTTCAACCATTTTGATAAAACATGCAATGAATTTCAAAGATCTATAAAATACTAACTAAAGTCACTAAGGAAATCAAATGTAATTATGATATTAAGTGGAAATTCCATGGAAAATTATTGAATATATATTATTGGAAATTTATAAGTAAAAATATTTAGGTGATGATATCACTCACGACATCATCTAAATGGTGTCAAGTACTAGGCATTAGTGGAGATAAATATAAAGTTTACAGACACCCTATAGACACCGAAATCGTGTCTACTCCCTTGGTTATTCTCTCCCCTTGCCATCTCACCCCCTTTGCCACCTCTCCTCTCCTTGGATTCCTTTCCCTTGGATACCCTCATTTATCACCCTATGACCTATCCCAACTTCCCCTCCACTACCCCTTGCCAAGTCTTAAATGATTTAAGACCCCATTTCCCTTATCCCACTCATTTCCCATGCCTATTAAGCCACCTTCGACTGTTTCTTCCTTGGACCCGCTGACCCGGCAGTTGGGAAAATGGACAAAAGGATATTATAGCCTTTTTCCTATCTTCCACCCACCGGCGTCGGTCAACTGTTGACCGACATCGGTGATATTTCCGGCGTCAATTTTCTTCATAACTGTGTTCTTGACCCTAATGCAGGATCCAATTTTCCAATCTTTGCATCCACTCTTTTAATCTGCTCCTTTGACCTTCAATCATCCACCTTTCAACCTTCAATAATCAGTGAATCTTCCAGTCTTCAATCCACCAGACCTCTCACTCTCTTTCTCACAGGGATTTTGCACCAGCTACAGGAATAGCAGGGACTCTGCATCAGTCTTCTACATCAATAATAGGTACAAACATCAGCAGCAGTCTTTTTGCAAGCCACAAGTAAGTATTTTGTCTGTGTTTTCATTATGTTTTTAGTTATTGCTTCCAAGTAATATCACCCCCCAGACTAGACTATCAGCTAAACCAGACTTGACTCCCTCCCAAAAAGGCTGAGAGGCCTTCCCTTATCCTTACCACCTCTATCCCCCTTTTCAAAACATACACTCTGTCCATTGTCCCTGCAACTCTGCCCAGACCCTTGCACAGACCATTAATAAGGGCCAAACTCCTTCTCAGACCCATCCACAACATTGAAACCCATCCAGACCTAACCATACCTCATCTAAAGAATACTACCCCGATCGATGCCGGCCGTAGAGACCACTGCCTTCACTGATGTCGGCAGACTTGACTAACTGACGTCGGCAGACTAATCGACATCGGTGACTGTGACCAGGCCGACAACAACATTTAGGTAAGCATTTGCTTCTATTTCCATTTCAGTCTTTAATCATTTTAGTCTTTTATCATTCTACCTTTTATCAGACATTATTTTTATCAATCAGTGGGTTGACATTCCTGAGAAGTCTTTATACTTCTGGGATCAAGCTTTTGCTTGGCAACCCACCATCTCCTCATCTAACGCCTTCTTTGTTTTAGTCTCTTTCTTCTGTAGGTGTCATCCTCCACAACCAAAGAGGAGTTCTCACAACGTCTGGATAACGGTGTGCAGACTTCATCTAGGTACATACAAGCCTTAGACCATTTCTCTTAGTTTCTCATTTCCTTCTTTGAGTGTTAAAGCAAAAATCGTATAGAAACATTCTGGCATGCCTGGTGGGACCCTAGGGTCTTCCTTGGGTTCTTTTCTTTCTTTTCATATAGGTGCATTAGGTTTCTCCTTTTCACCTCTTTCTTCTCTCTCTTCCAAAAGACATCATAAGCAGGATTAAAAATAACTCTTCTTTCTTTTCTTGCATCTTAGACTAGTCAAAGGTCATACTCTTCAACCCTTTCTCAACTTGTTTTCATTCGAACTCACATTTCGACTTGGGCTTAAAACACATTGCATTTCATTTCTGCTTGCTTGCATTTCTTAGTCCACATCTAGTAATTAACAACCACATCATGAATTAATTTTAGACCACTTATGTTACACAACCAAATCACTTGCACAAATCAAACATCAAAACTTACCTGAGACAAGGCCCGACTGGGATTTCATCACCCAGCGGATACCTTACCCATCCTAGCAATCCCACTTAGACTTCACCACCAAGGGGAAATCCCACTCTATTCTCTAGCAGAGGATAATCTCTAGGGAAAGTATATTTTGGCTAAGCGAGACCAGCTCATCACTGGGTTCGTGAAGTGAGTGGAGCTTGCTCCTTAGCACCAGGCCATGTACGGAACCTAACACAGACTTTTGAGCACCTAAACTAACCTGAAACCATCTTTAGACTACCTCTTCTAGGACCCGTCTCAAAATCCAATCTTCCTAAACACATTCATCTAAGGCATAAGCCAACAGGATTCTAAAAGTTGATTCTTAAGATTTAACGCTTAGGGTCTGCTTGTCGCCATCTATTTTTCTGTTCCTATCTAGTTTTTTGAGCTAGTGAGGATGTTCTCTTCTTTTTTTCCAAGAATCTTCAATTTTTTTGAGTTTTTGGAAACCACAGTCACCAGCATCAGTTTTACCACCGACATCGGCAACCTTTATTCACCATCATCAGTTATCTGACCGATGTTGGCCATCTATTCTCATCGACATCAATTTTTCAACTGATGTTGGTCACTGTTACAGTCCTTTTTTTTCAAAATAGCAGCCCTGAACCTGCCCCTTTTTCTACCAAAACCACATTCTGAAATTTTGAAACTGAAAAAACATAGTTTCTAGAACCTGACCCCTCTTGCCTTGAATGGGTTTGACACGCAATCAAACCAAGGCTTTTCTTGACCACACGAGACATCAACCACTTCTGCCTTCACCATCCCTAACTGTCCCCTAATGGAGTTTCATTTAGACACCGAATGAACTCCTACTCGACCGATCCCAACTCAGTCTCCCATTGTCCCTGAAGGGGACCGAGATTTTAAAAGATTCTTGGACCTCAATGTCAAAGCCCTCCAAAACTATCTCGCAAGAAACCAAACGTGAGACCTTTCAGGTGAAGCGGCAATGACATCAACACCATTTGCTACCCAGCCTTTTATGACTTAGACTATTGCCTCAACCATTAACCTGACCATGGCCAATACACAAAGTTTAGCCTCCCCATTTATTTTTAGACTGACCTCCATCAGGGTTTCATTACCCCCTCAACCACATGCAATTCAACCAAGTTCTACATCATACCAGAACTTGATTGTCTCGACTCCACTCACTCTTGTGCCTATAAATGTAGGAGTGTCTACCTCCCCTTTTGCCAATGCCATCACGCAACCACCTTTGGTAGTATCTAGTCAACTTATGCCTTCTACCTTCATGACACAACCACCCTTGGCTTCCACTTCTATCCCAATGACTAGTTATCAATATGTTTCACCCCTACAAGTGAAACTGACTATGTCGTATGCCCCTTCTAGCACTTTTCGAGCACCCTAAAACCTAGGGGGTGCCCCATCCACCAATCCATCAATAGATCTCATCAAAATGCTGATGGACAAAATGTCTAGTCTCGAGACCTCTATTTTTGGTTCACGCAATGCCCTCTCATATGAGTAAATTTACAATGAACCCATTCATCCCTCCATCCTGATATAACCATACCCCAACCAGTGGGAGCTTCCTAAATTCACTCATGAAGACCCACAACAACACCTACGAGCATTCAGACATGCTTGTTATCTTATAGCCCATGACAATGTGTTACTTCTACGCACATTCCCCATGTCACTTTCTGGCCCTGCCCTTGATTGGTATAACTCTCTTACCAGGCATTCTATCTTTTCATTCATTCAACTCGCCCAATTATTCCTTAACCATTTTTCAATCAATATAACCAAAAAAGTCTCAATCACAGACCTCTATTCTATCAGACAATTTGACGACGAATCAATAGTCGATTTTGTCGCCCATTGGAGAGGTTTGATTAACCAACTCTCCTTCTCTTTGCCTCAACCTGAGCTCATTGAGCTCTTTTCCTGAGCATGTGCTAGGCACATCTCTTCTACTTTGCAGGTTCAAAGATTCTGCACTTTTGATGAAGCTTTCACCATGGCCCGAAAGCTTGAACTCCATGCCATTGAAGAGGATAAGGTCAAATTGTGTAATACCAACACAAAAACCAATGACCCTTCTTTTTCCAGACCTTCTTTTGCCAATTCCAAATCCAAAGGAATGGCCAACACTATGGTCATCAGATCACCATCTTTGACAACAACTGACCAATCTCAACCTTCAACATCTCAAAGCATCACCAAATAATTCCAACAATGGTACATCCAGCGTTCATACACTCCACTTAGAGAATCATATGCTTCCATTTTGGAAAAACTCATCAAGCAGGGGGTCATCAATCTCCCTCTGATCCAACCACCTCAATTCGACCCTTCAAAATCCCTCCCTACATGGTATAGGGAGGCCGACTTCTGTCACTTTCACAGCATCCAAGGCCATGACATCAAGAACTGCCAAACCTTTAAAAACATCATCCAAGACATGCTAGATAAGGGTGACCTCATTTTGGACAACCCAAATGCACCGCCCAATCAAAACATCGACATCTTCAGACAACCCTTTCCTAATCATTCTCCTAATGTCAAGACCTTAATCGATAGCTCCCAAGATCATGACATACACACGGTCAACACTGTCTCGCCTCTTGTCCTTGACCAACCTCCTCCATAGGTAGAAGAGTCCTCTTCTCCTGTTAGTCCTCCATCGACCTCTCTTATATTGGAGGATGCCTTGACCATACCAATGCCATTAAGCCCACCTTCGTCCTTCCTCCTACCAATGGAGGACCCTACCTTGCCTACTCCTCAACTACAAGTAGAAGGCACGATCATCCCTGCCCTCTGTTCTCTTAAAGAGCCACACTCTCCTATTTCTTCTCCACCAAGAGAAGACCCTGTCTCTTCACCCATTTTGATTGAGGAAGACCCAGTCATAGTTTCCTCTTGCCTTTTGCCTGAGATTGCTACATCTCACTCACCTCCGTCCACATCTGAACCCAAACCCGCATCTAACCTTGCCTCGCACATTGGTGGCCCTCAACCCAAACCAAAGAAGACCACTAAACCACACTGGAGGACTCCTCCCCCACCTTCATCATTACCTTCAATTTTGGGCCTGCATCCATCCACTTTAATAGGAGTGCTTCCTACTCCCATACTTCATAGTGCTTCCTACTACCTTTATTATCCCCTCAACCCATCAGACATATATTTCCTCCCAAGCATCCAATGCCTATCACCACCAAAGTGCCATCTACACGTGTGGCTACACCACCCATGAAAATGATGGTATGACCAATGCCTCTTATGCCTCTCAAACCAAAGTCATCAACCCCCACTACAACAAGACACACAGACCCATTAGCAGGTTCTTATGCCTTATTGTTATGGAAATTATTGCAGTCTTCTCGCATTAGTCTCCTACCTCTTAAACCATATCAATCTCTCAGACCAAAACCACCCTGGTTCGATGACACTCAGATTTGTGTGTATCATCACACGTCTGGGCACGACACTGAGTATTGTTATGCCCTCAAGGTTGTCATTTGCCAATGCTTGGAGAAAGACACCCTTCTTCTTGACCATGTTATCAACAAACCTTCAACACCGCTGCACTCATTAACTCTCAGATCAAGACCATCTTGGTTCGACAAATATAAATTTTGCCACTATCATCACACTCCAGGACATGACACTGAGCATTGTTGCACTCTTAAAGCTGTCATTTGTCAACACCAAAAAAAGGATGCCCTTCTCAATAAGGATCCTCTTGACCACCCCTTCGACAAATCATCAACACCGACCCATGCTTCTCAAACCTCATCACCTAAATCGGGATCTCCACTCCATACTATGGTCCCTTTGCTGCCTTTAACCCCCTTATTCGACATCAACATAATCAATCTGACCACCAAGCCTCAACTGACCTTGACCAATCTGTCAAACATTCTTCCTAGCCATTGGGGGAATTCAACGTTCATCCAAGCCTCAACCAACCTTTCAACCCAGTCTTGACCAAATATCAATCACTCTTTTAATCCTAAACCTCAACCCAACCTCGACCAAACATTCAACCTATCTTCGACCAAACATTCAACCCAACCATTGACCAATCATCAACCAAATATCAATCAACCAAACCTTAACCAGACATTGACTAGACATCAATAACCAATCATTCAACTGACCATCGACCAGACATTGCCCAAGCATCGACCAAACAATCACCAATATATCGACCAACTTCTTAATCATCTTTCATCCAACATCAATCAACACGTGACCAATCTCGAAGAGGCAAATGGGGCAAGTCTGCTCCTAATTGACTCAGACCTTATCATAACGCACAAGCATGGCCCAGGGACTTATCAGAACCTGAGCCCCTTTAATGCCTTGCGTCCGTGACCATTCTAATTTTAGTCGAGTACTCGTTTACTTGACATTTTACTTGAGCTCGTCCCTTGAGCAATCCCTGTCATTATCATGCATATTCCTCTTGACCCTTTTTCCCAACATTAGTCAACCCTTTTGTCAAGTAGTAATGCATTGTCCTAATAAAAGGGAACCCTTAAAAGGCTCATCCATGGCTAAAAACTTTAGTCAACAAAACATGTCAAAAAATGGGATACCTAACATATCAAAGGTCATAAACTCTAAATGTAGACTGCTCCCTCGAAGGACAGCTACATAATTGTTGTATTACCAGACTGCTCCCTTGAAGGACAACTAGGCCAAAGTCATATCAAAGCATTTAAAGCAAAATATAGACCACTCCCTTGAAGGATGGCTATGACTAAATATTGCTACAAACAACACTCATTCTGAAGCTTCTCGCATCGATCAGCTTCACATATATGACCACCAAACAAAGCAACATCCCTACGTGGACTTCCCGCATCGATCAGTCCACCGTAAAAAAAATGACTGACAAGATATTAAAGTCATGGACATGCCTATAATCATTCTTGGGTCACCTATAAAAGGGGCAAGGTTGTTCCTATCATAAAAGGGTTACCCCGTCCTATCATATCACATATCCAACCTATCACCCCAACATACTCAAGGGACTTTGAGCTCACTTAACATCAAGTGATTCAATTACTTCCCTAGCACAACCCATGGTCAATGACATAATGCATAAATGGGGCTTTGGTTCTAACAACCCCTATCTATGCTATCATTCTGGTCATTGTCAATGAAAGAGCAATTTGCCTTTCACTTATTTTTCACAGTTTGGTCACATTCAACCAAACCTTTTTCTACCCAACCAAGCCAACCCAAACATTTTCAGACCAACAACATGACATCATGACATCACACATCATCATAGTCCATTTCACATAGTTTTTATGGACACCAATACACATGGAAACTATCGACCATACACAATTTATGTTAAGCATAAACCATTACTTGTTGAAGCATAAATAGACCCCAATTCATTTTTAGCATACATCCATCACGAATATGGAAAATTGCTAGGGATGAAAGACCCCTCAACCAATGTTACAAAATACACCATCTGGAAAAGACTATAACATCTTCTTTCTCCTCATCATTTCAACACATGACCAAACCAACCTATCGACCAATTTTGCCTCTTTGCCTGAACTACATTGGTCTGAGGCCCTAAGACCGAGGCTATGTAGGTAGCACTCAGATGACACGATGTCTTTTGGGGTTAGCTTGACCACCCTCATTTGTTTGTCTCTCTAATGGACAAACCTTCTTCTCATTTTGACCATGACTTAACCTCGACCAGACCAATCCATAACTTTGACCCTATTCCTCTATTTTAGGGAGAACTACATTGGCCTGAGGCCCTTCAATAGGGGCTATGTAGGTAGCACTCAGTCTTCTAAGGTTAGCTCGGCCACATTCCTTCATCTGTCCATCCACCTCGACCATTAACCATGGAGATCGCAACTATCTCCTTCGACTACAATGACTTCCAAGACTAACATTGCCTTGGTTGTTTTTGCATGTATGCTACCTCAAAAATGGTCAGCAAAATTGTTTGCAGACCACATTTTGACCCTCACAAGTATAGGATCACAAGCCGGTTGATCTGCACTACTTGTGACATTTTCATGTTTCTAGGAGCACTTCCGGAGCCCGAGATACCTAGAACACGATGACCATTAGAGCTTCAGCTTAGATTGAATAACTCGATCAGCTACGACCAAATGCTAGGGCCTGGTTACTTCAATTTTGGCACTCCTCAACCCTTGACCTATGACAATTTGACCTGACCATCTCGTGAAGTGGTATACATGCAATCACGACTTTTGCAGTGTTCACACTCCATCTTCACCATCTTCATCCACTCTCTGTTAAATCAGCACTTGATTCCAGGTTCCCTTCCCTTGAATCTAGCTTTGAGGGGGAATACCTCATCCCATACCTGGGGCAATCAACTTTCATTTTTTGTCTTGCAGTTCACCAGAACAACCAACAAGATGAAATCAACCTCATCTTACACCTGGGGCAACCAACTCTTATTTTTGTCTTGTAGTTCATCCAGAACAACCAACAAGACAAAAAGGGGCAAATGTAGACATTGAAATCGTGTCTACTCCCTTGGTTATTCTCTCCCCTTACCATCTCACCCCCTTTGCCACCTCTCCTCTCCTTAGATTCCTTTCCCTTGGATACCCTCATTTATCACCCTATGACTTATTCCAACTTCCCCTCCACTATCCCTTGCCAAGTCTTAAATATTTAAGACCCCATTTCCCTTATCCCACTCATTTCCCATGCCTATTAAGCCACCTTCAACCGTTTCTTCCTCGAACCCGCTAACCCGACAGTTGGGAAAACAGACGAAAGGCTATTTTTAGCCTTTTTCCTACCTTCTAGCCGTCGGCATCGGTCAACTGTCGACCGATGTTAGTGATATTATCGATGTCAGTTTCCTTCATAACTGCATTCTTGACCCGAATGCAGGATCTAGTTTTCTAATCTTTGCATCTGCTCTTTCAATCCACTCCTTCGACCTTCAATCATCCGCCTTTTGACCTTCAATAATTAGCGAATCTTCCAGTCTTCAATCCACTAGACCTCTCACTCTCTTTCTCACAGGGCTTCTACACCAGCTACAACAATAGTAGGGACTCTGCATCAGTCTTCTACATCAACAACAGGTATAGGCATCAGCAGCACTCCTTCTACAAGCCACAGATAAGTATTTTATTTGTGTTTTCATTATGTTTTCAATTATTGCTTCCAAGTAATATCACCCCCTAGACCAAACTATCAGCTAAACCAGACTTGACTCCCTCCTGGAAAGGCTAAGAGGCCTTCGCTTATCCTTACCACCTCTATCCCCCTTTTTAGAACATACACTCTGTCCATTATCCCTACAACTCTACCGAGACCCTTGCACAGACCATTAACAAGGGCCAAACTCCTCAAACCCGTCCATAGCACTAAAACCCATCCATACCTGACTAGACCTCATCCAAAGACTACTGCCTTGATCGATGCCAGTCGCAAAGACCACTGCCTTCACTGACGTCGATAGACTAATCGACGTCGGTAGACTTGACCAACTGACATCGACAGACTAACTGATGTCAGCGACTATGACTAGGCTGACAAGAACATTGAGGTAAGCATTTGCTTCTATTTCCATTTCAATCTTTTATCATTCTACCTTTAATCAGACATTATTTTTATCAATCAGTGGGTTGACATCCCTGAGAAGTCTTTGTACTTCTGGGATCAAGCTTTTGCTTGGCAACCCACCATCTCCTCATCTAATGCCTTCTTTGTTTTAGTCTCTTTCTTTTGCAGGTGTCATCCTCCACAACTAAAGAGGAGTTCTCACAATGTCTGGATAATGGTGCGTAGACTTCATCCAGGTACATACAAGCCTTAGACCATTTCTCTTAGTTTCTCATTTCCTTCTTTGAATGTGAAAGTGAAAATCGTATAGAAACACACCCATGACTTATTAATGTTCCCTTATTCTAAAATATTATTTGTTTTGTCCTCTAAAATTTAATTAATCATTGGCCAATCATCTTGATCTCAATATGGATGGTCATGGTTAATTCTAAACATTTCTATAAATGTATAAATACATTATCCACCATAGATATAAAGGATAAAAAATTTAGTGAAAACAATCTATGAAAAAATATTTCTATAATAGCTTTACTAATTCCTTCAAATTGATCAATCAAGGAGACAAAGTTATTGGTTCTAGAAGAGATGTCAGAGGCACTTACTCAACCACATTGACAAAGAATTAGAGCATAAAATCTTGGCAAAAACATGTTTATGGACCGTATTTGAAGGAGAGCCACTTTGGGAGGGTATTGCTTATCTTGCTTTCCTCATTAGTTTCTTGATTTCATTGGCATTGCCCCTCGAGGGAGTGGGCTTAACATGTTAGGTTATTTATGCTTATTATTAGTTTTCCTTACTAACACATGAACTAACCTGCTTTGTAATCTTGCTCTACATTTTCTCACTTGATATCAGTTTTTTTGCACTCAAGATCATAGCTCACAAGTTATAATGACCCTAATTTAGTCTTGAAATTCCCCACACAAGGAACCAATTCAGTCATTTCTTCTTTTTTCCTCTAATTAATCAAGTTTAGATAGTTTATTCTAATTTTGGGGCTAGAATAATGTTTTATTTCCCCTATTTTATCTTTCTCTACATCATTAGTTCTTTCTAGTGAGATCACCATTTTCTCATCAATATCACTATTTAGCTTATCGACCCTACCATTTTCCTTTGTTGGTTTGCAAACTCACTGATATACAAGGCATTCTCACCATTTTTTAGGGCAACGTCAATGTTTTATATTATTTTTCCATTTAAATTGGCGACCCCACCATTTTAAAATAAATTTTATTCAAAATTTGTGAGGTCATTGATTTATCTATAGGCTCATTATTTTGGCCTATGATCGTAGTAAAAAGTCCATGATCCCAATGGCGAGATTGCCTAAGTTTGTACTTGTACCTAATAATAAATGGATTAAATGAAAAAATAAAAAACCTAAGAAGGTACATATAGATGATTTATTCCTTGATGGTCACTAGTACTATTAGATTCACTCACCAAGGTGTCGATGATATGAGATACTGCCCATTATACTTGATTCTCTCACACATAATTATTAGATCTCTGGATTATAATAGTGAAGGGAGAAAATGAATGACTTTCACCCCCATGGGTAAAATTATAGTAAAATTTTTAAATTTTCCCCTAGGCCTATTTTTCTCCCATTTATCTTCCTAGGATACTCATTCTCTCCCCATCTATCCTTTTTCAAACCTGTTTCCTCTAATTATTCCATTTTTTAACCTTGTTTTACAGATTACATGATTATTTTTTATTTTGATCAAGGGCCAACCCATCAAATATTAAAATTTTACATCCTCCCCTTGATGGGTCATCATGGGCCACCCAAACACTATTTGGGGCATTTTTGTAACCCCATTTCTTTGTGACTCATGCCAAATTTAGTGGAAAGTGGGAACAAATTTATTTCTTCTAATTATGATCATTCTAAGTGACCTTTTTTATTCTTTGAAAAGTCATTACTTTGAAAAAATGTCTCACCATGGCTTCTCAAATAGGGGAAAAATATAGATATCCAATTCTTATCACTATTAAGTTAAAATTGCAAACCTAGATGACATTCTACAACAATGCACAATCTAGACCAAAATTATTGAAATGCTCTGATTCATCTACACTCATCACTTGTAGATGTTTATTTTCATTCATTTATCATTGAATGGGTCAATGCATTTTATACAATCATTACCTTCTTATAATTAACTTCACATCAAGTTTTTAACCAAGAAAATTATCATTTTAGACCATTTAAACACTTTGATTATTTTGCACATGTCACGTGTGTGTACTGATTTGTGCCTATGTATCCCTGATTGGGGTAATGGATTATTCATAACTATTATCTTCATTTGATTAAACTCATAAAATTACAACCAAATAAATTGACATTTTTGACCATTTTGATTAAACATGTGACTAATTTCCAAAACTTATAAAATACTAAGTATAGTCATTAAGCAAATTAAATCATATTAAGATCTTAAGTGGAAAATATATAGAAATTATTGAATATATATTATTATATATTCATAATTCAAAATATTCAGGCCATGAAAACACCTTTAACATCATTGAAAGGGTGTCAAACAACAAGCATTAACGGAGATAAATATTAGGTTTAATGCCACCCATGCTTTATTAATGCTCCCTTATTACAAAATATTAATTATTTTGTCCTCCAAGATTAAATTAATCCTTAGCCACACATCTTGATCTCAATATAAAATATCATGGTTAATTCTCAACATTTATGGAAAAGTATAAATACATGAGCCACCATAGACAAAAAGGATAATATTTTTAGTGAAAATAACCTATGGAAAAATATTGCTAAAATAGCTTCACTAATTCCTCCAAATTAATCAATCAAGAAGCCAAAGCCATTGATTATAGAAGAGATGTCGGAGGCACTTTTCCAACTTCAGTGACAAAGACTTGGAGCACAAAATTTGGGAACAAACACATTTATGGATTATCTTTGAAGGAAAACACTTTGGGAGGGTATTTATGTCTTCCTTTCCTCATTAGTTTCTTGATTTCATTAACACTACCCCTTGAGGGAGTAGGCTTAGCATGTTAGGTTATTTATTCTTATTATTTATTTTCCTTACTAATGCATGAAATAACCTACTTTTTAATCATGCTCTACAATAGGGTTCACGGTCAGATTAAAGGCAATTGAGGACAATTTGATATATTTAAACTTATTTGTGATTATAGAACGTGATTTTGGGAATAATTAGTCCAAACATCATCATAAATTGAGCCAATTAGTAAATTGGCCCAACAAGTAATGTGATTTGTACATAATTAAACCTTAGATTAATATAAATATTACTCTAAAGGATGTTAATTGGGGTTAAATCGATTGGTTTAAGGTTTAAGGTTTAGTTTTTGGTGTATATATGGTTTAGGTTTTAGGGTATAAGTTTTAATCGCAAAGGCAATTAGGGATAAATTAAGCTCTTTTAACCTATTTGTGGCTATACAATGTGATTTTGGGATTAATTGGCCCCCATGTCATCACAAATTAAAGCAATTAGTTAATTGGGGTAATGAGTGATGAAATTTTATCCAAATTAAGTCCTATGAAGATAATTCTTACTCTAAAAGATGTTAATTGAGGCTAAATCGATTAGTTTAGGGTTTAAAACTTAGGGTTTAGGGTCCAAATATGAAAGAAATTGAGTATAATTTGATTTGGTTAAACCTATTTATGACTATAGAATGTGTTTTTGGGTTTGATTAACTCCCATATCATCACACATTAAGTGAATTAGTCAATTAAGGCATTAGTGGTGCAATTTAAACCAAATTAAGCCCAGTGAACCTAATTTTTAGTCTAAATGATAGTAATTAGGGCTCAAATGATTATTTTAGGGTTTTAAGAGTTTACAATTTATGGTTTAGAGTTTATATGGCTTAGGGTCTATGGATTAGGGTTTAAGGTTTAAGGTATAGGATTTAGGGTTTAGGGCTTAGGGTGTAGGGTTTAGCGTTTACAATTTAGGGTATAGGTTTTATGTTTTATGGTTTAGGTCTTAAGTTTCATGGTCTATGGTAAGTTTTTAGGGTCTATGGTCCAATCATGAAGGTAATTGAGGATAATTTGAGTTGCTTGAACCTATTTATGAGCACAAAATGTGTTTTCAAGTTTAATTAGCCCCCATGTTATCATATATTGAGTGAATTAGTCAATTGGGGTAGTTAGTCATGTGATTCAAGACAATTTTATCCCTATGAATCTAATTCTTAGTCTAAATTATGGTAATTAAGGCTCAAATGATTGGTTTAGGGTTTTAAGAGTTTATAATTTATGGTTAGGGTTTTTAAGGCTTAAGTTTTAGGGATTAGGGTTTAAGATTTAGGGTATATAGTATTTGTTTTAGGGTTTTTTCATGTCCTTTCAAAAAATTTAATTCCAAAATACTAGATCTGAAATAAATTTAATACTGGAAATAATTTTTGTTTAATTTATGCCCCTTTCACACTGGCTAGAAAAAACCCAGATTTTGATAATTTTCATGGAAAATCATAAATACTAAAATAAAATGCTTGTGGAAAATTAATTATATTAAAATATGTCCAAAAACATTATAAATTATTAAAATAGACTCCCACAATAGTTCTAGACTAAAATACACAATTTGGGCGAAAACCCTTGTTAGTTCCACACACATGCACCACAAAGACTAACCAAAACATAACACAATTTCACCATAATAATAAGTGGATTACATATAATAATAAAATATAAATACCTTAAAATATAAATCCAAATACACCTGATATATGTTGCATTAAACCCATCAATCTGAAACCAATAGATGCAACTCTACTCACAATGATAGCCTACATACAACACTGCCCACTAGCTAAAATTTGTACTCCTTGAAGCTCTGTAACAACTCTTATAAGGAATTTTATCTCTTGATCATAGGTGTTTCATCCTATAATATTTGGGATCCCTATGATTCCATACAAATACCACCTTCATCCAAGATTTTTTATTCCAAGATGATTTGAAGAACACTATGTACACATTGTTCCACAAGAGAAATCATTAGTTATCGAAAAGACCCTCCCAGAATGAAAGTATCTCATATTAATACCCTAAAGGCCCAAGATTGGTGTCAAAATCAAAATTACTTATTTTTTGGTAAGGTGACATGAGTTATAAAAAGTAACTATTCCCCATCTTTATCCACTTGCCCAATATTCACTTAGATCTTGCTTTTTCCCTCACTTTTGCTTCTATTTATGAACTTTCCCAAATGTGACCCACTTAACTTGATGATAAGAATGCAACATAACTTAGTAAGTTTAATTTAAACCTCATAAGTATTATCTCGTATAAATCATGCCCCATTTAGTAAGTTTTCTTAGATACTCCTCATCCACTTCACCTATAATTGCCAATTAAATATAGTCAATGACAACCTATCATAGAATCTACCATATATATCACTTAAGAAATGACAACCTATCATAACTTTTCATAGAATATAACTAAATTAAATTTCATATTTATTAATGCCTCTTAAGAAACCCAACTCCTCAAATGGTGGAGCCCAATATTATTTTAAGTATTTAATATTTAATTGGCCCAATAAATATACCTAAAAATAAAATCATTTTGGGACTAAATATAAATATTAAATAAATTTATTCCCTTATTTCTTATCATAGAATAAAGAAGTATTGGAATGGACTATAAGGGTCACAAATTTGAAATTAATCAAAAGTGGAAATTACAAGTCCTCCTCCCTTAAAATTGCTTGTCCTTAAGTGATTTAAACTTAGTCAATTTAAAATATTTAGACCTTCCCAAGTGGTATCCTCAATTGGCAAGCCCTCCCAATAGATCAAATATTCAATGATATCTCTCTTTCTTGATCTCTTAACCCTAGTATATATCATCTATTCTTGAATTAGGATCAATTTCTCCTCATCCAAATATGGAAAATCTATGGAGGGTGAAATATGTTGACCCAAAGCTCAAACATCATAAATGAAAACCTTCAGATGATCCATGATGCGATGCATGATTATATTTTCCAATATTTGACTTATGTCAAGCAATGAAAACAAAATTGTACTAACTCTTATATTATGAGTGGTTCCAAAATACCAAATCAATCTTAAAAACTCTTTACCATTCATCCATTGCACCACTCTAATATGATCTAGAATTTTAGTGTGCCAACTATTTGTTTTAATTTCCTATATCCTAAAATAATAGTTATCTTATTGAACCAAGTTGAGATACCTGCAAGATCTAGATTCATCCTCTAAGAAATATAATACCCCATTACAAAGTGTCCCACTATAGACACCACCTTCAAACCCAATATTAATCATGATCCAAATAATGAAAATTACTTTTACTACAACTAGAAAATCATCAAAACTAGTCAGCATTTGAAATTTGCTCTTCCCCTCATCCATAAATGTTTGCCATAACACCTATAAATGATCAAATGTAACTTGTTGGTGGATGGAATGTATCAAAACAACCTTTGTGCAACTTTTTTTTCATTTTCAACTTCTAACACAATTAATTGATGCACTCTTTCATTAAAATTGAATATTGAAATTATACCCACATGCTTATAATTTTCCATTTTAAAATATTCAAGATGAATTCCTTATAGATAAAAAGATACTCAACATGGCTCCTCAACTTAACATGGTATTGATTATTCCAATTACTTTGTAAACTCAAACATTTATGTTTAGATGTTAAGTAAGTCTAATGCAACATAGAGAAAGTTATATCATATAGATATTCTATAACAAAATCCAAAACAATGTGTACCTTGATCTCATACTGAAAGTTATCTAGGGGAGGTGTCTTCAAGATATGTGAAATGATGAAGTATTATTGTGTCATTATACCCCATGGGAAAACTTCACCTACAACCTAAATTATTGCTTCTTTATTAGGGAGTCTTCCCATAAGATTACCAATAAAAATCATATCATGTGTGTTCACATGACTTTGCATATCATCATGGTTTGATCTCAGGTCTTCATTAATTATGTCATGTGGACCAAGGAACCAATCATTAATAATCTTTGGTGGTCCATTAATCATCTCCTGAGGCATCATCTCATGTCTAAAAAACTCACGTGCATCCCATATCCTATTTTTGACACTACTTGTGCTACTAAATTTAGTAAATGTTTTAGCACTCAATGTGAAAAATGGATTATTAAAGGACAATTCCTCATCCATTTCAAAGAGTAGATTATCAAATAATTATAAGTTATTTAATTTTCCTATTTATCCCAAACCTCTTGTTGTCCCATATTTGAACAAGTAGTTTCAGGAAGTTGTTTCCAATTGAGGTCTCTTGAAGCTTTTCAAGCTCATCAATCACCTGCTTGATTAATTTAGCCCTATCTTTATTATCTTATTCCTTGAATTTTGTAATAGTAGAAAGCTGATCTTTTGATTCTAATAATTCCATTTGAGTGCTTTCCAAGTAATTCTTAGTTGTCATAATCTCAAAGGTGATCTCATCAACCTTTATCTTGGTTTCATCTACAATTTTGGTAACCATGTATCTATCTTTGATCATGTGAAAGTATCTTAATTTTATTTCTTCCTTCATGCTCATAATTTTTTGTAAATATGAATAAGTGTAAATTTTTTCACGTTGACCTCTTTGTCCCTTTTACATTAGTCCTTCAATAAACCTTTTGGTGTTTTCTGTCCTTGATAGAATTTGTACTTCATGCTTGGCTGTCACCATTAATTAATTTTTCCAATATTTCTCAATAATTCTAGGCTCATGCAAAGATAATGAATTATTTTTAGTAGACATACCAAAATCATAATTTTCTTCATACATTCCAATGGTGTCATCATAGGAGCCATTAGTATCATGTGTTTCTCCTTAAATTTATGAATAAGCTTCACCAGATTGATCTAAGTATTTATCAGAGTTTATTGTTATGAAATTTACATCAAACTCAATTTCAAAATTCATAGTTGTAAATCATTCAATATAATCATTATGAGACTCTGCCTTGTATGTTTCTTAAAATAAGACATTTTATTCTTCAAAAGAAAGTTATGAATATTCTTCCTTGTTAAATTTTGGTTCTTCTCTTTCCACTTGCATGGTGGACTCCTTCAGGGTTTGATCACTAACTTATTTTGGGTTTAAATTTTCTTACTTTATAATTTCTTGTAAATCTGATTTTCCTTTATGCTCCACTATCATACATGTTTTTTATTTTTCTTCACATATATCAACAACATTTATAACTAGCATGTGTATAGCTAGAGAAGTGTTATGTTCTTACCTTAAACCATATAATATAATAGATATGAGTGGCTAGGAGATATCATCACTCTCCCTTAGAGTCTCAGTAATAATGGTTTGCATACAAATTATAACATTTTTTTCATGACTCATACTAATAGAAGCCAAAAAATGTTGAAACATCTCAATATTAAGATCTTCACATTCAAGATCTACCATCACAACACAAAAAACAACTCTTGCATAGTTTCTAAATTTTTTACCCACTTAGTAAAAGAAGGATTTAGCATATCATCTAAACCCCAAAATTTCTCCATAATTAGTTGAAATATCTCCTTCATTATGTCATCCTTGTAAGGAACTTCAGGAGCTATAATTCTTGAGATTTCACTAAGGAAAGAGGTAATTGTAAGGATCACATTTTCATCTAAATGTCTCATAATCTTGGGTTGGACCAAAGTAACCATTAATGGATTTATATCCTAATGCAAAATTCCACAATACAATTGGCCAACCTTAGATAAACAATCCTCTATTTCCTTCAAAATTTTAAGTAGAACATTTTTTAGTTGATACTAAAACTATAAATATTTTATTAATGCATAAATCATATTTCCCACTTCATTTTATTTTTGTAAAGGCTGAGGCTGGACAAACTTGGATGAGTCTTTGAAATGTCTTCATAGGGGACTCTTATTATAATTTACTCTAGGGACACTCTTAAACATAGATTCAAAAAAAATTCTTATGATTCACATTAACAATAAAAATTTACCCTGCTAAACTAACATGTAATGGTAGATACCACACATAAAACCAATAAGCATTGACATGCAATCATTAAAACTAGCATGCAAGTGTTGCTTACTAACAATGCAACCTCAAAACTTGACATGCAACATGACTACACTTAAACAATGGTTATCTTCCCAAATAGGATGGAAAGATATAAGATATGATACCAATGTCATGTCCCCTTAATAAATTTAATTCTAAAATACCATATCTAAAATAAATTTAATACTGGGAATAATAGTTTTTCATTTTATGCCTCTTTTACACTAACAAAAAAAACCTAGATTTTGAAAAATTTCATGGAAAGTCATAAGTACTAAAACCCAACACCTATGGAAATTTAATTATATTAAAATATGTCCAAAAAAATTACAAATCACTAAAATAAACTCCCATAGAAATCTTGGACTAAAATACACAATTTGGGCGAAAGCCCTTGCTAGGTCCACACACATGCACCATAAAGACTACCCAAAACACAACATAATTTCACTAGACTAATAATTTGATTAAATATCATAATTTAAAAAAATAAATTTTAAAATTCACCTGATAATTTTGTATTAAACCCACAAATATGAAACCCACACCTGCAACTCTACTCACAATGATAGCCTGCATACAACACTATCCACTAGCTAAAATTTGTAATCCTTGAAGCTCTATAATAACTCCTATATGGAATTATATCTCTAGATCATATGTATTTTGTAATAAAATCCTTGGGATCCCTATTTTTACATCTAAATACCACCTTCATCTAAGATTTTTTGTTCCAAGATGATTTGAAGAACACTGCATGCACACTATTCCACAAGAGAAATCATTAATCAGATAAAAGATCCTCCTAGAATGAAATTATCTCATATTAATACCCAAGAGGACCAAGAGGGGAACCAAAATAAAAATTCCTTGTTTTTGGGGAAGGTGACATGAGTTATAAAAATCAACTATTCCCCATATTTATCCACTTGCCCTATATTCACTTAGATCCTACTTTCTCCCTCGATTTTGTTCTATTTATAAACTTGTCCAAATGTGACCCACTTAACTTGATGATAAGATAAAAACATAAATTATTAAGTTTTCTTGAAACCTCATCATTATTCTCTCTTATAAATCCATGGCCAATTTGGTAAGTTTCGTTACAGACTCCTCATCTACTTCACCTATATTGTCAATTAAATATAGTTAATGATAACCTATCTTATAATCTACCATATCTATCACTCCAAGATGACAACCTATGATAACTTATCATATAATATATCTAAACTAAAATTTATAATTACTAATGCCTCTTGAGAAACCTAACTCAAATGGTAGATCCCAAATTTTTTTTAAGTATTTAATATTTAATTGGCCTAATAAATATACCTAAAAATAAAATCATTTTGGGACCAAATATATATATTAAATTAATTACTTCCATTATTCCTTATCATATCCCATGACAATTATTGGAATAGACTATAAGGCTACATAATTTGAAATTAATTAAAAGGGGATATGACAAGTTTAGGGTCTAGGGTTTACAATTTAGGGTATAGGGTTTATGGTTTAGGGCTTAGGGTTTAAGGTTTATGGTATAGGGTGTAGGGTTTAAGGACCAACCATGAAGGAAATTGAGGATAATTTGAGTTGATTTAACCTATTTTTGAGCACAAAATGTGTCTTAGGATTTTATTATCCCCCATGACATCACAAATTCAAAGAATAAGTCAATTGGGGTAATTAGTGGTGTAATTAGGGATAAATTGAGCCCTATTAACCTCATTCTTAGTGTAAATGATGTTAAGAGGGGATAAAATGATTGGTTTAGTGTTTTAAGAGTTTATGAATTATGGTTTAGGGTTTATAGGTCTTGGGTATTAGGGATTAGGGTTTATATTTGAGGGTATAAGGTCTAAGAGATCATGGATTTAGTGTTGAGAGTTTAGGTTTAGGGGTGTTTTTTCATACATATAATACCATGTACTTATTATTTATGAGTACATGGTATTATTGCATATGAATCTTTGATATCACTTTAAAAAAAAATGTAAGTTCAACATCATTTTTTTTACATCAAGATTTTTATCCCCTATGTACTCTTTTTTATTTTATTGTGCATGATACAAGTCTACTTTTTTACTAATTTGATATATGTCCCCATACTCAAAAGTATAAAAATTTGTCTATTCATGGTTGAATAAAGAGTTCATGTCTATTTTTCAATAATTTGATCATCATCCCCACTTGGTAATATGCATCTAGCATGCATATTTTTTAATAATTGGATTATTGTCCCCACCCTCAAAATTTTACAACTTTGTGCAATCATGGGTGATGACTTTCATAATAAAAAGAATAAGAAGTTAAAGTGAAAAATACTAGAGGAATTAGAAGTGTAGATATAAAAACAAATGCAATGAATGAAAATATTTCATGCAAGTAAGTATATTATCCTTAATGAATTGAATGTCACAAATAATGATGAAATGAACATTGATAGTATACCAAATTCTAAAAGTATAATTGTCAGTTCTAATAGTATACCAAATTATAATGGAATTTCACATTCAAATTTTATATTTTTAAATTTTGATGATGATGAAAATATGCATGATATTTTAAATTTAATGGAAGCACCGATTGGTGAAAGTAAAAATCAATAAAACAATATGATAATATCATCGAATGAATAAACTAGTAATAAAGAAAATAATATGGAAACACCAAATAAATCAATTTTACCATTAAGAATATCTCCTAGGATTTTGAAAATAAGAACCATGTATTTAATTAAAATTGATGAAAACATTTTGAAACTAATGGCTAAAAAAATATCTGAGTTCCATATGAGAGTAAAAGATGAAATAATTTGGGACTTGCATTTTGAAAAATTAAACAAAACTCAAAGATGCCAATTTTTTGTTACATTGATGAATGTGTTTAAGATGATAGCTAAAATTAATACCCTAGGATTAAGAACATATAATATTGATGGTGTAAATAAGATAATTATTGAAAATTTTAATAATGCATACCATTAAGTAGGTGTGAATAAATGCATCAAAGATGGGAATTGTACCCAACATGTTTTTATAATTTCCTTGGTAAGTTGTCAAAAAAATAATAAATGATTGAATAGATAAATAATATAAGCATTGCACATAAAAAAACACTAATGAAATCAATTGGGAGATGTATAAGACTTGATGTTGTTTGTAACAATGACTTATAGGCATTCTCTAGTAGACTCCCACAAAATGACAAGGCTATATCCAATGCCCTAAAATATTATCTTGAAGAATTTTGGAAAGATAACATAATGGCATCGCCTAATATTAGAGATGTAGTGAAAATAAGAGTTGGTTATCATAAATTTTAACCACATCCTAAACATTTTGTAGATATGACTCAAACATAATTTTACTCTAAATTTGTTAAAAAATATTCTCATATTTCTATTAGTCAAATTTGTTTTTAAATGGCCAAACCCTTCTTTGTGAAAATTAATCACACATGCACTACTTATTGTAGGTAGCATGTTGAATTTTTTTATGAATTATGATATTTTTCATCATTTTCATTATAATTTATCTATGTGATGGGTAATTCAATAGATCTATAAATCAATCATAGCTAGAAGAAGATAAATCCTACCTACACTTCTGATTGGGGATGCATTAGATAATTGGGGTCATTATCAAGATGGATCCACTAGACCTAGCTAAGGTACCTCTTACCAAAATAACTTCACTAGGGAGGGTTTAAAAGCCTTTAGTCAAGAAAAACTACATAATAACCCTAACTAGGTCCTATGTTTTTCATATTCACTAAACTAATAAAAAGTAAAACAAAGTCTAATCTAGTGCTCACCAAAGCTTATGACAAAAAGTAGGGGTAATAAACACTAAAATAAACCATGCATAGAATACATATACTCACATAAATTTATATGAAATAATAATGCATGGAAGAGAAGTACAAATGCATATCCATCTACTATTACAAAGGAGGAACAAAGTTATGAATACTTACCTTTGCAGATGAATGTGTCAAGCCTAAATATCTCCCTTGGCCAAGGTGTTTTACAAGAGATTTTTGTGGTATGTAAGGATGAATAGGATAAATCATCTCTAGGATACACAACCTATCAATAAATCCAAAAGAATTCTACACAAGACAACATCCATATCTCTAAAGAAAGTATGAAACACTAATTTTGCTCCTCAAGTAGAATGATGGATAAGCAGATGCACAATATATCTTATTTCATCTTCCCTTTTCTTAGAAATGGAGAAATGGATGTGTTTATATAGTTAGATCTAGCCCTAAACACTTTCAAAATTTTAAGATGATAAGGTTGACCTAATTAACTTAGTATTGTAATTGACAAAAACAAATTAGGTCATCCACTAGGTCGACCATGGGCTAACCTAGTCCCTAATAAGCTTTGTCAATGACAATACCAGGTCGATGTGGCCTACTATGTAATGTAATATTTCAAAAATGGGTTCAAGTTAGGGAAAGGGATAATGAATATGGTAAAATACTAGATGAGGGTGAAAATAAGATGTAAATCTTAGGGGAATGGTTTTAGGAGACAAGTGTGTATATAACAAGTTGTAAAAAAGGACAACAATCCTTTGAAGCACAAATGGTCTTCCCACCCATTTCTCGATACACACCTTAGGGAATGCACTTAGAGATATTGAGACTCAATGGGTTCTTAAAATATAATTATCATTAGTAATTTATAAAATTTTAAAATAATATGTGTACACATATGCCCCACTCGAAGCTCATCACGTGTCATGCAGGTGCAACACGGGATGGTGTTTCGAGAAAAAAACATAGGGACACAAAATGATGAAGATGAATAAAGTGAAGTAAGGAAGAAATAAGATAAATGAAAGGATATAATTGAAAAAAATATACCTGTAATTACATTAGTGTTGTAGATAAAGAAGGAGATGTGAGAAAGGTGAATGTGTCCAATGTGAGGAACATTAAGCGAACCTATAGAGATTAGTGAAAAAGAGATTTTTTTTTTTGTAAAATAGACATATAATAGTTTAAAATATTCTCTATTACATCAAGATTCCATAACATTTTATAATTTGTAAAATTAGTTAGTGGAGACAAAGATATGAACATAATAAAGAATCTGAAGGTAAATTTTTCAAAGGTATTTTTTTTTTTGAAATATTAAATATAAATAGAATGAAAAATAATTCATTTTGTATTATTTACTATTTTGAGAAACATAAAGCTTTGACAGACTAAATGAGAGACCTAGAGATTGAGGATGGTGAGGAGATGATAACTAAGATGGGGAGGACACATAGTATCCACAACAGGTGCAACATAGGTAAGCAACTAGAAATTTCAAATTTTATAATATTTTTATTTGAAATTGAGTGATTTATAAAAATGTGACTATTAGGAAAAATATAGATACTTGAATGAACCCTAAGAAATTTATATGGGTATGAGGAGTCAAATGAGATATTAGGTAGCAAGTACTCAAACCAATAAATGCCCAAAACATTTATGGTAATTAGTCAAAAAGTCATTATAGTGGATGAACAAGGTGGTCTTGATTGGCTTAGTTGGTAGAGGACAAGAGAAACTATTGTGTCAAATTATTAGTAAGTGGATGAATTAATTCTTTAAAGGATGAAAGGGGATGACTTAGTACTAAAAAGGCTAATTTGGGTGAAATTATGACAAAGCCAATCTAGTATCCATGAGAAAGGATATGTTCAATTTAGTTTTTAATAGATCAATCTTGTAGAAAATGAGGAAACTAAATCAAATCAAATTATTTTTATAAAATTTTTAAGAATATATTTTGATTACGAATGGCATGGAGGCATAATACATACTTTAATGTTTGATATTTTACAAAAGAGCTAGAGATTTTGGTGGATGATCGATGCCTTATGATTACCTATTTTTTTGGAGTGATTAATAGATATGGATAGAGTTAGATTATTTTCATTTGGATTGGGAGATATCATAAAGATGAGATACATCCCAATGAGTGATGATCTCATTATCATGTTACTAGGATCATGTGAATGGTTGACCAACACTTGGTTGATGGGGATACCATAGAGGTAGGTATCATACTGGAATACATCCATGCATTACTTGGAATACCTATAGGAGGGATATTGGTGATGATAGGTTCACCATATTATCTAGAGGAGAGACAAACATTGGTCGGGTGGGTGACATGTTACTCAGGGCTGAGGGTGAGCTTATTTGAGGTTTATATTACATAGATTCTAGATATTCAAAAATCTATGATTGGACTTGTGACAACATGAGTATTATGTCACAAGTAATCCAATATGGCACCACTATATGTGATAGCCTTATATGAGTCCATGTTGGATCAGTGGGTGCTTTATGATTTTGGGTCAGCCATATAGATCTAGCTCATGCATGATATGTACGGAATGTTTTATAAAGGGAGGAAGACCATGGGACCAATACTATTATTAAGCACATGGATATATGATAGGTTCTAGATGTATTTTCCAATTGGGTTACCCCATGTGATTGATGATAGGTTACATCAAGTTGTTAGATGGAGATAGGACCAGGTAATATGAGCCATGTCTCATGTTCTATTATTGTATATGGTTACATGAGGAGAGATTGTATGGAAACCCTATGCACATATTACTACTATTTGTCCTATTTGGGTGATTGTAATGCTAGGGTTGACTCAATTGAGGATCATGGGACATTATATTTTGTGGGTAGAGCTGTAGCTAGTGGCATGTTTGTGAAGATAGTTTGGACTCCTACACCCAACATATCTTATACTAGTGCCTACATTTTTATAATGACATGAAAGATAGTTGAGGGGGATAGGAGGAGGATAAATTCTAGTTGAAGGTTCAAAGATCAGGCCATGGTGTGTGAGATCATAGACTGGTCAAGCATGACAATAAATAATCACATGAGGAGAGGACATGTATGTGGATGCAAGGGTATAATAAGTGCCATATCAAGAGGAGAAATGACCACCTCAATCACACCACTAATGGAGATTTCATCAGTAGGATCAAACATAGATGAGAGTGGTCATGTAAGATGACCAAATAGTCAGCCTAGGCTAGTCAATAAAGACAACACTAAGGAAAGGCTTGAGGTGTGCATGAGTTGTGACTCTAAGGATTTATTTGATAAGGAGGTGACCCAAAAATGAGTTACTTAGGGGATGGGTTGATCGACAGACCATGATTGAAAAAAGAGTAGATGGGGAGACAATGGTTGGTGACACTAGGACATGTAAGAAATGTTGTAATTTTTAGTCTTTGAAATAAAATACTAGTTGGATATGATTGTAGATAGATAAATTGAGATATATATGTGATTTTATATCTATATATATTTTATTTTTGTATACCCTATTATAGAGGAGACTAGGTGGGGATCCCTAGTCATGGTAGTGTACCACAACATTTTTAATAGAGCACTATCTCCATATGACCCCACCACATTAGATGATCCTATATTACCATCTACCCTTGTTCAAGTAAGCCAATTAGACTAGTGGGGGAGGTCATGAGGTAGATATAGACATGTGTGGATGGATTACATTTATTGATAGGGTAGGAGTAGGAGAGGTATAGGCCTAGTAGGTTGTGGCTTAAGAAAGAGTTGTATAGATGGATACCATGGTCCAACTAGGATAGGTAAAATCCTAGGTGGCTAACCTATAGGGATAAGCAGTAGGTTTGAGATCTAGGGCAACCTCATTACAAGATAATGTATAGAGGGAATGATTTGAGGCATTTATGAGAAGTGTGGCTAGGCCATAATATAGGCATGATAGAGCCCAACCATAGAGCTGGAGTGATGTATTTTTGTATTTTGTATAAAAACACATGATATATATAGATATATTGTTTTGATAGTTAGATTTTAATCTCATGGGTTATATTTTAGTTTTGGTTGTTTATGCATGAATATATTTATATCTATCACATGCATTTGACTTTTATTGTATATGCCATAGGAAATATATATGGAGTGTTTTCTTTTCTAGCATTATGTAGTACACATGCATGGTTAGAAAAAAAACATGCAAAAAGGACTTGAAAAAGTATAATTAATCAAAAAAATGCACTACACACTAATTCACAATGGGAAATGTGTAATAATAAAATATGACTAAGTATAATAAACCAAAAAATGGTAAATAAGAGGGACAAAATGTTTTTAAACCATGAAAAAGATTGGCACTAAATTAAAACAAGTAAAATCACACTATATCACATTGGGAAGTATGAAAATAATGTATTAAAATGGAAAGCACCTGAAACAAAAATGGTATAAAAACAAATCAATTAAGTCAATCAATTTTACTAAATCACGTTGGGAAGTATAAAATAGAAATTAAATTGGAAAAATAGTCTTAAATTAATCACACTAATTCAAGTTGGGAAGTATGAAAAACTTAAGAAAAATGGTTGGATTCACACATTCAATTGGAAAATAATAAGATTAAAATGAAAGATAAATGAAGTAAGCATAAAAAATACTAAATCAAGATGGTAAGTATGTCAATGATGTGTAATTCATAATCAATCACATTTTATCTCAAATTTGACATATGTAATTTCATTGTGACTTGGGCATGCAAAAATTTTGTGAGGATTGCTAGGTCTTATCAATGGTATTATAGTGAAACTCATAAAGGGAACACCAATGAGGTGTAAATAATGTTAAAATATGGTCAAATTGGATGTTTGGAATGGGAAAGTGAATATTTGGTAATTTTGTAGGAAGGCCTGGTCCTTTTTAAGGTCTTACGTTACAACTTGCAAATGGAATCCCTAGGGGGAGTGATTAGTGAACAAAACAATATTTATCAAGGGGAAATATTAGGTTTATAGGGAGTGAAAAAGGGAATCTAAGAAGCATAACATATGCATATTATAATAAGACCTTAAGATAAATGAGTCATACTAAGGATGTAGAAAGACACTATGTGACTAGTGACCATCAATATACAAAGGATACATGTTCACTACAGGCACAAAGCTATGTAGCCAAATAAGTGTGGTTATGAGAAGTGTTATCATTAATGTCAAGGTTGATGTCATTTGATGTCAAGGATAATGTAATTGATGTCAAGATACATCTAATGAAGATGCATGTTAAATAGACTGTGAGGTATGATCTTGTGTGCCTAATGTCACAATGAATCCATGTGACAAGAGAGAATTTGAGGGTAACCTAATGCCCCTCTACTGAGAGAGAATTTGAAGAAAACCTAATGATTATTCTAAGGTTGATGTCAAGATTCAAGTTAAGATAAGCATGTGTTGAGTACTATTCTTTGAGTTGTCAAGAGCTTTTAAATCCTAGTCATAACACTAATCATAGCATAAAGGAATCATGTGAAAAGGTATGAGCATGGTGACTGTTGGTGTTCTAGTTTTGCACCCTAGCAGAGAAAGGGGATTCTTCAAGTCCTCCTACTCAAATATAGTCCAACATGGGAATGACCCTATGTCATGGGTTACCTAAGATGGGGTCAAACCTCTAGATAATGTCAACTTCCTTCTTGATCCATCACCTAAACTGAAATATGACTGGGAAAAAAGAGAGAGAAATGGGTAATAATGCTTGAAAACATATAAAGGATGTGATGCACTAGTAATGTTATTGTTCATCTACTCTATTTGAACTTCTAAAAACACTAATGAGATCATATATACAACTCCAAACATCTATCATGCATCAATATTTCATACAAATGTTCACCAAGTGATCAAAACCTAAGGGAAGTGATGGAAAGACCTGATTCAAGGCACTTAACTAGTCAAATTATCCACTTTATATCTTTAATCAAATGACATTAAACACTAAACATGACCTGCATAATAAGATCAACTAGTAGCTAGGTGAGATCATGATTTGATAAGGGAGAGATTTCTACCACATATGAAAATTAATCTAGCATTAACACACTATACCATAATAATGAAATATAGAAAGAGTCCTTTATCTAACTCAATAGGTTACAAAGATTAATCTTGGTAGAGTCTAGTCATGCCCAAGAGATGGATTTTTCAAGAATTTTTAAAGTCTTAGAAGCCTATATTTATAGAAAAGTCAAGGAGAGAGAGGTTGTGCAAGTAGCAATCATTGAATAAGGCCCAAATGCTCTTGATGGATTAACATTCTCAAGGATTCTGACTCATGATCTTATCAGAAAGGAGTAAACTTTAAATGTATGCAAAAGTATTGAATACTTATCTACCTTTATCCAATCACCAAATCTTTTGTTCAGTACTCTATGCCACTTTTTACTTGATTTGATCTACCTATGAGGATGAAAATGCTTATGAGGACCAAATCCTCATACATTAGACCTAGTAAAGTCTTTCTTGGTCTATTTTGAGTAGCCATAGATACATGTTCTTCCTCTATTTAGAACTAAATTTAGGTGCAATTATAGGTTGAAAACCAATATTGTTAGTGGTTTTCCTATAGTCAATCTATAGATTCAAAGCTTCTTTGATTCCTGGTCCCTTTCAACAATAATTTTTCAACCCCTAGTTCATATTATTCCCAAAGGACTCATTGTATTTCTATGGAGCTCTACTAGAAATGTTTGGTCCTATTGGTTCAACTTGTGTTCCATTCAAGCTCGGTCTCATGCACTTTCCTATCTCAACCCACAAGATCCTTCTCTCTGAGTCTATTTTCTTTTACTATGATTGCAAATTTGATCTCCATTTACACAATGGAACGTTACTCATCTATATTCTAACAATCAAACATTGTTAAGACACTTGTCATGGATGTATTTATTTCTTGGATTCATTGACCTCTTTGACTTTTATATGCACTGTTAGATCTGGTTGTATGTTTGAATGTTGACTATTAGATCTACTTGCCTTTTGAAATCCAATGGATATTTACCATGTCTTATATTTATCATATATGCACCCATAATTTGACATCCATGTGACTTTATTTGACATTTATGTAGCTATAAATTTTAAACTCTAAAGGTTTTTTTCCTAGGCTTAACTTTAACTTTCATGTGCACATCATTTGACATCCATACAGCCATATTTGACATCTATACAAACATTAATTTTAAAATCCAATGGATTTATTTATGAGGTTTATTTTGACATCTATGCAACTATCAATGATGTTTTCATGGATGTCAATGACATTTTTGAGATGTCAAAATTTAAACCCCAATGGGTTTTTGCCTGAGATTAAATTTGATGTCTACGTGAACATTTCCTTCTACAAATCAATCTTTGAAATCCTATATCTTGAAATAGAAAAAGCATGAAGGCATGAAACTTGTATAGGATGATCTAAGTAGTAATAAAAACATGTCCATGAAATTTTTCTACCATGAGATCATTCCTAAGTGAACTTAAGAAGTGTGTAACTAATGAACCTATTCATTCCTACATGACATCCTAATGATGGTTTAGCTCCTTAAATCATCAAAATCACAATTTAAGCTTGACTAAAGGGTTTCAAAAGGTTGTAAATGAAAAATGATCTTCTCTTAAAGTCTATTTCCACCTTGTGACATTGGATCACTTCTTTAATTTAGACCTTGCTCATCTTCTCATTCTAAATTAGGCAAATTTTGGTATGTGGGCCAAATTTGGCCATCTTTGGTGACTCAGCTAGGTAGCATGCCTGTTATGCTCAAATACCATACCATTTACATGACCTTTGAAACATAATAGATAATACATATGTTCCATGACTATAAGAGGCCTCTTGATAAAAAGTCAAAAAATCCACCAAAATGGGGAAGGGAATAAAAAAAATTAGGGAAACAAAGCAAATGTGAAAACAAAGCACTTATCTAGGATAAAAAAAAAGAAAACTAATCTAATTAACCATGAAAAAACATGATCCACTTGGATCAAAAGGGAAATTCATGAACTCACTCATTCTAAGAGATGGTACAAGTTATAAAGTAAGGTGTTTGTTAAACATGACCTCTGATGAGTGACTTTTCTTACTTACTAATTCTCTTAACATCTCTTGAAGCGAGTCATCAATAGCAAACTAGTCACCAACAAAGAACTTATCTTTCACTTTAGGATATTTTTCATGTTACTTATCAACTACAACCTTGGCAAGTGATATCTCATTTGTGCATTGTTCTAGATTATTTATGGCATCTTGAGTGACTTCATTCTTCTTATAAACTACTACAAGTTCATCCAACTCTTCAAAGAGCTCTGAATAATCAACCCAAGTTATATCATGATCTTGAATTGGTGATTCTTGATCAAATTTCTTATAAACATAACCTCCAATGGGAAATATATATTCACAAAGCTCTTCAATCTCCTATAGAGATTCAAGATATAGCTACTAATCATCTTTTTATTCCTCATTTAGATCAACCTAAATATAATTAGCTTAAATGGTATCTTAATATTTCTCAAGTGGAGACATCTCAAATTTAGTCATGACTTCAACTCATATCAATTCATCATGGAGTTCTTCCAGAATGAGATCAGTCTTCTCATTTTCAAATGAAATCTCATTCTCAACTTATACTTAAATTAGAGTATCAATGAATAAATATTCATCATACACATTAGAAACATCCTCTTCACACTTTCCAAAAATTTGGCTAACAGCTATAACCTCTTTCTCTATTTCCCATAGAACAGGTTCCTCCTAAGGAAGGGGGATGGTGGGAGGATGATGAAATTCATTTGTTTGAGAGGAAATATAAAGCATGGAAGGTTGATCATGATATTTATTTTTGATCTTTAGGGAAATTTAATCATTTATGGAATATTGAAGAGGAGGGAAAGATAAACTCTTTAGGACCTGAACATTCTACTCCTTCCGTGTGGCCATCACTTCATCAAAGTTTGAAACCTCTTTGTCTTGATGGAAAACTTGAAATTAAGAGATGAGTGGTGAATAAGGGGAACTATGAGAAGGTTTATCTTCTTGAAAAAACTCCTGAATAGGCATATGAATATCTTATCAAATAGAATCTTGACTCCAACTATGAATTTTTATTGGCACAAACTAAGTATAGTCAATAAATTCCTAAGAATAAGAAATACAAGAAAACTAGTAAGGAATAAAAGAAGGTTATTGGGAAAATTGATTTAACTCAATTTTTTACCTCTCATAATCCTCTACTTTCTCTAATACACAGGTACAAAACTCATACCTCTCTTCTAGATCATTAGACACATTTTGAAACTGCTCATTCACTTCCTTATACTAGGAATCTGAACATCCTTTTCTTGCATCTACTAGTAATTTAAGATATATCTCATCCATATTTTATTGTAAAAAATATTTCTCATATGAAACATCATATCCATATGGGAAAGGTGAAATTTTTTATTGATACTGATATGGTTCATAAGGTAAGAGTCATGCTCTTAATAATAAGGATCATGGGAGACTAGATAAGGCTCATCATGGCCTTGAAAAAATTCTTGGTAAGGATGATTGGACTCACAAAAAGGCTCATATGGGTCATGAAAATGCTGGTATGATCCACCATAGGGATGATAAGGAGGTATTTCATAGGTATTTTCTTCATACATAGCCTTGAAACTAATGTAAGGATAATGCAATGAAAATAGACTTACTTGAAAATTTCTTGGACTTTTAGAAACAATTGCTTGATCTTAGAATCACTAATTATTCATGAATAACAATTTTTCCTCTAAAATTCCATGAATACAATCTCTAATGGGTCCCACCAAGTGTGACAAAACTATTGATGGTCTATATTTTTACCCTAGCTGAGAAAGGGGATTGTTCAGGTCCTCCTGCTCAAATTTAGTCCAACATGGGAATGACCCTAGGTTGTGGGTTACCTAAGATTGGGTCAAAAATTTGGATAAGGATATATTCCTTCTAGATCCATCACCTAAAATTAAATTTAATTGGAAAAAAGGAGAGAGAAATGGGTAACAATGCATAAAAATAAGTAAAGGAGGTGATGCACTAGTAATGTGATTGTTCATCTACTCTATTTGAACTTATAAAAACACTAATGAGATTATATCTACAAATATAAATTCTTGTCATTCATTATTATTTCATGCAAAGGTTCACCAAGTGATCAAAACCTAAGGTAACTAATGGAAAGGCCTAATTCAAGGCACTTAACCAGTGAAATTTTCTACTTACTAGCTCTAATCAAATAACATTAAACACTAAACATGAATTGGATAATAAGATTAACTAGTAGCTGGGTGAGATCAATATTTGACAAGGGAGATATTTCTACCACATATGCAAATATGTCTGATGTTAACACGCTATACTAGAACAATGAAATCATGCAATATTCCTTTATCTATCTCAAAAGGTTACAAAGATCAATCTTGGTAGAGTCTAGTCATGGATAAGAGAGGGATATTTCAAGAAGTTTGAAAGGCTTAGAAGACTATATTTATAGAAAATAGAAGGAGAGAGAGGCTATGAAAGCATCAAGCAATGATTGAGGCCCAACTACTCTTGATGGATTATTATTCTTGAGGATGCTAACTCATGATCTTATTAGGAAAGAGCAAAATTTAAAGATATGAAAAAGAATTGAATACTCAAATACCTTTATCCAATCATGAAATATTCATCTTGAGACTTTATGCCACTTTCTACTTGATTTGATCTACCTACAAGCATGAAAATGCTTACAAGGAAAAAATATTCATACCTTAGAACTAGTAGAGTCCTGTTTGGTCTATTTTTGAGTGACCATAGGTGCCTATTCTACCTCTATTTTGAAACTAAACTTGTGTCTAACTATAGGTTAAAAGCCAATCTTGTTATTTTATTTCTTATGGTAAATCTATATATGTAAAGCTTCCTTGATGCCTAGTCCCTTTCAATAATAAGTTATCAACCCTTGGTCCTTATTATGCCTAAAAGCCCCATTTTATTTCTATGGAGCTCTACTAGTAATGGTTGGTCCTACTAGTTTAACTTGGGTTCCATTATAACTCAGTCTCATGCACTTGCCTATCTCAAGCCATGAGATCCTTATCTCTAAGTCTCTTCACTTAGACTATGCTCACACCATTGATCTCTATTTACATAATGGAATGCTACTCATCAATATTCTTCTAGCCTAACATGATCAAGACACTTATCATGGATGCATTTTTTCCTTGGATTCACTAAACTCTTTGACCTTTCTACCCATTGTTAGATATGGTTGTATATTTGAATGTTGATCATCAAATCTGCTTACCTTTTGAAATCTAATGGCTATTTACCATGTCTTAAAATTGACATCTGTGTACTCATCATTTGACATCTACATGACTATATTTGATGTTTGTTCATCCATAAATTTTAAAATCTAATGGTTTTTGACCTAGGATTAACTTTGATGTCTATGCACATGTCATTTGACATCCACATGATCATATTTGATGTCCTCACAGTCATAAATTTTATACTTCAATGGTTTTTATTGATGAGGTTTATTTTGTTGTCCCTAAAATTGTCAATGATGTCTACGTAAATGTCAATGATGTTTTTGAGACTATAAAAATTTAAGCCCCAATGGTTTTTCACCTTTAAATTTGACATCTATGTGAACATCTCATTTTATAAGTCAATATTTGGAATCTTATATCTTGAGATAAAAAGATTTTAAAGGCATGAAACTTATAAGGGTTGATCTAGGTATTAAGATCAACATTTCCATGCAATGTTTTTACCATTAGATCATTCCTAAGTGAACTTATGAAGTGTTCAACTAGATGGACCTATCCATTCCTACATGATGTCCTGATGATGGCCTAACTCCTTAAGATCATTAAAATCACACTTTTAGTCTGATTAAAGTGTTTCAAAAGGTTAAAAATGATCTTATATTTAATTATAAATTCTCCTTATGACATTGGATCATTTCTTTAATCAGGACCTTACTCATTTTCTCATTCTAAATTAGGCAAATTCTAGTATGTGGGCCAAATTTGGCCAATAGTGACTTGGTGAGAAAATTTGACCAACAGTGACTTAGTGATGAAATTTGGCCAATAGTGACCTAGTGAGATGAAATAATAGAGGCATAAGAGTATAGATAAGGTTAATTTATAATGCATATGAGGCATTATATCTCTCAAGAGAGTTTCAAACTAAGCCTATAGGGGTAAGATCTTATGTCCAAATCTACAACTAGACTAGTTCTAAACCCTTCCTTACCTAATGAGGTGTGATGAGGTATTTTCAAGGCATATGAAGGATGTAAAGTATTTTTTTATAATGAGAGAGGTTTAATAAGTTTTTATATGAGGTTTTGAGATATTGGATAATGGTTAGAAAGCCGGTCTTAAAGCCTAATGTGACTTACAAGTCAAAGCCTAAAGAACAAGAAAGAGAGCATGGCCTAATGGGGTATGGGGTTCTATTTACAAGGATAATATGGACATGTGAGTATTTAAAAAAGTGATTCATGTTTTTTCAATTATTTTGAACAAGTTTCAAGTTAAAACTCGAAGGTTAAGGCAAGAAAAAGTGTTTTAAGGTCTCTCATGTGCATAAAATGAAGGGTTTTGAACCTAAGAAGAACTTTCAAGTGTTCATTGACATGTTTAACCTCTACATTGTAACATGTTATATTCATGGTTATATGGGGAAGGGTCCTATCTCAAAATCTTAAGCATTGGTTTCTAGAATGAGGGGCTAAGATTTATGAATGATTATTAAGACTAAAAGATGGTTTAAACCCTTAAAGAACCATAATAGTGACTTGATATGAAATAAGTTATTATAAAGTTATAAAAATGGATTGGTATGGATATTTAAGTTATTTTGGGTCATATTCAACTCTCCTAGGCATCTCTAAGTGTGATTGGTTTGTCACGTGAGTGAGTGAAACCTATAGGAAAGGCCTTGTTTCTCAAAGATTTTTTATAACAGTCAAATTTGACCAAGTCAAAATTTCTAAATGGATGGAGGAAACATATTTATACTTGTATTAAATTTATGTGATGGTTTATAATCATGATCTATCCTTTAGGTGTGTTAAATTGGTCATACAAGTTGACCAATCACAATAGACCTAATGATGCAAATAGTTAGAAACCCAGATAGTAGTGAAAAGGTGATTAGGGATGTGTTATCATGGATTAAGGATAAATTAAAATGAATGTATAAATTATTAAAGACCTTTAATACATGTTCATGTTGGATATAATTTTTGAAAGTCAGTGGATGTGATGAAAATGTTGCTCAAAAGTTGACATGTCTAGTGTAGATGAGACAGTGAAGGCGTAAGGTTATGAGATTGGTCTGCAAGACCAATATTGTCATATGACCATGTTATATTTCTATCTAATATTTGTCTAATGATATAATAATATCATCCAAATGTATTCAAATTATCTTAAATTGTTCATATAGGTGTTGAAGGTCATTTTTATGATGATTATGCTATAAGGCAAACATGCAACTTTAGGTAATAAAGTTGAAATGATGCATTTCAGAATCTATGTCATGATTTTATGTATATAATTCACATTATTTTGTTATTAGGTACATTAAAAACATATATATTCTTTTCATAATCTCAAAATTTAGTGTATGAGGTTGAAACATTGAAGCCAAATTGGCTTGTCTCACTAAGTAAGGTCTAAGAGAGAGAAAGTCAAGAAATTGGTCTACAAGACCAATATGTGCCATTAGAGATTGTTATAATTTTATTATAAGTTTTTATTAAGATGTTTTATGATCATTTTCATTCATTTGAATACATTGAGTGTGTTCTTTTAAGTGTCAAAAGTTCAAGTTTCCCTTACTGTGTTTTGAGACTAGTTGGTAGTTCTGAGTGGGATACTTGTAGAGAAGGGTTTGTGTAATTTTACTCTAATTTTTGAATTAAAAAACATATTTTTATTTCCCTAAGATCATGTATCTTCTATATATTTTATTTTTTCCATGGTTTTTTTTATCAAAATTATGTTTATGCTTCATTTGTTCAAGATAGACTTTTTGAGTATGTACATGTCTAATTGTGAACAATACTAATGGCATGGTTCAAGTGGTGGTTAGACATAAAATGTGTTATGGACATAAATTTAATATGTATAAGGTATATTTTAGTAAAATTATATGTTTTCCTTCTATTTTAGGTGTTTTAATGTATTCCAAGGAAGGCAAAGTGTAATGTGTCCTAAGTAGACCTAATGGGATTAGGTCTCCTTCAGGCCTAACGATGAGATAAGGACTAATTGAGGTTGGTCAAATATAAATGGACTAAAATAATATTTGATACATTTATATGATATTTCATAAGATTCATTCCATTTCCAACCTAAAAGGGTAAGGGTGTTTGGTTGAATAAGAAGATATGAACAAGAGACTTGTATAAATACCAGGCAAATTTAGGCCTATTAAATTGAGAAGAGAGCAAGCAAATAGAATAATATATTTTAGAGTATAATAAGGTATTATATACCATAATAAGATTTTATAAAATCAATTATGAACATTTTAAATAGGTTTTATGTATGATGATCAAGTTCATATAACCTAATCAAGTCAAGAAGAGGGATAATTGAGTGAAGGAGGCTAGAGACTAGTTTGTGAGGGATAGAAGTGTGTAAAGAGCTGAAGAAGGATATCATCACCTATTTTATGAGAAAAAATTATTTTTAAGGTGATCAAGAGTATTAGGTGTTTGATTTGGTGCTGAGTCATCTAGGGGGTTGATACCTTCTTGTAAGTTGGTGTTTTTTAAGGCCTAATTGAGTTGGTACTCCATATGAAGTTGGAGCTTCACTAAAATTGGTGTTTGTTTTATAGAACTATAGTCCATTTTTAGATATTATTTTATTTTATTCCCATTGAGAGTTTCCAAAATATGTGATATGTTATTGTGTTTCATACTCTTGTGGAATAATGTTTATGTTTGATAGATATATATGCTTGTTTGATTAGTTCATGATTGCTTAAGAAAGTTGATAAGTAAGTTTTTGAAGACTGATTTAACCCCCTCTTAGTCATTTTTCTTCCAACATTTAGTAGCATATATTTGTCCTTTGAAGAAGGTTTAAAATCCTAAAGTATATCCTAGAAGCAAGGATGGCTAGTCAACAAGGTCAAGGTGGCTTCTCTACCAATAAGGCTCCATTATTCAATGGATATGATTATTACTTTTGGAATGTTAGGATGAAGATATACGTGATGTCTCAAGGTCATTATATTTGGTAGTCAGTTGTGGATGGATATAGTGTTACTATTATTCCACAACTAATGCAGTAGGTAAGAAGGCTAGTAAAAACAACTCTAAGGAAATGAATTCCATTTTTTGTGGCCTATCAGAGGCAAATCTTGTGAAGGTGATGCACTATGTATTAGCCAACGATATAAGGGACAAATTGAATACCATATATGAATGAGACACTAAGGTAAATATGGTCAAGTTGAAGACCCACCAAAGATAATGTAAAATTCTAAAGATGAATGAAGATGAAATAGTTCCATCATGCGTGTTTAAGGTTGATAAAGTTATCAATGTCATTAGAGGATTGGGAGAATATGTGAAATAATCTATAGTTTTTTAAAAAGTTTTGAGATCACTAACTCCTAATTTTTGCTCTAAGCTATCTACAATAGAAGAGATACAAGATTTGGATAAGCTAGAGATGGATGGGCTTCATGACATTTTGACTACCTATGAGATGAGAAATAATGAAGGAAGACTTACCAAGAAGGAAACAACTTTAAAAATTCAGAAGAAGTTAAAATCCAAGAAGGTCAAGGATGAGGAATGCTCAAATGTTGATGATGATCAATTGATAGTCATGTTTGTAAGGAAGTTGAGGTTTAGATATGGTAAGTACAAGGGTAAGTTACCTTTAAAATATTTCAATTGTGGTAATATTGGTCACTTTTCATCTAAATGTCTTAACAAGGATAAGATTGAACATAGTGAATACCATGATGAATATCATGGAGATTATATGAGGGATTATAAGCCTAACAACAACAGGAGTGATTTTAGGAAGAATGAAGGTAGAAAATGATCATTCAAAAATAATAAAAAATTATATACCAAAGAAGACAACTCATCTGATGTAAGTGATACAATCATATTTAATAGTTATGATGGTAGTAATGAACTTGAACATGACAATAATTAAACCTTATGCATGGCCATAAAATCAGATAATGAGGGTTACTCAAGTGGGAAAGGCCTTATGGTTGATGTAGAATTATATGAAGAAGAAGATAAAGTGAACCTTGAGGCAAATTTATTAAGTGCCCTGTAGGAATTAAATTTCTAAAGGAGAAATAATCACAAAATAAGTTCATTATTTAAGGACAATGAGGATAAAATTGGCTTGTTTGAGGAGAGACTAAGTAACACTTCCAAGGAGTATTATGAGATCATCAATTAGATTGAAGCACATATGGAGATAGTCAATGCAAGACTAAAGTGTAAAAAGGAAGAATGCACCAAGTATGAAACTAAAGTGGAATTATTGAAGGCTAAGTTAGATAAAGCATCTAGTAAGGTAAAGACCTTTGTGAATTTTGAAAAGAGAATTGAGGCTCTAGATGACATCTTGAGTAGTCAAAAGTTTTCAAGTGATAAGATAGGTCTTGGTTTCAAATAAGATAAAAAAGAAGCAAATAAAGTCAAGGAGAAGGCTATTGAAGATACAATGATCAACATGAAAAGATATATCAAATAGCCTAATGTAATAAGGTATGCTAGTTCATTCAATGGCTATTGTTTTGTATGTAATTAGTTTGGTCATAGAGCAAGAGAGTGTAAAATACATTCCAAAAATGAGTACTCATGGGACTATGAAAGGAGTCACAGTTCACATCAGTCAAAATGTATGTATAAAGTGGTTTTATATAGGTGTCGTAATGTAGGACACATTACAATATTCTCTCATAATAGATTTATAAGATAATCAAGTTAAAATAGGAGGTTTGAAGCCTCTTTAGTGAAAGAAAGAAGGAAAATGAATGTATGGAAACCAAAGATAGTGAAGATGAGTCATGATTAGTATAAAATATTGAGTGGACTTTTGGTTTTGATAGAACACACTTCAGATGTGAAATCAAGTCAATAATGTCTATTTTTAGCTCACATTGATGATCAAATGGTTGATGAAGAAGTCAATCCTATATTACCAATCAAGCGTAAAAGAATACTAAAGTATATTCAGTCTTGTGAGATCATGGAGATCTAAGAATATCCTAAAATTGTGTTTTTTTAATGATATATGGAAAGAGGTGACTCTATTAGGCTTCATGGAGACACTATTCGGTTAGTAGAAGCATAGTAGATGCTTAGTTTGAGGGGGAGCTATTCAAGTTATTAACTGAGCTTGAATTATGTTGAGAACTGGTCTTGTAATATAAGATCATTTGAAGGAGGTATGCATGGATTAAGGGGGAACATGTTGCCTTAGTGATTCATAACTAGTGTTGAAATAAGGTATGGTTCCAAATTTAAGTTTGTGGAAGACCCTTTGTCATTAATGTCAAAGGGGGAGAAAGTCCAAGAAGGGATATTGACCAGACTAGGGGAGATAAGAGTGATCAATTTGAAGAATGTTTTGCCATCAATGATAAATGGAGATTTTGTTGAGAAGTATTGTCATTGATGTCAAGATTGATTTAATTTGATATCATTGATGTTAAGATGCATCTGATGAAGATGTATGATGAATGGACTATGAGGTATGAGCTTGTGTGCCTAATGTGACACAGAAGCCATGTGATAAGAGATAATTTGAATTCAAATTAATGTATCTCTATTGAGAGATAATTTAAAGGAAACATAATTATTATTCTAAGGTTGATGTCAATATTTAGGTCAAGATAAGCATGTTTTTAGTACTAGTCCTTGAGTTTTCAAGAGCTTGACAAGCCTAGTCATGACACTAGTCACAACATGAAGGAACCTTGTGAGAATGTATGAGCATGGTGACCTGGTGAGATGAATATAAAGATTCATAAGAGGATGTATAAGGATTTTTTATAATGCATATGAGGCATTGGAACTCTTTGTCGAGTTTCAAGGTAAGCCTATAGGGATAAGACTTTAAGTCCAACTATGTAATTAGACTAGTTCTAGACCTTTCCTAACCTAATCAGGTGTCATGAAGTGTTGTAAAGGCCTATGAAGGATGTAAATAAGTTTTTAATCATGAGATAGGTTTCTTGAGTTTGTATATGAGGTTTTGAGAGCTTGGACAGTGATTAGAAGGTCAGTCTCAAAGCCTAATGTGACTTACAGGTTAAAGCCTAGAGGGAAAAGAAAGGGAGCATGGCCTAATGGGGTATGAGGTTATATTTACAAGGATAATATGGAAATTTTAGAATTTATATAAGTTTTTCATGTTGTTTCAAGTATTTTTAACAAGTTTGAGGTCAAAATTTGAATGTTAAGGCAAGAAAAAGTGTTTTAAGGTCTCTTATTTGCACAAAATGAAGGGTTCTCATCCTGAGAATAACTTTCAAGTTTTCATTGATACATGTAAAATTTTAATGGGAACCTAATATATTCATGGTATATTTTTAAGAGTCCTAGATAAATGTTCTAAGCATTGGTTTTTGGAATGAGGGGCTAATCTTTATGAATGATCGTTAAGACTGGAAGATGGTTTAAACCCTTAATGAACCCTAATATTGACCCAATATGAAATATTTTTTGTAAATTGATAATAATGGATATTTATGGTTATTTAGGTGATTTTAAGTTATATTCAACTCTCGTAGGCATCTCTAGGTGTGATTGGTTTGTCAAGTGAGTGACTAGAACCTACAAGAAAGGCCTTATTTCTCAGAGATTTGTTATAATAGTCAGAGTTGACAAAGTCATAGTTGATAAATGGATGGAGGAAAAATATTGAGACTTTTATTAAATTTAAATTATGGTTTTTAATTATTCTCTAGCCTTCAGGTGTGATAAATTGGTCATACAAGTTGACTAGTTGCTAACAGACATAATGATGTAAATAATGAGAAACCTAGGTAGTAATGAGAAGGAGATTAGGGATGTGTTATAATGGATTAGGGATGAATAAAAATTAATGGGTATGATTTTAAATACCTATAATACATGTTAATTTTGGATATAATTTTTTGACATCATTAGATGTGATGAAAATGTTGCTCATAAGTTGACCTATTTAGTGTAGATGAGACAATGAAGGTGTAACGTTATGAGATTGGTCTGCAAGACCAATATTTTCATATGACCATGTTATATTTATATTTTATATTTGTATAATGATCTAAAAATATCAAAAAAATACATTTAAATTCTATAAAATTGGTTATACAGGTGTTGAAGGTCATGTTTACCACCATTGTACTTTAAGGCAAACTAGCAGTTCTAGGTGAGCAAGTTGTAGTGATAGTTTGAGACTCTATGCCATGAGTTTATTTATCTATTTTTTTTATTTTATTATTTATTTATTTATTTATTTTTAATGTGTATGAAATATATATTCTTTTCAAAATATCTAAATTTAGTGTAAGAGGTTGAAACATAAAAGCCAAATTGGCTTATCTTGTTGAATAAGGTTTGAAAGAGAGAAAGTCAACAAATTGGTCTACAAGACCAATATGTGCCATTAGAGATTATGATATTTTTATTATAATTTATTATAAGGATTTTTTAGGATCATTTTCATACATTTAAATACCTTGATTATGTTTCTTTAGGTGTCATAAGTTCAAGTTTTCATAACTATGTTTTGAGACTAGTTGGCAGTTCTGAGTGGGCTAATTGCAGAAAAAGGTTTGAGTACTTTTACCCTAAGTTTTAGTGATGACCAAAAGGTCATTTATATTTTTCATATTTTATTTTTTTCCATGTTTGTTTATAAAAATTATGTTTATGCTTCAGTTATTTAAGATAGACTTTTTGAGTATGTACATGCCTAATTTTGAATAGTACTAATGACGTGGTTCAAGTGGTGGTTGGACCCAAAATGTGTAATGTGTCCTAAGTAGACCTAATGGGATTAGGTCTCCTTAAGTCATAAAGATGAGATAAGGACTAATTGAGGTTGTTTAGACCTAAAGGGACTCAAATAAAATTTAATAAATGTATATGAGATGTCCTAAGATTTATTTCATGTATTATTTAAGAGGATAATGGTGTTTGGCTGACTAAGAATGATATGAACAAGAAACTTATATAAATACTAGGCAATTTTAGGCTTATTAAATTTAGAAGAGAGAAAGTGGATATAATAATATATTGTCGAGAAGAAAAAGGTCTTATAGACCATTATAGGAGTGTATATAATCTGTTATGAACATTTTACATAGGTTTTGTTTATGAGTATCAAGGTCATATGACCTAATCAAGTCAAGAAGAGGGCTAGTTGAGAGAAGAATGTTAGAGACTGGTTTGAGAGGGATAAAAGTGTGTGAATATCTAAACAAGGATATAATAATTTATTATATTATTAAAAAGGTGTTATGAAAGGTATCAAGAGTATTAGGTGTCTTATTTTGTTCTAATTCATCTGGGGGTTGGCACCTCCTTGCAAGTTGGTACTTGTTAAAGCCCAGCTGAGTTGGTGCTTAGCTAGTTGGGGTTGGTGGTCCATGTGAAGTTGGTGCTTCACTAAAATTGGTGTTTGTCTTATAGGAATATATTCCATTTGTAGATATAAATGGTTTTTCTTCTCTTTGAGTATTTCCCACATATGTGATGTGTAATTGTGTTTCATGCTCTTGTATATTGGTGTTTATGCTTGATAGATCTATATGTTTGTTTGATTAGTTCATGATTGCTTAAATAAAGTTGATAAGTAATTTTTTGAAAATTGATTCATCCCCCTCTAAATCATTTAGCTTCTAAAAATGGTACTAATATCAATTGATGTTGGTTGTTATGAATAATAAAATTAAAATGGACATACCTTCCCATGATGTGTTCCTCGTTCCTTAGGACCCCTTACAAAGCCGTTGTTCTACCATGAATATTGGGTACTTGTGTGATAAATTAGGTAGCACTAAAAGATATTTTTATTCTCATTTTCCAATATACTATCCTACCACACCCTAATATACCTTGAATCTATTATGAAGTCAACTATGGATTTTGAGCTTCAATTAGAGAAAGGATATGTTCTTAGAATCATGTCTTTTAATGTGATTTAACTTTTAAAAATTTTAAATGTTACCTTTTTTATCATTTTATTTTTTTAAATGATGTGGCTTTTAACTTTATATAGATTTTAATATTCCTACTCCATATTAACTTGGAATTACCAATCATGAGAGATAAAGTGATGCACATGAATGAGCTTTAGGTTTTGGCTAAAGGAAGAAAAATATTCAAAGACTTGATTGATTAGAACACTTAGGCTAAACTATGAACCACATGTTATATCAAGTCTCAACCATTTATATGCTTAGTTTGAAAAATTAAATAAGGGGAATAACGGTAGATCCAAAGTGTATTGTTAAAATTTGATTATAATGTGATGAATTTTTTGCTAACTACTCACATGGTAAATAAGGAATGACTAGAAGGAGAAAGGTTTAGAATTCACAATAATAATTATCAATGTTTATAGATATAATATAGAAAACAATTATGAAAATAGAATAAGAAAAATATAGAAAAGGGAACACATAGAGAATAAGTATGTAATCATGAAAAAAAATCCATAAGATAACATAAGGATAAAAATGACATCATAAGAAACATGTAGTGTGAAATAAAAGTTGTCATGTAAGACAAATAAGGTTTTGACACAATGTCAAATGATATAAGATAGACAAATGCAAATTTGGATTGCACGTATAATCCAAATGAAGACAGAAATGAAAGAACACCATGCTTGTGTTCATAAGTAATGATATATTTATCCACACACATTATCCATAAAATTTGATAAATCTTGATGAAGCTAAACAGAGAATGTATCCAAAGGGAAAGTTGATAAAATACTTTACATTAAATATCCTTGATGGAAAATATAGGAATGCCTAAAGAATCATGCTGATGAGGCCCATTGTGTAAGGTATGTTTAGGAGAAGGAATGGGAATGGACTTTATGGGAGATGAAGGGATTACTAGTGGAGAAGGATCCATGGGTGAGGGAGTTATCAGTACAGAAGGGGCTACTAGGGAATCAGGATATATGGGTGAGGTAATAATGGGTGGAGAAGGTACCATAAGTGGTAGAGCCATAGGGGAAGAATGGGGATCCTTATTATGGGGTTGACCTATGGAAAGAAGGGTAGGACGCACAAGAATGATCATGATGTAATCCTTGAGATGTTACTGAAGGATACAAAAATGATCATTGTGATGAGTACTACATTATTGCTAGAGATAATATACCTATCAATATTTGGGAATATATTTAGGTAATACTTTTGAGGGAGGTATAGCCTTGTCTATAGGATGAAGATTAATGGGATGTAAGGTGTTGATATATTACCATAGCTTATAATAATGCATGGATGATTGATTATCTATGTCAAGATAGCAACATATATGCTTGTTAGTAGACTTTGCATATGTACTAATAGAATAAGTGGTGATGGAAGTTGAAGAAGAGTGGTGTAATGAATAGTCTCTAGTCAAATGATTGACAAATTTATGAATATCATAATATGGCTGATTGGCCCATTTAGTTGGAAAAATAGCATGTTGTAGTAAAGGGAGAAAACCATCACTAGGGGAAGGTAGGGTTGGTGGAGAGATTGGGAGAGGCTTGACTAAAGGAACAATAGGATCATAAATAATAAGATACTTAGATAGAGAGGGAGTGGTAATAAGATCTAAACTAGTTTTAGCTGAGGGAGTGGAAGGATGCATAAAAGGTTGAAGGGTAGTCACAATAATCTCAAGAATAAATTGGTTAAAGGGGTCTTGGTATTAATCAAATCAATATGTACTAGTCATAACATGATCCATAATCATACTCCTATGAGGATCTTCAAAACATGGAGGTGTGTGTACTATCTCTACTATATGAATAAGAGGGAAAATGCTAAAATAAAAAATTATATAGAATGGAATGCTAGAAGATATATAAAAAGACTAAAGAAAAGAGGAATGATAAAAAATAATTTTAGCATCTTAGGCATGAATAAGACCTCCTAAGAATGGATCATCTAAGGTATATCCATATTCATAGTCAGGTGTATGAATATCGATGGCATAGGTAGGGAGGACCTTATCGTCTGATGTGGTGTGATGAATGGAGTGCCAAGTATTACATAAGATAAAAGGTATATCATCATTATGTGGTTGATAGGAACATGGTTTCAAATAAGTTGGAATTTGGGAAATGATATGAGGTGAGAGATTCAAGGTTTTGATCTTGAGAGTGATCTTGTTAGGCTCATCATCATTTGAATCTATGAGTTTAGGTGGTATATTCTTGATACGTTTGGGTGACCATTATAATCTTGGGTAGAGTTGATAGGAAAGTTAAATTATTGATATTCATGAAAGGGAATTCTTTTCAATGGTTCAAGGGTTGGAATCTTGAATACACCATGGTCTTGGAATTGTTCCAAATTCCAAGGGTTAGAGTCACCTTAAATCTTATAAATTGCTCCATTATGAAGAAATTTGACACACTAGAAAGTGGAAGAGGCAAATTCTCTCATGCAATGAGTCCATGACATAATAAGAAAAAATTTATAATATAGAGGAAAGTTTAAGATCATAACCTTCACTTGAACATTGATAGGTGTGATAGTGATAAGAATCCACACACAATCTAAAGGAGGCATTTGCCTTCAGTCAAAGCCTTGACACATGCTACATGTGGATTTAAGATTATATTTGGAATATGTAAGGATTTTAATAAAATTGAGAGAGGTAATAAAAGTGCCTAAACCCTTGTCAATTAAGGCACACTTAACTTGGATATCCCCAATTTGGACACTAATAAAAAGGGGAGGATCATTTGCATGAAGCATAATCTCATCGATGATAATAAAAGCAATGGGAAATTTAAGGGAAAGAGAAGTGTCCATTATTTCATTAACATGTATGGACAGCTCTTTGCACTATTTTAAAATGTTATATTTTGATCTAGATAAGGTGGCTTCTCATCCTTTTAGGGTAGGATGAGGGATGTTCATTTCAAACAATATCTACATAAGATGATTATGATGACATATATAAGTCTAAATAAGTTCAAGAAATTGTATTTGAGATGGAAGATTAGTTAGTTCTGTGATAGGATCCCACTCATTGTAACCCATAAGGGGACCGTTGAAAAGAGGTGCATGGTGTTGAAGGAGGTCCTTGGAAGGAGGAGATGAAGTACATGTGAATTTATATTGATAATATGTAGGAGGTTTAATTTGAGAACATGTTTGTTTAATGTCTTGAAAAGATGGGATAGTTGATTGAATTTTAGTTTGAAATAAATTGGAATAAGTGTCACTATAAGTTTGAGTATCATTGGTGATGGGTGAAGAGGTTGGAGGAGTGGTAGAAATTATATGAGAAGTGTTATCTAAGGGAGGAGGTAAAATTGATTCATCAAAAGATATAAGGTCTTCTTTCCCCAATTCTATTAAGTGAGTTGGTGAAGAGTCTTAGATAACACAAGAAGTACAAGATAATTGAAGAGTGTGGATGATATGAGGATTAATAAAGGTAACCACCATTCATTTATTAGCCATATTGACCACATTATCTTTAGGATTTCAGTCAATAATACTATTAAAATTATTGGTATAAGGGGTAGGCTTATCTTTTTTGTCTTGGTGATTCAAAAAAGGATCTTTATAGATGGCTAAATGAACATTATCCTAGTTCAAAGCTTGAGATTTGGTTTATGTTTCATAGACTTTGAAGGAAATGTCATAGGCTTGTTGCCATTTATTAATGATAAAATCATGGTCAAAATTAGGACTGAAAAGGAAATCCATATCCGAATTATGAATTTGCCTACAAGTCTCATGAGAATGACTCCAACTAGCATGAAACCAACAAAATTTATTAGGATCATACTAGGAACTCATGGGACAAGTGGGAGCAGGTTATTGTGGAAGAGACATTGGTAAACACTTTTGTATTCCACTAAGGATAAAGGTTTATGAACATTGTTGTTATTTGTTGAAGATAAATGAGGATTAATGATGCAGTTGGGTGGGGAAGCTTGTTCTAAAAATTAGTTGGGAATAATTGTTTGAATATTATGAATGGTATCATAAGAGTATGTCACACCATCATTTACAACATCACAATTTTGATTTTTTATTAACATGCGAGTACAAATAAAAGGATGGGATGGCTCAAATTGATGCATAAGGAAATATTAGTACTTGGTTTGGTCAATGGCCTCTTCCAACATGTATGGAGAGATTATGAAATTGATATTACAACTTGGGATAAAGAGCATTGGTAAATAGTTGAAATAGGTCATCATCTACCATATTATGTTCACATTTGTTACATAAGGTTTTCCATCATTTGATGAAATCTTGTGCAGTTTTGATCTTAAGTTAAAATTGATAAAATAGGCCAAGGTATTTCTAGGGAGATAAGTAGCTTGAAATTATTGGACTAGATCATTGACTAAATATTTGAAACTAGTGATGGAATGATATTTGAGCTGGTTATACCAATCTAAAGTATCACCCATGAGATTTTTACTAATATCTTAGTAGCGTAAAAAATATTTAGCTTGACCCAATCTTTTTATAGATTTCCAAATGTTTTTAAGTGGAGAATAGGATTGGATAACCCATTTTAAGTAATGGTAGGGGTGATTCCTCCTATGTCGATGTTAGCAATTTGAGGTGTAAGAGGCTCATTTTGAAGGTGCTTGATTGTTATATTAATAATAGGAGGTTGAGGGATAAGATTACCATAGGAATACTGAGGAGGAGGTGGGGGAGAATTTTGGTTATGCATTCCTTGTGGAACCTATTGAGGGTGATTTCAAAGATGGATTAGATGATTTTGCATTTGCATCATTTGGTTGGCATTGTTAACTTGGAAAGAATTCATTTTATTAATAGTTTGTAATAGAAGTTGATGCATTTGAGAGATGTTATTGGTATTTTGTGAAGCCTTGGAATTCTTAGTAGTGGCTTAGGTACCACTATGGGTGTTAGTATTAGTTTGAGAAGAATTTTTGGTAAGAGAGGCACTAATAGCATTATTTGCTTGTGTGGAAAAATATGTACTAGTAGAGGGATGAGAAGAATAAACACTAGATGCATTATTACCATGGGTAGAAAATGATGCATTAGTGGATTAATTGAGAAGAGTGGGTAGTAGAAGAGGCCCACTATATGTAGAACTAGACATGTTAGTAGATATACTAGGCATGGACGTGGAGAAAATCAAAGAGGAAGATGCCATGGTATGAGAGGGGGTCAAAAGGGAGGCAAGAAGTTAAGAATCAAAGAAGCTAGTGTCTCCAAATCCATGTGAGAATGTGGATGAGGGTGAATGGGGATCCTCTACCTGATTAATTATCATGAGATGGTAAATAGTAGAATGATCTTTTCCTCAATGTTGAGGAAACTCATTGATGAAGAAGAACATTTTCAGAGTATAGTCTAATTCAATTTGATCTTATAATGAGAAGAGAGGATTATAAATTGAAGAAGAATGAGGAGGGGTCCCATAGTTTGTAGTGTGAGTGGATACATGTACATTACTTTCATCTAGGGTAGGAGCCACAATAGGCTTATGGAAGAACCTATTGGGGTTGGTAAAGCTCATCATATCTATTGAATTCAATTTAGTGTTGTTTTAAAACAAGAAATTCATGATGAGGGAGAAAGATTAAGGAAGACAAATCTAATGCAAAGGCAAAGAGATAAGAAGGATACAAAGTTAACTAATTTGATTGTGTTATATAATCAAAGAGGTAGATAAGGGTACAAGGCCAACTAGGTTAACTTAGTACTAAAAACATTATATGAAATTGAGCTTATAAGGATACAGGGTTGACTAGGTAAACTTAGTACTATAACCTGATTGGTAAAAAAGAGTTCAAAGTCATATAGGTTAAATATATACTATAGATAGGGTAGGAAACTAAGTTGTTAAGGATATAAGGTCAACTAGGTTGACTTAGTATTTTGGCCTGACTAGTAGAAAAGAATGCAGAGTTGTAAAGGTCAACTCTGTATTACAATCTAGGAGATAAAAGAGGTAGAAAGGAATACATAGTCATCTACATTGACTATGTACTACTGATAGGAGAAAATGTAGTCTCTAAGAGACTCTACTAGATAGAATAATAGTGTGCTAAAATAGGAAAAAAATAATAATTGAAGAAATGGAATCAAACACATAAATAATTAGATCAATGTGAGTGATTCAATTGGGGAACACAACACAAAACCTTGCACCAACAATAGATAATGTAAGTTTTTGGAATACAACACATAATGATCAAAGAGCAAGCAATCAACTAAAAATTAAGTGCTAACTAAGTGGTCATCCTATGTGTTATTAGATTATTAATAAGTGTTTTTTTTAATTGTGATAGGGATGTTGGTTGAAAATAGGGAACTAGAAAGAAATGTATGGATGGTTTTAGGATGTTTAGGATGAAAGTGATCTATATTAGTAATGGTAATGGATTAGTATTGAGGCCTAACCCCTTACTTCATAATCTTTTAGTGATAAGGTTGTCAGGTGATTTACCAATATATATCATTAACCATGTGTTTATACTTAAAAAAAACTAAGCCAGCTTCCCTTTGGTAATGAAATCCAAGTATGTTAGCCTTAGCAAGACAAGTGTTAAATGTGTTTTGATTATTGTGTGATTTGGTAGTGTGTGAAAAAAGAACAAAATAATGTAACTAAATAGTAATGTGAAAAACCACCTAATTAGACTATGTGAACTACTCTAAGCATGTAAATAGATGAAAATAAAAGTGTGAATCAATTACTAATAAATAGTTGTTAATTACCAAGATTAGAATAATATAGAGTCATTTTAGATAACACTGCATGCAAATAGTAAAAAATAGAGTCGAATGGGTCATTATTGTTATGTGAAAGCAAGAATCTATAAGAATAGAGTCAAATGGGTTGACTCAGTAGTTTAGACAAAAGATAGACTATATAACTAATTCGACCAAGTTGACTTAGTTTATTGTAGGGTTACAGTTTTAAAGATAACATACTTGCACAAAATAAAACTATAATAAAGTACCAAATTGATAGAAAGAGAAAGAGAGGAACCTTGATGGGTTGGAATATCATTAGGATTGCAAAATTTATGCTAAAGTGACTTGAATGCTTCTTTCAAATTATGCAAACTAAGTTAATTGATTCAACCTAGTTCTACAAAACTATGTGTGCTAAAGAAAGATAAGATGACTAAGTCAACCTATTCAACCTAGTTTATTGATCTAGATGTAGACTGGAAGACTAACTTGACCTATTCAACCTAGTTTATTGATCTAAATGTTGATTGAAAGACTAAGTCAACCTATTTGACATAGTTTGTTATATAGGACTAAAGAAGAGTACTATGTTGACCTGTCAGATCCAATAACTTGTATATGATGAAGACCTACACAAAAAGAATAGAGTCATTTTTATGTGACTATGTGTTAAATCTATACACAAATTTTAGAACTATACTAGTTGGTTTAATATAGTATCACAATTATGAAGAAATAATGAAATGATATAAATGAAAGTGTGAAAGAAACACTTTAAAGGGTTATATTTACATCAAGTTAACCAAAATGTATGCAATGGGAAATGTAGAAGATCTATAAATCAATCTTATCTTATAGAAGATAAATCCTACTTACACTTCTGACTGGGGATACATTAAATAATTAAGGTCATGACCAAGATAAATCCTCTAGATCTATCCATGGTATCTCTTATGATAATAACTTTACTAGGAAGGGTTTTAAAGCCTCTAATCAAGCAAAATTATGTAATAACCCTAACTAGGTCTTATGTTTTTCATATTCACTAAACTAATAACAAGTAAATTAAAGTCTAATCTAGTTCTCACCAAATCTTGTGGCACAAAGTGGGGGTAATAAACACTAAAAGTAAACATGAATAGAAGATATATATTTACATCAATGTAAATAGAATCCTAATATATGGAAGCTAAGTATAAATGCATATCTATCTACTCTTACAAAGGAGGAACAAAGTTAGGAATACTTACCTTTGAAGATGAACCCATCGAGCCTTAATCTCTCTCTTGGTAAAGGTGCTTCATAAGAGGTTGTTGTGGTATGTATAGATGATAAGGATAAATTAGCTCTAGGTTACACAACCTATCAATGCATCTGAAAGACTTCTCCACTAGACAAGGTATGTATCTCCAATGAAAGTATGCAACAATAAGCTTGCTTCTCAATTAGAATGGTGGATAAGCAGATGCACAATATATCTTAATTCTTATTCTCTTCTCTTAGAAATGGTAAAATGAATGTTTTTATATAGGTATATCTAATACTAAACCCTTTTGAAAGTTTAGTCTGACAAGGTTGACCTAGTTGACCTAGTATTGTAATCGACAAAAAACAACAAGGTCATAGAGTAGGTCAGGCATGGGCCAACCTAGTCCCTAATAAGCCTTATCAATGACAATACAAGATTGATGTGGCCAATTATTTAATGTAAACTACCGAAACAGGGTTTAGGTTATGAAAAGGGCTAATGAAGATGGTAAAAGACTAGAGGAAGGTGCAAAATAGGAGGCAAAGCTTAGGGGAATGGTTTTCAAAGACAAGTGTGTAGACAACAAGTGGTAAAAAAGGACAATAGTCCTACAAAGCACTAATAGTCTACCCACCCCTTTCCCAGTACACATACAGGTTACTATAATATAAAGAGTGTTAGTAAATAATATAGTTTTAAAATATTATGTGTATACACTTTGCATACTGACATCATTTTTATAGGAGTGCAGAGTGGAATCCCCACCAAAATCATTAAATAATTTATTCCAACCATTTTTTTGAAAAACCAAATGTATTTTTTAATTTATAATAGGGCATGTTTGGATGGAACTTTAAGCATTTGAGATGGATTGTAAAAATTGAAAAAATTTACTCATGAGGAGAAGACACATATAATTCAACAATAATTAGTTTGTTTTAGTAAATATAAATCTATGACATATCAATTAAAAGATAGAAAGGAATATAAAAGGTGTGAGATTATTATAGAATAAATACTTATTTCTAAATTTATGGACAAATTAATGGAAGAAATTTTATATGAGTATTAGGGCACACACACAAAGCTTGATGGATAGATGAGAAATACAAGTTCATAGCTCAACAAAATTTCACTATTTTTAGATATTTCTTGTTGATGGAGGATGAACTAATTTGTAAACTATGAAGATTTAATGAAACTAACATGATCAAGTAAGTTAGACTCATTTCATAGCTCAAACACAGGTTCTTTGATGGTTCATATGAGGCACATGACATGATTTTATTTTGCATTCATAAATTTATTTGGAGCAAGTGTGAGTCACAGTAATGGGTGGATAAATGTAGTTTTAGGCCTCTAGTTACAGTTGATACTTATTAGGTTCCCCTATAATTACAACTTAAAGAGATGTCATCGTCACATGACTTTGACCATGTATCTAATTTAGTGAAACTAGGTACCATATATTTAACATGTGTTTCATGTAATAAATTTGGTAAATATATCTACAAATGATGTTATTAAATCTTGTTTTATTTTATAATGTAGGGAATATTTATACATTTATTATAGATGAGGATAATGAGGAGGGGACAAACTATTAATTATGTTAGTGTGTAGAGGAAAAATAGAAATTAACTTTTACAGTCATAGATGGGGAAAAAATTCACTATCCCATTAGGTCTGTGGTAGTTACTGTAACTTAGATTTGATGTTACCCTATCAAAAATTCAAATTTATGGTTGTTTGAATACTATAAAGTACTCGGAAGATATTCCAGTATTTAAATTTGGTTCTTAAAACAAATGTTTAATTTCACAAATATCAACATAAACCATTAAGAAGGACTATATGGAAGGTTCTTGAATCTAATCATGAATTAATTCTTGCTAATATAATGAATAGATTTATTCCTATTGGTTCCTTATATTAAACTCCCATGGTATGTTGACTTATCAAATACAAATGTGTTTACTTTTATTAAATTTTATTTATTTCTTAGGTATTACATATAATTTATAAATGAATTACATATTAACATATTTTTTATAGGTTAATGGCGTCGAATTAGCTTCCACCTTCATGTGGTTGGCACTTTTAGTAGAGAATTACATATTCTCAAAGTTAAGAAAAGTTTTTAGTTCATTTAGATGATTAATTGTCTTACCTTCTCTAGGGAAATGTCATCTTGAGGCAAAAATAGGTGCTACATATCCTAAAAATGTGTAATTATATGGAAATAATGTTTTCCTAGAGGTTAATTTCCACCTTTACATGTTGATGATGCCAATCTTTAGACACGATACCTCAGAGATAGAGATCTCCAACTTGCAGCTTGCATCTTGATAACATTTCTTATCAATATTGATCGAAACTAGAATTATTGTAAAAAAGGGTATCCATGTGAATTATAAGCTCATTATGGTGGGAATGAATGTAAATTTCACATACCAAGGTGTTGGAAGTGATGGATTGAAGTATAAGTCTTGAAATCAAAAATGTCTATTGGAGGCAAAGACCATTGTCTCTTAACTACATAAAAGTTGCATTTTAGGGCTGATTACTAAATATTCTACCAAGATTTCATCGATGATTTGTGATTCAATGGATTCAAGGTGAAATTATAGGTATTTTACATGAACTTGACTATTTTTTGGTTTGTGGATACAAGTTATTATTTATTTTTTATGCTTATCTAAAATTTGCCTAAAAAATAATAATTTTGTCTTATAGGGAAATGTCAACTTGAGGCCAAAATGGTGCTCTATCTCCTAACCAAGTATACTTGGATACAATTAATGTGTTACTATATGTTAATTTCCACCCTTTATGTGGTTTAAATGCCATTTTTCAGCCATGAGGCCCCATAGATGGAGATATCCAACTACAACTTGCATCTTGACAACATTTCTTGTCAATGTTACTTGAGGCCAAAATTATTGCCAAAAAGGGTATCTACATGGATTATAAGGGAATGGTGATGGTAAATCATGTAAATTTCACATCCCAAGGTGTTGGAAGATATTTATTTCTAAGCATAGGTCCCAGAAGTGGAAATGTCTATTGGAAGGAAAGATCATGTCTCTTAACTACATACAAGTTGCATTTTAGGGCTAATCATGGAATCCTCTACCAAAATCACATTGCTGATGTGTAATACATGGGATTTAGGGTGAAATTATAGGAATTTTAAATAAATGTGAACATTCTTTTGATTCATGGATATGACTTACATTTTCTATTTTACACCTGTCCAATTTTTTCCTAAAAAATAATAATTTTGCCTTATAGGGAAATTCTATCTTGAGGACACAATGGGTGATCTATCTCCTAAACAAGGCATACTGATATTCCAATGATGTGGTATTAAAGGTTAATTTCCACCCCTAACATGATTTTGATGCCAATTTTAAGCCATGAGGCCTTGAAGATAGAGACCTCCAACTATGGCTTACATCTTACATCTAGGGAAATATCATATTGAGGTTAGAATAGTACTACATCTCCTAAGTAGGAATAATAAAATGATAATAATCTATCCATAGAGGTTAATTTCCACACTTGACATAATGGTAATTCTATTTTTTAGCCATGAGGCCCCAGAGATAGAGATATGTAATAATGGATTACATCTCACATTGAGAGAAATGTCATTTTGAAGCCAGAATGGGTGCTCCATCTCCTAACCGTGCATACTCAAATTCCAATAATGTGGTCCTATAGTTTATCCTCCTCTTTCAAGTGTGATAACCAAACTTCAATAACTCAAAAAAAAGGAGAAGATTCTCTTGGGATAGAGTTTTATCAAGAACTATTTTAACCTTGTCTATACTATAATCGATGTAAGCCTACTTTACTAAGTTTATTATTTCAATACCAATCTTGTATTACTTGTAATTAAATTTTTATGTTTTATTTAAGTAATATTTTTTCATATATATATTTTTTAAAAGTTTTAGGTCTGAAAAGGAAGTACATAGGGTTTGACAATCAATAAAAACTAGTCTTTTATCATGTTTGAAGATTCATTAAGGGGTAATAATATGTGATAGGGATATATTAGAGTCTGAAGATTCTCCCCCCACCACCCCCCCTCCCCCCCCACCCAAGTATCCAATATAGTCTTTAAAGTCCAATTTTTAATGGTATTCATACTCATTATTTTGGCGTAGTCTTAAAACCATTAAACTAGGGTTTAGAACACAAAAACCTCCATAAATAAAAAATTAACCCTTAAAATAAGTTAAAACATTGTATAATGGTGTGGTAATATGTTTTGAATTTTTTTAAACTATTTTCATTAAATAGAGGTTCCTATAAATCATGTTATTTCAAAATCTCTAACTATAGGCCTGTAGATTAGGCCTAAAACCCTCTATTTTTAATTTTCCCTGAAAAAATCTAAAACCTAAGGAAGTGATAAACATATCACTTGAGTCAAATAACACTTTTAGGGATATGATAATACATTATAACTAATAAATGATTTTGGTAAAGGTTTTATAGTCAGTTTAAGACTCTAGTTGAGAAAGCTATTAGCCTAGAAAGAATAAGATTCTAGGTGTGTCAACTAGAATTATCTTAACTTGAAATCTAACAAAAAAAATATTGTGAAACTTTATAGAAGGTTAAATTATAACATAATTTAGGTTTTATAATAGGTTTCAAGTGTTTTTTGAGGTATGTATAGGAATATATAGTTAAAACTTAGTCTACATACCTGTCTATAAGGTTTAAGACCCTTGTTCCTTATCTTTTGGTGAAGAACCTATTTAGTAAAAGGAGAGAGTTGTTTATTTTGATGAGAGAACCAATTGAGGGATATGATAAGCCTATAAATTCCATATTATTATAAGTTTTTATTAAGCTTAAAAAATAATAAGGTGATAAACCTTAAAACAATCCTAGAGAGAGAACCTTATTTTGTCTTGTTGTCTTAGAGAAGATAACATGGTGAAGTGTGAAGGTGTCTTGTTGGGTTAAAAAGTTATTATTAGTATAATAACCTCTTTAAAAAATAGTAAAAAATTAGATTTAGGAATTTAAATCAATCAAAAAGGATAAATTATACAAGCTTAGTTTATGAACAATATGTTGAAGACATTGAGACCCCAGTTTCCACCATAAGGTGATAGATTTAAAACAAGGTCTAAAACATTGTTTACTTAGTCTTATTATTAATATTCATATAGAAGTGAGAGTGAAAGTTATGTATATAATTAAATAACACTAATGAGAGTAAAATAATCCATGTAAGTCACAAGGAAGATTAATTAGATCAAATATTGTTTCAATATTGAATAGAAGAACAAGACAGTCCTATTCAAGACAAGACAAACCTATAGTGAAGAAGACCTAGCGAACCCTCTTTTCTAGGTAAATAAAGGAAAGAGGTCAATTTAGTATGATGGATAAGTGAATTTGTGGATAAATATTTATTTTCTTTGCATATATATATGGGATAATGTTTTAATTAATAAATGTGGAGTCAATAAACATAATAAGAATTTAGGAGAGGAGAAAGTCAGTAGGTTAATGGAAGAAGTTGTAGAAGGTCTCTAGTTTTAGAGTAAGTAATTTGTGGGTTTGTAGAGTTGTAAGAATATTTGGATGAAATTAGAATAAATACTACTTTTTAATGATATTATAATGTATTTATTAGCCTTAGGGATGGATAATTAAGTGGTTTTGATTATTCTTTACCATCTTATTTAGTACATATGATTGTTATAATCTATAGACTCATAGTATTATTGACACAATGTTCAAAAAGAGGTATTTTCATGCATTATTATGAATTTTATGGATGATAATCATTTGGTAAATTAATATTGACTTATTTAGGTCTTATAAATTCCTAAAGGAACCCTTTAATGTCATTATAAGTTGAGAATTTATCCAATTTATGCTCCCAAGTCTATAATTATATCACAGTCAGAAATAATTTTGTTCATTATGATCATTTAGAGATTATTTAAGATTAACAAGTGATTGGAGGGATAATATGAGGTAATTAATACCTTATTAAAAGTTAAAATAATAAATATAAGTGAAATTATTCCCTTTTGTTTGCTCTTGACTTTCTTAGGGCTATGTAAACTTTGATCTAGGGTTAAAGTGAACAAAAATCCGTATATTTCACAAATGAATTGTAAAATAAAATAAAAATTTGGTAGTATGATTTTAAAGAGGTATTTTAGATATTTAAATTAGTTTAATTCCATAAATACTCCTAAAATTCAAGTTATGAATGATGGTGTTCTTGTAGGATTGTAAATAAGCCAAAAATAAGGTTTAAGGAAGATAAAACTTCAATATCTTAAACAATGAGAGAATTAAAGATCATGAATTTGATATGGGGATATAGATAATTATTTTAAAGGTAATAAATATTTTTTTAATTTTATATAATGTCTGATTATATATTTATGCTAGTTGCAGGGTCTGCATGCCTGTACAATTAGGACTAAATCCCTATTTTCTTCATTAAAGATCTAGAATTAATCATATTGAAGGGTAATATGTGTGTAAATTTTATTAGTTTAAAAATGTATTTGATAACCATGATTAAGGCTTTAATAATTTTATTAATGATAAAACATATCATTCTAATATGACAAACCTACTTGTCAAGGGCTTGAAAGGACTAGAAAAAGTTTGTGTTTTTTGTATTTTCCTAAAGGAACCAGTCTAGGAGAAGTTGTAAACATGGTTATTTGAGTAAATAATCACTTTAATTATACATTAAAACCTTTAATATTTATAAGTATCTTATGTTTTGAAAAAAAAATATTATAGAATTTAACATACCTTAAAACAATGCCTAAAGGACTCTATAAATGGCATTATATTGTTTCCTAGTTGAAGACTGATACAAGAGGATTGTTGAAGCTATAGGTGGAGTCATAGAATAATTTAAAATTTTTAATAACCCTAATAAATATATAATAATTTGATATGAGACCAATATCAAATGAAAATCACTATAATCTAGAGGTTTAATTGAAAAGACCTAACAAAATTGTTTGTGTTTTGTGGATAGAGGTTAGATTATGGATATGAGATAACCTTGATAAAATCAAGGATCTACATAAAATAATAAAGATAATTCATTTGAAAAAGGAGGTTATAAATCTTTAATAAACCTATTAAGTAGATGTAATAGATGTCTACTTGCATTATGGTCACTTACCACACCTTTTTAAAAAAAATTGTAACATATATATACTTAAAGTTCTCATAAATTTCAACTTTCACTAGATTATAACGTATATCTTTAATGATAAAAAAAAATTTAAGGAATACAATAATGTGAACATGTAATATAATACGTATTAATTTAAAATAAAATTTGAAATTTGAAATTAACTAGAATATATAAAAATTAAAATGTTGAAAAATATATGTATATATAATATCCATAAAATCCATATAAAGGCATACAAAATGTGAACACAATACAATATCATAGGTCAACACCATAAATATATACAATGCTAAACAACTATACATCAAGCCATATAGGCATACAAAAAAATGTCATAAGACATGATCCTAATCATAAAAATGCATCACTCTCTTTGCATTACTTGTAGAAGCCTCTCCCTTGGATGCCTTACTTACAACTAGAGGTGTTAAATCTTTTTGACTATGAGTCTTCAACTCAAAAATTGCTTGTAGATCCAACTATTCATATATAAATATTATGAGAAATATTGCATGTGTAATGGAACAAGATACTTAAAAAATTAATAAGTTATTTTTTAAAATGATAAAAAAATTATTCATAGTTTCACTTACCAAAATATGGTGGTCACAGTCAATTTGGGACTGACACCAAATAACATCAATGATAGGTTCATGATGGTGAAAAAGAGTGTGAAATGGATCATAATATGAGTTGGTGACATGTTCATGATAAAAGAAGGGTTGGGTCCATGCAAATGAATATATATATACAAAATAAAAATTCAAAATTAGCTCATAAACATTTAAGCCAACTGAATAAATCAATGAAATATAATCATAAAATTTACAAATTAAATTGTCAATTGTACCATATCATGCCTGCTAATCAATTCAACAAGACCAAAAGACATTATGAAAGGAGTATATATAGATAATTATTTTGTGTATAAACTATTTACACAAATACATAAGACAATTACAAAACACACATCCACATTTACACTTAAACATTATGATAAATCAGACCTTAGTGAGTTGTGTTGATGAAATCACAATGAAAACACCTACATTTTCTCCCTCCTAAATAGATGGCAAAGTGTCTAGTGTGGTCATCAATTGAACAAATACAATATAATTATTAGTCACTTCAACACACACACACAGACACACACACACACACACACACACACACACACACACACACACACACACACACACACACACACACACACACACACACACACACACACACAAAATAGAATACATGTAAAATGAATCATAAAACTAATTAATACTTAAAAATCACACACACACACACACACATATAGGTTTAGTAGTAGCAAGATACGTGCTTGTGTGGTATATAAAATCCTACTACAACATAAATAAATTGATATAAATTATTGATATTTTTACATGAAATATAATTATTACCTTTTAAATTGTAAAAATACTTGAAATTTAACAAGTTTGACACTTTTTTGCAACTAGTAAAATATTAAATATTCCTAAGAAATTGTAGCCAATGTGTTTAGATAAAATCTATATGGCTGAAACATAGTGAGATATATATCATCTAGGGACATATAAATATGACCATGAGTGGGATACATGACATATTCATCATCATCCTTAAGTCTAGCACATATAACACCACGTGATTTGTAATAGTGAGATCAATGGGTAGAAATGCTAGATAAAGCCTCACCATGTCCACCCTCTCTAGCAGGAGTATGAAAACCTATGTCATATGCTAAATGAGGGTGTCATTAAGTGCTTAATTGAATATCAAGTATCAATATCTATAGTCTCCTTGACTATAGATGGTAGTATCTCAAGAGGATGTGGTTTGTTGATATGTACTATCATAGGATAATTAAGTGCATGACATGCACCTAGAATGTTCTATGTAGAGCCCTTTCCTCTATACTAGAACTCTGAGAAATCAAAATAGTTTATAACTTCATTTAACACAAACTTAAAATATAGTTTTCTAAAAAAAATACATCAAGACCTCACTATTTTTGCAAGGTGGGTGATAAAAAACCATCCACTATTGCTCCCAAAATATTTTATCAAATCATGAGTGCACTAGTGGATTGGAATCCATTTATCCATGACATCTAGTGGCACACCAATTTTCAAATCATTAAATAGGGTAAAAATTTGAGATTTGTTTATGTGTTTGTCTCTCACAATAGTTTTAAATAATATTTTAATCTATTGATAAAATCATACCACATATCAATTTAATTTGTTAATGAGTCAAATTCACCTAATAATGTATGTAATGTGTTTTCTAGAGAAATTCAATGGGGATTGTTTGCACGGGGATCCATCAATGTTATAATCAAATTATCAAGTTTGATATTATTTCAATGATATGGTCTATTAAATCCTTTTGACTACTTTGGGGAGATTGAGGAACTATAGGAGGGTTAGGAGGGTTTTACGGGTGAGGAGGGATAAGAGGGTTTTTATGGGTTAGGAGGGATATGAGGTTCATTTTTTTTAATTGCCACTTGGCACATTAGCCTCAACATATGTTAAAAAATTTAAAAAAATAATAATTTCAAGGAAAATACAACAAAATTAACTAATTTTGTTTCTAACTGCACTAAAACATGTTTGTAAAACTCTCTTTTAGCATTAAATTATCAAATTTAGGTTGTTGGAGTGGTTTTTACCTGCCTTGGTCTTACTATCAACCACATATTTCCTCTTGCATCTCTTAGTCACAGTTTGCATCGAAGTCAAATTAATGGAATCTATGATTTATCTTTGGTTATAAAGCAAGAGAACCATGTACATGGTTCTATTTCTTTATAACTATTTATTCAATTTTAATGTGTTAAAACTATGGACATAGTTTTAATGCATTAAACTACACACATAGTTTAGGATTGGTGATCACTGATCCTATGTCACAAAAACACATACTCTTAAAAAATTTGCACTCAAAACTATTTCTAACACTCCAAATGTGATTTTTGGTCATCTTTTTGGTCCCCATCTCTGTGCACTTGCCCATAGTGAAGAGGAAAATATTTAAACTA